>CM022299.1:566783005-567084577 GCA_011799875.1 Thinopyrum elongatum | reverse complement strand
AAGAAGAAGAAGAAGAAGAAGAAGAAGAAGAAGAAAAGAAGGAACAAGAAGATGATAAAAAAGAATAGAGGAAGAAGAAGAAGAAAAGAAGGAAGAAGAAGATGAAAAAAATGAAGAAGTAGAAGAAGAAGATGAAAAAGAAGGAAGAAGATGATGAAAAAAAGAAGTAGGAAAAGTAGAAAAAGAAAGAAAAGAAGGAAAAGAAGGTCGAGGGTCGAGGGTTCGATGGTCGCCGAGGGGTCAAGGGTCGCCGAGGGGTCGAGGGTCGCCAAGGGGTCGAGGGGTCGAGGGGTTGAGGGTCGAGTGGTCGAGGGGCCAGGGGTCGATGATCGCCGAGGATTAAAAGCCAAGTGTTGAAACTTGAAACACCCAAACTGACTCATGACAAAAAATCAAAGCGTAGAAAGAGAAACCAAAGATGAAACAATACGTAGTGAAAGGTTGTGCAACTAGGATGATATTCTGTAACAGCTTTTTTAACGAATTTGAGAGGTTGATGGTGAAGAACTCGAAAGCCATTGGTGTCTTTCGACTTCTTCGCCATCATCCTCTCCAATTCATTAAAAAAGCTGGTACAGAAAATCATCCTAGTTGCACAACCTCTCACTATGTACTATTTCGTCTTTCGTTTCTCATCGCCGAGGGGTCGAGGGTCGCCGAGGGGTCAAGGGGCGAGGGCTCGAGGGTCGAGGGGTCGATGGTCGAGGATCTTCCGGTCCGAGTGCTGACCGACTGGTGTCGTAGCTTAAGATGAGGACGTCCCCGAGCTGAAGGTCATGAGCGTGGGTGAACTGCTTCCATCCGTGCGCGAAGAACGGATGGAAGCAGTTCGCCCACGCTGATGACCTTCAGCTCGGGCACGTCCGCATCTTAAGCTACGACAACAACCGCACCATGCTCATAGTGAAGGTGCTCGACAAGACCGCCGAGGGATTGAGGGTCAAGGGTCGAGGGGTCGACGGTCGCTGAGGGGTACCTAAGTTATGTTATACTTGATGATGATACACTAGTACTAGTTAATTATATGCATATTATTATTCATGTCGGTATTAAAAAAAATTACGTTGTACTAATTTCGTTTACTCTATGTCATGGCAGGAGTTGAAACATGGTGGGCGCGGGTAAGGAGAGCTCCGAGGCTCCTTCTTCGTCGGAGCGTGGTGGGAGGGTGATGTCTACTACACAACCTTCTTCTTGTAGACTCGTGTTGGGCCTCCAAGCGCAGAGTTTTGTAGGACAGTAGCAAATTTCCCTCAAGTGGATGACCTAAGGTTTATCAATCCGTGGGAGGCGTAGGATGAACATGGTCTCTCTCAAACAACCCTGCAACCAAATAACAAAGAGTCTCTTGTGTCCCCAACACACCCAATACAATGGTAAATTGTATAGGTGCACTAGTTCGGCGAAGAGATGGTGATACAAGTGCAATATGGATAGTAGATATAGGTTTTTGTAATCTGAAAATATAAAAACAGCAAGGTAGCAAGTAACAAAAGTGAGCAAAAACGGTATTGCAATGCTTGGAAACAAGGCCTAGGGTTCATACTTTCACTAGTGCAAGTTCTCTCAACAATGATAACATAATTGGATCATATAACAATCCCTCAACGTGCAACAAAAAATCACTCCAAAGTTTCTATCGGAGAATGTAGGACGAAAACGTGCATCAACCCCTATGCATCCCAATCATGATCATCACAATGAGTAATAGGCATAACAAAATCATTCTCAATATTTTCTTCGGACATTGTACCATAAGACAAAGAATCACTATCATCATCAAGTATATCATCTTCCACATTTATTTTTGATTCACTCTCATGAGGCATAACAATAATAGGAGCAACATCATTTGGGAGGGATACCTTTTTACCTTTGCTTCTCCGTCTTTTCTTTTTCTTCTCCACGTCATGTGTGGGTTTAATCATCTTTTTGGAGCTCATTATTGATGAGATTGGTTGCATAGGAAGCTCATTCTCGTAACCTGTTTCATCACGAGAGACAATAGGAGGGAAAGTGGAGATCTTTACCCTCTCATTAGTATTTCTTTTATATTCTATTGGTTTTCCCGTCTTTCTATAGTTGGCAATATAAGCATTTTCATTGCAATTTACCATGCAAAACATATATATTTCTTTAAGAGTAGTTTCAACATGGTCAGTGAATATGAACGCTTCGAACCAACTATTTTTATTTGGCAAATCTTCACAAACAAAAAATACACAAAGTTCATTATAAAGTCCAAGGGTGATTAAGTTATTGCTATATTTAGCCACGATTCGATCATGAAAAGTGTGCATTGGAAATTAAGATGACCAATCCTATTGCAAAGTTCACAAGTAATGGGATGAAGAGAGCATAATTTTGTAGCAAATTTATCTATCACCTTAAGCCACTGATTGGTTTCATCATGTTTATGCTTCTTACAAAATCTATCATCCCTGTAAGGCATTTCTTCACAAACTCTATGCACTCCACAAAAATTGACATGCTTATAAGAAACATTTTTGTCATGACTAGTGCAATCATCTTTAGTATTTTGGATATTCATAGAATTTATACTAACAACATTGCAATCATGCTCATCATTCAAATATTTTATGCCAAACATTTTATTGACTTCTTCTTCTAACACTTGAGCACAATTTTCCTTTCCATCATTTTCACGAAAGACATTAAAAAGATGAAGCATATGAGGCACCCTCAGTTCCATTTTTTTTGTAGTTTTCTTTTATAAACTGAACTAGTGATAAAACAAGAAACTAAAAGATTCAATTGCAAGATCAAAAGATATACCTTCAAGCACTCACCTCCCCGACAACGGCGCCAGAAAAGAGCTTGATGTCTACTACGCAACCTTCTTCTTGTAGAATCGTGTTGGGCCTCCAAGCGCAGAGTTTTGTAGGACAGTAGCAAATTTCCCTCAAGTGGATGACCTAAGGTTTATCAATCCGTGGGAGACGTAGGATGAAGATGGTCTCTCTCAAACAACCCTGCAACCAAATAACAAAGAGTCTCTTGTGTCCCCGACATACCCAATACAATGGTAAATTGTATAGGTGCACTAGTTCGGCGAAGAGATGGTGATACAAGTGCAATATGGATAGTAGATATAGGTTTTTCTAATCTGAAAATATAAAAACAGCAAGGTAGCAAGTAACAAAAGTGAGCAAAAACGGTATTGCAATGCTTGGAAACAAGGCCTAGGGTTCATACTTTCACTAGTGCAAGTTCTCTCAACAATGATAACATAATTGGATCATATAACAATCCCTCAACGTGCAACAAAGAATCACTCCAAAGTTTCTATCGGAGAACGTAGGACGAAAACGTGCATCAACCCCTATGCATAGATTACCCCAATGTCACCTCGGGAATCCGTGACTTGAGTACCAAAACATACATCAAGTGAATCAATAGAACATCCCATTGTCACCACAGATATCGCATCGCAAGACATACATCAAGTGTTCTCAAATCCAATACTCAATCCAACAAAACGAAACCTCAAAGAGCAAGACTCAATTGATCACAAGAAGGTAGAGGGGGAAGAAACACCATATGATCCGACTATAATAACAAAGCCATCGATACATCAAGATCATGCCAAATCAAGAACACGAGAAAGAGAGAGATCAAACACATAGCTACTGGTACATACCCTCAGCCCTGAGGGAGAACTACTCCCTCCTCGTCATGGAGACCGCCGGGATGATGAAGATGGCCACCGGTGATGATTTCCCCCTCCGGCAGGGTGCCGGAACAGGGTCCCGATTGGTTTTTCGTGGCTACAGAGGCTTGCGGAGGCGGAACTCCCGATCTAGGGTTCTTTTCTGGGGTTTCTATATTTATAAGAATTTTTGGCGTCGGTCTCACGTCAAGGGGGTGCCCGAGGTGTACACAAGCCAAGGGGCACGCCCTAGGGGGGTGGGCGTGCCTAGAGGGCTTGTGGACTCCTTGTCCACTTCTTGGCCCAGCTCTTGTGCTTTCGGGGTCTCTTTTGGTCCCTGAAAAATCACCATAAATTTTCAGCCCATTCCGAGAACTTTCATTTCTGCACAAAAAACGACACCATGGTAGTTCTGCTGAAAACAGTGTCAGTCCGAGTTAGTTCTAATCAAATGATACCAAAACCATATGAAATTGTTGTAAACATGGCATGAATACTTCATAAATTATATATACGTTGGAGACGTATCAGCATCCCCAAGCTTAATTCCGGCTCGTCCTCGAGTAGGTAAATGATGAAAGAAATAATTTATGAAGTGTGAATGCTAGCAAGTGCACAAGTTTGATCAATAATAATTTCAACCACTTTTT
Source organism: Thinopyrum elongatum (assembly GCA_011799875.1). Classification (NCBI taxonomy): domain Eukaryota; kingdom Viridiplantae; phylum Streptophyta; class Magnoliopsida; order Poales; family Poaceae; genus Thinopyrum; species Thinopyrum elongatum. Next base: position 567,080,257 of record CM022299.1, on the reverse strand, counting down.
CTAGCATCATTACATATCATAACAATAGCTCATCTCATAAAACTTCTCATGATCAAGTAACAAGCTATTCACATGTTAAAGCATAGATCATAAAATTTCTTGAAAACTAACAAACTATGTTCTCAGTCATCAAACAATTGCAATTCATCTTATTTTCAGGAAGGGTCTATGTAAGAGCGTTGATTTAGCAAATTCCACATACTCAACTATCATATAGTCTTCCATGATTGCTACCACTCAAAGCATATTTTTAGAACAAATAGCATCCATCGAACACAGAGAAAGATAGGGGCTTAATGTTTCGCCTCCCAACTCACTTATCATATAGATAACTGTCAACAATAATAATTCATGATCAAAAATATTTGAATGGCCATATATGCTTAGATATTTCCCCATCACATGATGCTTGCCAACTAAAAAGTAGGTTGGAATGAGAAGGAATACTACTGACTCTTGCATAAAAGTAAAAGATAGTCAATTCGTAGAGGGAAGCAGAGGTTGTCATGCGCTTGTTATTTTTGGATGTGCAAACCCTTAATGCAAAGGAACGTCACATTGTATTGCCATTTGTGATAGCAACCTTTATTATGCAGTCCGTTGCTTTTATTTCTTTACCATCACAAGTTCGTACAACACTTATTTTCCCTTACAATAAAAGATCATACATATTTAGGAGCAATTTTTATTGCTTTTTTTGCACCGATGACAACTTACTTGAAGAATCTTATTCAATCCATAGGTAGATATGGTGGACACTCATGGCAAGAAATTGGGTTTAAGGGTTTTTGGATGCACAAGTAGTATCTCTACTTAATACTAATTTTTGGCTAGAAAAAGATTCTAAATAGCAAGCACCACATGTTGGAGGATCCATAACAATATAACTTCTATACAAATATACCCAAGCATAACTCATTACGTTGTCTTCGTTGTCCAACTTCAACTAATTTTCTCAAGTTTGAAAATAATTAATGGGGCTCACAATCATAGAAGTTGTCCAAGATAGTATATTTATATGTGAAATCTCTGTTCCTTCAATATTCTTTCATGAATTGTTCAAGTGACCAATACTATGTTTGCTAAATTTCAATAAATTTACCACCTCAACTTCTTATATGTGAAGTCATTAATCCCCATGGGATAAGCATATGAAACATATATAATTTCAGATTTATGATATTCAATTCATTCAACCATTTACTCATAGGATCTAAGTGAAGCACGTGAGTAAATGACAAACTACTCCAAAAACATATAAGTGAAGATCAATGAGTAGTCAAATAATTAAGTAGCTATGTGAAGAGTCTCTCTCATTTAATAATTTCAGATCTTAAGTATTTTATTCAAACAGCAATCAAAACAAAATAAAATGACATTCCAAGGATAGCACATAGCATGTGAATAAGCAAAAACTTAGGCTCAACCAAAACTGACCGATCATTGTTGAAGAAAAAAGGTGGGATGCAAACCGGGGCATCCCCAAGCTTAGATGCTTGAGACTTCTTAATATATTATATTGGGATGCCTTGGGCATCCCCAAGCTTGAGATCTTGTGTCTCCTTAATTAATCTCATATCGCGGTTTCCCTAATTCTTAAAAACTTCATCCACACAAAACTCAACAAGAACTCGTGAGAAAAGTTATTATAAATCAAATGCAAAACCTTATCATTCTCTACTGTAGAAAATCACTAAAATTATAATTTGACATTGCATACTAAATTCCTCTGCATATTTAATACCCCTATACTCAAATAGAATCATTAATCAAGCAAACATATGCAAACATAACAGCAATCTGTCTAAACAGGACAGTCTGTAAAGAGTGCAATTGTACTCATGCTTACCTAACTCCAACAATTCTGAAATTTTTCCAAACTATATAAAATTTGTTGTAGCATATTTGGAAAATATTACAAGATTTTATCATGTTCTGGCTATTCACAAATATTCAAAACATAACAACCAACTTTCTGTTTTCAAACAGCAACATATAGACTTGCAAAATAAGCATGGTAAAGACTATACCTGACACTTTTATTGAAATAAAATATGCCAAACATTACTATAAATAACAGCAAGCAAATACTAATAAAATAAAATGACTCTCCAAGCAAAACTAATATCATGTGATGAATAAAAATATAGCTCCAAGTAAGGTTACCGATAATGTTGGAGACGAAAGAGGGGATGCCTTCCGGGGCATCCCCAAGCTTAGTTGCTTGTACATTCCTTGAATATTACCTTGGGGTGCCTTGGGCATCCCCAATCTTAGGGTCTTGTCACTCTTTATTCTCCTCATATCGATATCTCACCCAAAACTTGAAAACTTCAATCACATAAAACTTAACGGAACTTCATGAGATGGGTTAGTATGATAAAATAAATTATTCACTTTGGTACTGTCAAGACAAGATTCAAACTTTTTCTCATATGATACCTACTGTAACCTATCATTTCTACAATTTATATTGAGCAATGTAAGTGTAACACCCCCAGTGGTTAACTACAGTAATCACCCTTTTGATAATGCCAAGTCAGCATGATTAACAATGCATAATCATCTTTAACATCATATTGCTTTTCAACTCCTAAGTCAAAACCCAAATTTAAGTGAAAGTGGAAAATAAAAGTTGCCTGAACCTGAAAACTAAAATGTGCATCATGTTGCAAATATTCCCATAGCATTTATAAAAATGATTGCAACATTTGTTGGAATTGTAAAAGGACTCGAACAACAAGGAACAGCAGCAACATAACACTGTTTAATCCTTTTTCAATTTAAATAAAATCCAAACAAAAAGATATGGACCCCAAACCAATTTCTAGCAGTGACAGATAATGCACTGTAAATAATGGAGCAAGTCTCATATTTTACAAAAGTTTTGAATACAAAAATAAAAAGAAAACAGAAAAGGAAAATAATATATAAAAAAAAGGAAAAAGGAAAAGCCCCCCCCCCACTGGGCCTGGCCCAGCTGGGCCGGCAGGCCAACAGGCCGGCCCACCAGCGCCCATAACCCCCCCTCACCCCAAACCCTAACCCCGAACACCCCCACTCTCCCCCCCCGATCCCCCTGTACTCCCTCTCGCCCGCGCGCCTGACAGCGCCGCCCGACGCCGCGCCGCCTCGCCGCACGCCGTACCGTCGCCGCCCTACGTCGCCTCCTCGACCCCGACGCGCCGCCTCCCAGCCGTCGCGTTCCCCTGCATCGGGCCTCCCCTTCAACGCGGGTGAGCAAACCCCCGTCGTGACGTCGCCGTTGTCGCGCCGCCCGCCGTGGTCCCGCTCGCCGGCCGTCCTCAGCGCGCGCCCACGAGCCGCGTCCACTACCCACGCCGCTCGCGCGCTGCTTCGCCCCGCGCCGCGCCTCCGCTCGCGCCGCCCGCTGTGCGCTGCCGCTCGCCCGCTCCGGTTCCCGCCCCGACGTGCTCCCCGCGCCCTGGTCGACCTGGCCGAGCGCCCGCGCCCTGCGCGTGGCCGCGCCCCACGCTCCAGCTGCTGCGCCTGCGCCCCCGCCTCCTCTGCACACGGCCGCGGCCACTGCCGCCGGCGCCGGCACCCAGCGCTCCGCCCCTGCTCGCCCGCCGGCCCGCACGCGCCCGCGCTGCCCCTCGCCGCGCGCCCGCGCTGTGCCCGCGCGCCGCGCCTACCGCCGCCCGCGCGCCCGTCGCCGGCCACCCCCGCGTCCCCGCGCGCCACGCCCGCGCCCGCGCACCCGTCGCCCGCGCCTGGTGTGGCCCTATGGGCCACTGACGAAGGGCCCAGCCCCCTGACCCACTGACCAGAGGGGCCCACACCCAAGAACTTTTTAAAAAAAAATAATAATAAACAAAATAATTAAAATAAATAATTAGATAATTAATTTAATTAATCCTGTTTAATTAGACTAATTAATTAGTTAACTTAAACTAACCCTAATGACTGCTGACGTCAGCATGATGTCATGCTGACATCATCAGTTACTATTCTGGATAATGTTGAATATAATAATAAAAATAAATTCAGAAAATTAATAAAAGCTTTAGAAAATCATATAAAATAATCCGTAACTCAGATCGAAAAACTTTGTACATGAAAGTTGCTCAGAACGACGAGACGAATCTGAATCCGCGATCCGTTCGTCCGTCACACGTCCCTAACTATCCGAACTTGCAACCATTCCCCTCTTATCCTCTGTCCGATAATTCCAAAGACCCGGGAAATATCGTCAGATATTCTCCCGCTCCGTCTGTTACGTGTGATGCTGCGTTAGACTACCCCTAGCACCGTGTATCGTATTTGTCATGCTCATGTTTGCTATATATTTATACTGTTTCCTCCCCCTCTTCTCTCTCGATAGCCCCCGACCCCGACGTCGTCCCCGAGACCGACGCAGCTCCGGAGCCCGAAGACACCATAGACGACCTTGCCCTTGCCGCCGAGCAACCAGGCAAGCCCCCCCTTTGATCGTCCCGATATCGCCCATTCTATATTCTCATGCTTGCATTAGAATTTGCTACTGTTACTGTTTGCTCCTATTCTGATGCATAGCCTGTTTATTGTAACCTGCCATTGATACTTACCTGCTTATCCTAAACTGCTTAGTATAGGATGGGTAGAGACCCACTAGAGGACCCCACTTTGATCCTTGTTGCCCCGCTGGATTATCAGAAGACCCGATCAACGGGATTGAAGACCTGTGACTTTACTGCTGAACCTTGATAGAGACGGGTCGGCCCCGAAGGGGGACCCGAGGAAGTTACTTTTACTACAGGACTGAAGGGACAGGCGGTACCACCCAGTAGAGGTGGACCTGAGTTCCCGACAGTCTTTTGTGAGACGGGTTGACCTGGATGGTGCCCGAGTGATGAATACGAGGCGCGGCCGGGCATTCTTAGCCCTTGCAGCAAGTCCTCGAGACAGGGCGACGGGGTCACATCTTTCGTGAGTCTCTGCTCGTTTTCCGCAAGCCCTTAGGCCACTTACGATTTGGATATTTGATCCGAGCAGGCCTCTGGTCTGATAGCACTAACCATCACGTGGGCATAGTATGGGCGTTCTGCATCGTAGCATCAGCCGAAAGTTCTGTCAGACGTCCAGTTCAGCATTGCGGCCGGGACGGACCGGCGCCCCCCTGGTGCCTGGCTTCCCCCTGCACGCAACGACTCGGAGTGCACAGGGCGATGGCCCAAGACCTCTGAGCGCTTAGGATGTAGACCGACGGGGACCTCTCTGCTGAGCCGTAGGTAGGGTTGCGATGTGTTGTTTGGCCGAGGCCGGGCATGACCCAGGAAAGTGTGTCCGGCCGGAGTTAAGCGAGCGTGATGGGTAAGTTGGTGCACCCCTGCAGGGAAGAACACTTCTATCGATAGCCGGTCCTACGGTAAAGGACACTCGGAGTTGTATCCCGATCGATACAACTAGAACTGGATACCCGTGATGATACTTGGATATGTGGCTCTGGGATTGCTTCTCGCAGGGAGTCGAGAAGGGATCTCTGGGCGAGGTTGATGACTTTATGGCTCTGGGATTGCTTTCTCGCAGGGAGTCGAGAAAGGATCTCTGGGTGAGGTTGATATTATTACTGCTACATTATATGGTATTGTTCTACTCTCTTCTATTGCTGCAAGACCGCTGAAGATGCTAGTCTTCGATAGGACTAGGCCTTCTCTCTATTCTGGCATTTCTGCAGCCCAGTCCACATATACAGCCTCCCCTTGAAAATGTTGCATATGTAGTGTAGATCCTTGCTTGCTGAGTACTTCTGAGTACTCACGGTTGCTTTGTTTTCCTTTTCTCCCCATATCAGTTTGTCGTGACCAAGATGACGGAGCCCCTGAGACAGCTGCCCTGCCGACGATCGCTACTACTACTACCCAGAGGATGGATACTACTATGAGTTGACTGACGACCAGGAGTAGGATCGGAGGGTCCCAGGCAGGAGGCCTGCGCCTTTCGATCGTAGTGTTTTATTTTGCCCCGCCTTTCTAAAGGCCTTTCTGTTTCTATTTCATATCTGTACTCAGATATCTGATGCTTCCGCTGACGCTTGTTCGCAAGCTTATGTATTCGATCCCTCGAGGCCCCTGGCTTGTAATATAAAGCTTGTATGACTTTTTATTTATGTTTTAGAGTTGTGTTGTGATATCTTCCCGTGAGTCCTTAGGCTTGATCGTGTGCATTTGCGTGTATGATTAGTGCATGATCGGGCCGGGGGCGTCACAAGTTGGTATCAGAGCCGACTGCCTGTAGGAATCCCCTTTCCAACTCCTTGGCCGAAGTTGAGTCTAGAAACCGGAAAACTGTTTTACTAACTTGGCTGTGTGGCTTACGGGCCCACCTCGCCAATTGGGTGGTATTAGGATCTTTTACTCCTCGACCTTTACTCTGGGACTCTGACCTCTCTTCTATTCGGGTTAAATGATTTTACTAACTCCAACATTAGGCTCTCGTGATCACATCCACCCGGAGTTCTGAAAATATCCCCCCTTGCTTCAAGATTTTGGGCCAGGTTCTGCATACAGGATCCTTTTATCGAGGGCACCCTGTGTTGTCACTTGCAGATTCCTCGCTCCGTCAGTTTTCTCCGACGTTGATGTAGCCTTTGCTATGTCTCGTTGTGTACTTCCTTACAGCGTGCCTGCGCGCCGCCTAGTTGTCTAGCCTTCTCTTTTCAGCTGTCGTAATGCCGGTTCGTAGTCGAGACTATGTGTGGATTTGAATGTCTGGTGTGACTATGATGAAGTATCTATTGCACTTCCTTCTGTCGTGCGTGTTACTTCATGAATAATTCCATACATATGCAGTTTTACTTGCTAAACTGCCCCTGTTGATTTGGCAGGATGGCTGACGATCCTCCACCTCCACCTTATATTGCCGCAATGATGCAGCAGTTTGAACTGAACCGTCAGGTTATGGCCGGGATATTGGCTCAGTTCCCAACTCAGAATGCTCAGCAACAGAATGCTCCAATAACTCTGCCAGAATTCATGTGCCTCAACCCGTCTGTTTTCCGCAGCTCCACCAATCCTATGGATGCTGATGATTGGCTTCGTGACATCATGTTTGAAATGGAGTCAGCTGATGTTGCCCCTGACAGTTACGTCACCTTTGCGACATTCCACCTGAAGGGTCCAGCTGCTCAATGGTGGGAAAGTCACAAGAGTATTATGCCTGCTGAATCTGTACTCACTTGGCAAGAATTCCAATCAGCTTTTCGTGCACGGTACATTCCTCAAGGTCTGATGGACCAGAAGAAACAGGAGTTCCGCAAACTCTCTCAGGGTAAAATGACTGTGGATGAATATCAGAGGAAATTTCTCGAATTGTCCCGCTATGCTGAAGATGACGTCTGCACTGAAGCCCGCAAGCAGGATAAATTCCGTGAAGGACTCCGTACTGACATAAAACTCGCACTTGCAGTCCTTGATTGCACAGACTTCGCAACGCTTGTCAGCAAATCTTTCCAAATTGAAACAGCTCTGACTGAATGCCAGGAGTCGCTCAAACGCACTCGTGAAGTAGGCTCATCTTCGGGTCAGCCTGTTCAGAAACGTCGAGTCTGGATCCCACACAATGTTTACCACCGACCTGCTCCAACCCCAAGGCCGTCATATGTTGCACCTCGCCTGCCTTCACCGTCGAGACAACTAACGGTTCATGATGGACCGCCTAATGTTATGGCTTCTCCTCAGGATGCACCATGTCCCCCTGATGGTCGTACGAAGGGCCATCGAACCCATCGATGCAGAAATCGTAAGGCCAGGATGTCTGCTATGGACCGAGGCCAGGTCACTAACGTCAAAATGGGAGAAGCTCGTGAGTCTCCAAAAATCGTGATGGGAACTCTGTCAGTTAATTCAGTTACAGCTTCTGTTCTCTTTGATTCCGGGGCATCACATTCCTTTGTGTCTCAACAATTTGCTCAGCGACATGAGCTACCTCTAGAGTTATTGCCCACACCATTAGAGATTATCACTCCCCGTTCCAGGTGGCAAACCAAGATGGTAAGTCACAACAATCAGATAAAAATTGAAGGGTTGATGTTCTCTGCTTCCCTTATTGCTCTTGGACCTTCCGACATAGACATCATTCTCGGTATGGACTGGTTGACCGCCCACAATGCTTTGATTGACTGTGCCACTAAGAAAGTCCAGCTCACTCACCCTTCTGGCCAGACAGTCAAATACTCAGCCCGAATAGCTCAGGATGCTGAGAGCCAGATTTATGTTCTGAATGCATTGAATGCCTCACCTCTTGAAGGCATCGAGGACGTTCCAGTTGTTCGTGATTTTCAAGACGTCTTTCCAGAAGAGCTTGTAGGAATACCCCCTGCTAGAGCTGTTGAGTTTGTCATTGACTTGAAACCAGGCACTACTCCTATTGCGAAGCGTCCTTATAAGATGCCTCCGCATCATCTTCTCGAGCTTAAGGAAGAAATCGACACATCACTTAAGAAAGGTTTCATCCGCCCCAGTTCCTCTGCTTGGGGAGCACCTTCACTCTTCGTTAAGAAGAAGGATGGAACTAACCGATTGGTTCAGGAATATCGGCCCATTAACCAAGCCACCATTCAGAATAAATATCTGCTTCCTCGGATCAATGATTTGTATGATCAACTTACTGGATCATCGGTATTCTCTAAACTTGATTTGAGGTTGGGTTACCATCAGATCCGTGTTCGTGAAGAGGATATTCCGAAGACTGCATTTGTTACTCGCTATGGTTCTTATGAGTACACTGTCATGTCATTTGGCTTAACAAATGCTCCAGCCACATTCTCCCGTCTAATGAATTATATCTTCATCGATTATCTCGACAAATTCGTCGTGGTATATCTGGATGATATTCTGGTTTATTCGAAGAATAAAGAAGAACATGCCGAACACCTCCGTCTGGTACTGGAAAGACTTCGAGAACACCAACTGTATGCCAAATATTCTAAATGTGAATTCTGGTTGTCTGAAGTGGCATACCTCGGCCATGTGATTTCCAAGGATGGCATTGCCGTTAACCCAGAACGAGTTCAGGCTATTCTGGACTGGACTCCTCCGAAGAACGTCAAGCAAGTGAGAAGTTTTCTCGGCCTCGCAAGCTATTGCCGTCGTTTTGTCGAGAATTTCTCAAAGATTGCTAAGCCTTTGACTGATCTGCTTCACAAGGGCGTTAAGTTTGAATGGACAGAAAAATGTCAGGAAAGTTTTCAAACACTCAAAGACAAGCTAACTTCTGCTCCAGTTCTTGCTCCTCCAGATTCTCGCAAAGACTTCGTGATCTATTGTGACGCATCCCGTGAAGGATTAGGCTGTATCCTAATGCAAGAGCGTAAAGTGATTGCTTATGGCTCTCGTCAATTGCGCCCACATGAAGAGAATTATCCGGTACATGATCTAGAACTAGCTGCTGTGATCTATGCATTGCAGTTGTGGTGACATTACCTCCTCGGTAATCGTTGCGAGATATACACGGATCATAAAAGTCTGAAGTACTTGTTCACTCAGCCATCTCTAAACCTCCGTCAGCAAAGATGGATGGAGACCATTGCGGACTATGACTTGGGTATTTCTTATACCCCTGGCAAGGCTAACGTGATGGCTGATGCCTTAAGCCGCAAGTCCTATTGCGACAACCTCATGGTTAAGCGAGCTCAACCTCGTCTTTTTGAAGAACTGTGCAAGCTGAATCTGCGTATTGTTCCACAGGGTCCTCTTAATAACCTTGTGATACAACTAGATCTTGAGAAAGCTGTTAAAAATGCGCAAGCTAAAGATGCTGAAGTTGATTTGATGAAGAAAGATCTTCACCTTGAAAAGTACAGGGATTTCTCGCTGTCTGAAGATGGAACCTTGTATTTCAGAGACCGCATTGTCGTACCTCGCTTCGAGCTTATGACTGACAAAGTCATGAAAGAGGCCCATGATACCCCACTGTCTATTCATCCGGGTAGCACCAAAATGTATCGTGATCTCCGTCAAAGATACTGGTGGTCTAGAATGAAGCAGGACATTGCTCGTTATGTTGCTGAATGTGATGTGTGTCGTCGCGTTAAAGCAGAACATCAGAAGCCTGCTGGAATTCTGCAACCACTCCCTATTCCTCTATGAAAATGGGACAAAGTGCAAATGGATTTCATTACAGGACTTCCCAGGTCACAGAAGGGTCACGATGCTATTTTTGTCGTCGTCGACCAACTCTCCAAAGTTGCACACTTTCTGCCTGTCAAGGAGACGATCACTGCTAGTCAGTTAGCAGAGTTATATATCTCCAGAATTGTTTCACTCCACGGTATCCCGAAAGAGATCAGTTCAGACCGTGGCAGCATATTCACTGGTCATTTCTGGGAAAGTTTTCAAAAGGCTATGGGAACTCATATCACCTGGAGTTCAGCTTATCATCCTCAATCCCAAGGCCAAGTCGAACGAGTCAACCAAGTGCTTGAAGACATGCTACGAGCTTGTGTTATTTCTTTCGGCAAGAAGTGGGAAGAATCTCTTCCGTATGCCGAGTTCTCTTATAACAACAGCTATCAAGCTAGTCTGAAAATGGCCCCCTTTGAAGTACTCTATGGACGTAAGTGTCGAACCCCTCTGAATTGGTCAGAAACTGGGGAACGACCTCTTGTTGGGCCGGATATTATTCAACACGCCGAAGAACAAGTCCATATCGTCCGTGAAAACCTCAAGGCAGCTCAGGACCGTCAGAAGAGCAACTATGATCGCAAACGATGGGGTTTGACTTATCAACCTGGTGATCAAGTTTATCTATGTGTCACTCCTATGAAGGGCACTCACCGTTTTGGAATCAAGGGCAAGTTAGCTCCCCGCTACATTGGTCCTTTCCGCATTATTGCTAGACGTGGTCAAGTGGCATATAAATTGGAGTTGCCGCCGCAATTCTCTCATATCCACGATGTCTTCCATGTGTCGCAACTTCGTAAATGCTTCAAGGAATCTCCACACCGAGCAGTGGATCATGAAATGCTCGAGTTGCATGATGATCTATCCTATAAGGAGCATCCGATCCGCATTCTCGATGAAGCTGAACGTCGAACCCGTCAGAAGGTTACCAAGTTCCTCAAAGTGCAGTGGTCAAATCATACTGAAGATGAAGCCACTTGGGAACGCGAGGATAATCTTCGTGCGGAATACCCCGAACTTTTTCCTTCTACTTCTTAATTCTCGGGACGAGAATTCTTGTTAGTAGAGGAGATTTGTAACACCCCCAGTGGTTAACTACAGTAATCACCCTTTTGACAATGCCAAGTCAGCATGATTAACAGTGCATGATCATCATTTGCACCATAATGCATTTCAACTTCTAACTCAAATTCAAATTAAATTAAAGTGGAAAATAAAAGTTGTTCAAACTGGAAAACTAAAATGTGCATCATGTTGCAAATATTCCCCTAGCATTTATAAAAATGATTGCAACATTAGTTGGAATTGTAAAAGGACTCGAACAACAAGAAACAGCAGCAACATAGCACTATTCAACCCCTTTTCAATTAAATAAAATCCAAACCAAAAAGATATGGACGCCAAACCAGTTTCTAGCAGTGACTAATAATGCACCATATTTATTTGGGCTAGTTTCATATTTTACAAAAGTATTTTGAAATCAAAACAAAAGTCAAAACAGAAACTAAAAAGAGAAAACAGAAAAGAAAAGAAGAAAAAGAAAAAGGCCCACTGTGCTGGGCCTAAGTCAGCACAGTGGCCGGCCCAGCCCAACTCGCTCGTCCTCTTCGTACTGCTCACGCCCGGGGCTCGCTGTCGAGCACCTGGCGCACGCACGCGCGCACGCCCAGGCCCCCCTCCCTCGCGGTCGACAGCGCGTCGCCGCGACTGCCGCGTATATGAGCAGCACCCCGGACCCCCTGGCTCTCCCTCGCCTCACTCTCCCCTGGACACCACCTCTCCTCTCTCTCCAGTGCGCAGCGATGGCACCGCCGCCGTAGCACGCGCGGCCACCGCCTCTGCCTCGTCGCGTGACCGTGCCCGCATGGTTCGCCTCCGTCGACTACGCCTCTCCCCCGAGCCCCACGAGCTAGAACGCGTCGCTGCGTCGCCGGCGCCGTCATCTTCCACCTTCGGCCGCCGCACGCCATCGCCGACTCCGGCCACTCCGAGCCCTCCCCGCGCACGCTAAGCTCACCTACAGACTCGCTGTGAGCACCTCGTCCCCCTCCCCCTCTCCCCGCGCGCTCTTCGTGCCCGTACGCGTCGCCCCTCTTTCGCCCGAACGCACCGCCGCCTAGCTCGTCGCCGGTGCCGTTCCGGTGACCAAACGGCCTCGGGCCCGTGCGCATCGTGCTCCCCGCATCGCGCAGGCCACACCTAGCTTCTCCTTTCGCTCGCTAGCGCGCCGTAGCGCCGACCCCGTGCACCACCCGAACGCCATCGCCGCTGCGGTCATCGCCGGCGCCGTTCCCAGCGGCCCCCAACCACGCCAACACCACCACGTGACACGGCGCTCGCCGCCCGTTCGAACGGGCCAAGCCACGGCCCCGGAGACGCCCTGAGGGCGAAACCCGAGCTCGCCGGAGCTCGCCACCGCGTCTGGGCACTCCGGCGCGACTCCGGCGGCCGGTCCGACGTGGCGCCGCGGGCCCCACGGCCCAGCCACTGACTCTGGGCCCCACTGGGTCCCGTTGACCTAGTCCACGCTGACTGGGCGGGCCCTGTGTCTATGACATGTGGGTCCCGCTCGGTAAAACGTTTTATTAAATAAATAATCCGTTAATAAAATTAATTAGTGATTTAAAACACTAATTACCCACTGACTGCTGGGCCCCGCCTGCTAATTAGTTTAAATAGATTAAGCTAACTCTGTTTAGTTAACTGAGTCACTGACATGTGGGCCCCACATATCAGGTTTGACCTGGCCGGCCCCCTGTTGACTGCTGACGTCATCCATGCGTCATGCTGACGTCAGCAAAACACTATTCTGGATAATGTTGCAATTAAATAATAAAAATAAATTCCAGAAATTAATAAAAACTTTAGAAAATCATATAAAATAATCCGTAGCTCAGATGAAAATACTTTGTACATGAAAGTTGCTCAGAACGACGAGACGAATCTGAATACGCGGTCCGTTCGTCCGTCACGCGTCCCTAACTATCCGAACTTGCAACCGTTCCCCTCTTATCCTCTGTCCGATAATTCCAAAGACCCGGGAAATATCGTCAGATATTCTCCCGCTCCGTCTGTTATGTGTGATGCTGCGTTAGACTACCCCTAGCACCGTGTATCGTATTTGTCATGCTCATGTTTGCTATATATTTATACTGTTTCCTCCCCCTCTTCTCTCTCGATAGCCCCCGACCCCGACGTCGTCCCCGAGACCGACGCAGCTCCGGAGCCCGAAGACACCATAGACGACCTTGCCCTTGCCGCCGAGCAACCAGGCAAGCCCCCCCTTTGATCATCCCGATATCGCCCATTCTATATTCTCATGCTTGCATTAGAATTTGCTACTGTTACTGTTTGCTCCTATTCTGATGCATAGCCTGTTTATTGTAACCTGCCATTGATACTTACCTGCTTATCCTAAACTGCTTAGTATAGGATGGGTAGAGACCCACTAGAGGACCCCACTTTGATCCTTGTTGCCCCGCTGGATTATCAGAAGACCCGATCAACGGGATTGAAGACCTGTGACTTTACTGCTGAACCTTGATAGAGACGGGTCGGCCCCGAAGGGGGACCCGAGGAAGTTACTTTTACTACAGGACTGAAGGGACAGGCGGTACCACCCAGTAGAGGTGGACCTGAGTTCCCGACAGTCTTTTGTGAGACGGGTTGACCTGGATGGTGCCCGAGTGATGAATACGAGGCGCGGCCGGGCATTCTTAGCCCTTGCAGCAAGTCCTCGAGACGGGGCGACGGGGTCACATCTTTCGTGAGTCTCTGCTCGTTTTCCGCAAGCCCTTAGGCCACTTACGATTTGGATATTTGATCCGAGCAGGCCTCTGGTCTGATAGCACTAACCATCATGTGGGCATAGTATGGGCGTTCTGCATCGTAGCATCAGCCGAAAGTTCTGTCAGACGTCCAGTTCAGCATTGCGGCCGGGACGGACCGGCGCCCCCCTGGTGCCTGGCTTCCCCCTGCACGCAACGACTCGGAGTGCACAGGGCGATGGCCCAAGACCTCTGAGCGCTTAGGATGTAGACCGACGGGGACCTCTCTGCTGAGCCGTAGGTAGGGTTGCGATGTGTTGTTTGGCCGAGGCCGGGCATGACCCAGGAAAGTGTGTCCGGCCGGAGTTAAGCGAGCGTGATGGGTAAGTTGGTGCACCCCTGCAGGGAAGAACACTTCTATCGATAGCCGGTCCTACGGTAAAGGACACTCGGAGTTGTATCCCGATCGATACAACTAGAACTGGATACCCGTGATGATACTTGGATATGTGGCTCTGGGATTGCTTCTCGCAGGGAGTCGAGAAGGGATCTCTAGGCGAGGTTGATGACTTTATGGCTCTGGGATTGCTTTCTCGCAGGGAGTCGAGAAAGGATCTCTGGGTGAGGTTGATATTATTACTGCTACATTATATGGTATTGTTCTACTCTCTTCTATTGCTGCAAGACCGCTGAAGATGCTAGTCTTCGATAGGACTAGGCCTTCTCTCTATTATGGCATTTCTGCAGCCCAGTCCACATATACAGCCTCCCCTTGAAAATGTTGCATATGTAGTGTAGATCCTTGCTTGCTGAGTACTTCTGAGTACTCACGGTTGCTTTGTTTTCCTTTTCTACCCATATCAGTTTGTCGTGACCAAGATGACGGAGCCCCTGAGACAGCTGCCCTGCCGACGATCGCTACTACTACTACCCAGAGGATGGATACTACTATGAGTTGACTGACGACCAGGAGTAGGATCGGAGGGTCCCAGGCAGGAGGCCTGCGCCTTTCGATCGTAGTGTTTTATTTTGCCCCGCCTTTCTAAAGGCCTTTCTGTTTCTATTTCATATCTGTACTCAGATATCTGATGCTTCCGCTGATGCTTGTTCGCAAGCTTATGTATTCGAGCCCTCGAGGCCCCTGGCTTGTAATATAAAGCTTGTATGACTTTATTTCTGTTTTAGAGTTGTGTTGTGATATCTTCCCGTGAGTCCTTAGGCTTGATCGTGTGCATTTGCGTGTATGATTAGTGCACGATCGGGCCGGGGGCGTCACAGTAAGCCATAGAAACTAGAAAACAAGCAAATTATGCATCGAAAACATAATCTGTCAAAAACAGAACAGTCTGTAAAGATCTGAATTAAGGTCATACTTCTATTACTCCAAAACATCTAAACATTAGGACAAAGTAGGAAATTTGTATATCAATCCGATGTAAAAAATGCATAGGTTTTCCACGTTCCAGTGCATTTTAACAATTCTCTTACTGTATGCAAAAGTTTCTGTTTTTGCACAGAATCAAATCAACTATCAACCACCCTATCCCAAAGGCTTTACTTGGCACTTTATTGAAACAAAAGCTATAAAACATGATTACTACAGTAACTTAATCATGTGAGCGCACAAAAACAGTAGGTATAAATGTTGGGTTATCTCCCAACAAGCGCTTTTCTTTAATGCCTTTTTAGCTAGGCATGATGATTTCTATGAGGCTCGCATAAAAGTAAAGAATTGAAACACAAAGAGAGCATCATGAAGCATATGACTCTCACATTTAAGTCTAACCCACTTCCTATGCATAGGGATTTTGTGAGCAAACAATTTATGGGAGCAAGAATCAACTAGCATAGGAAGGCAAAACAAGCATAACTTCAAGATTTTCAACACATAGAGAGGAAACTTCATATTATTGCAATTTCTACAAGCATATATTCCTCCCTCATAATAATTTTCAGTAGCATCATGAATGAATTCAACAATATAGCTATCACAGAAATCATTCTTTTCATGATCTACAAGCATAGAAATTTTACTACTCTCCACATAAGTAAATTTATTCTCATGAATAGTAGTGGGAGCATCATATGAAGCTTGAATACTATAATCTGTTTCCACATTAAAAGAGTAATGTTCATAAAAAGAGTAATCATAATTATGACAAGTTTTATAAAAATAATCATCACTAATTTTTATAACATAAGTGTCATCACAATAATCATCATAAGTAGCAACTTTGTTCTCATCATAATCAATTGAAACCTCTTCCAAGATAGTGGAATCATTACTAAATGAAGTCATGAACTCTCCCAATCCAATTTTATCATTATAATAAGATTCAACACCCTCCAAAATAGTCGGATAATTATTATCTAAAGTTGACACTCTTCCAAACCCACTTTCATAAAGAATGCAATCATCATAAATAGGAGGCATGCTATCATCATAATAAGTATTCTCATCAAAACTTGGGGGACTAAAAATATCATCTTCATTAAACATAGCATCCCCAAGCTTGGGACAAACATTAATTGCAGCAAATAAATTCTCAAACATGTCATTCTCATCAAACATAGCATCCCCAAGCTTGTGCTTTTGCATATCATAAGCATAATCACTCTCATCATTAATATTATAAACAGCACCAATAGTATAGCAATTATTATCATCACAACTTTCTAAGTTGGTGCCAAAAAGATTTTCAAGATTATAAATAGTATCATTATTTTCCCAGTCATGATCATCACAATGAGTAATAGGCATAACAAAATCATTCTCAATAGTTTCTTTGGACATTGTACCATAAGACAAAGAATCACTATCATCATCAAGTATATCATCTTCCACATTTATTTTTGATTCACTCTCATGAGGCGTAACAATAATAGGAGCAACATCATTTGGGAGGGATACCTTTTTACCTTTGCTTCTCTGTCTTTTCTTTTTCTTCTCCACGTCATGTGCGGTTTAATCATCTTCTTGGAGCTCCTTATTGATGAGATTCTTTGCATAGGAAGCTCATTCTCGTAACCTGTTTCATCATGAGAGACAATAGGAGGGAAAGTGGAGACCTTTACCCTCTCAGTAGTATTTCTTTTATATTCTATTGGTTTTCCCGTCTTTCTATAGTTGGCAATATAAGCATTTTCATTGCAATTTACCATGAAAAACTTATATATTTCTTTAAGAGTAGTATCAACATGGTCGGTGGACATGAACACTTCGAACCAACTATTTTTATTTGACAAATCTTCACACACAAAAAATACACAAAGTTCATTATAAAGTTCAAGGCTGATTAAGTTATTGCTATATTTAGCCACGATTCGATCATGAAAAGTGTGCATTGGAAATTAAGATGACCAATCCTATTGCAAAGTTCACAAGTAATGGGATGGACAGAGCATAATTTTGTAGCAAATTTATCTATCACCTTAAGCCACCGATTGGTTTCATCATGTTTATGCTTCTTACAAAATCTATCATCCATGTAAGGCATGTCTTCACAAACACTATGCACTCCACAAAAATTGACATGCTTATAAGAAACATTTTTTTCATGACTAGTGCAATCATCATTAGTATTTTGGATATTCATAGAATTTATACTAACAACATTGCAATCATGCTCATCATTCAAATATTTTATGCCAAATATTTTATTGACTTCTTCTAACACTTGAGCACAATTTTCCTTTCCATCATTTTCACGAAAGACATTAAAAAGATGAAGCATATGAGGCAACCTCAATTCCATTTTTTTGTAGTTTTCTTTTATAAACTAAACTAGTGATAAAACAAGAAACTAAAAGATTCAATTGCAAGATCTAAAGATATACCTTCAAGCACTCACCTCCCCGGCAACAGCGCCAGAAAAGAGCTTGATGTCTACTATGCAACCTTCTTCTTGTAGACTCGTGTTGGGCCTCCAAGCGCAGAGTTTTGTAGGACAGTAGGAAATTTCCCTCAAGTGGACGACCTAAGGTTTATCAATCTGTGGGAGGCGTAGGATGAAGATGGTCTCTCTCAAACAACCCTGCAACCAAATAACAAAGAGTCTCTTGTGTCCCCAACACACCCAATACAATGGTAAATTGTATAGGCGCACTAGTTCGGCGAAGAGATGGTGATACAAGTGCAAAACGGATAGTAGATATAGGTTTTTGTAATCTGAAAATATAAAAACAGCAAGGTAGCAAGTAACAAAAGTGAGCAAAAACGGTATTGCAATGCTTGGAAACAAGGCCTAGGGTTCATACTTTCACTAGTGCAAGTTCTCTCAACAATGATAACATAATTGGATCATATAACAATCCCTCAACGTGCAACAAGGAATCACTCCAAAGTTTCTATCGGAGAACGTAGGACGAAAATGTGCATCAACCCCTATGCATAGATTACCCCAATGTCACCTCGGGAATCCGCGAGTTGAGTGCCAAAACATACATCAAGTGAATCAATAGAACATCCCATTGTCACCACAGATATCGCATCGCAATACATACATCAAGTGTTCTCAAATCCAATACTCAATCCAACATAACGAAACCTCAAAGAGCAAGACTCAATTCATCACAAGAAGGTAGAGGGGGAAGAAACACCATATGATCCGACTATAATAACAAAGCTCGCGATACGTCAAGATTGTGCCAAATCAAGAACACGAGAGAGAGAGAGATCAAACACATAGCTACTGGTACATACCACTGTTCAAGAAATCTTCCGATTCACCGATTAATCTTCTGATTTATCGCTAATCGGCGGGTGACCGATAAGATTATGCCTTATCTTTGTCATTTATCTTTTGGACCGATTTATCGTTCTGACAAGCGATTTATCGGGTATCTACCGATAAATCGGACCTATTCATAGCACTATGTTTGCAAAAACTATGTTTATTTATGTTTTGTGGACCTTGTTACGGAATGTGTACTATTGTCCTATTTTGTTTGTCATTATACGAGGATTCAAAGGCTAGAAATCAAGGTAACACTTCTATCAAATATTGTTTTGGTGTTAAATATAGCGTATTTTAGTGCTCGGAACCTGAGATTTGCAAAAAAAAAAATCCGATTAATAGTCGACCGATAAAATCGATTAATCATCCAATTTTCGATTAATCTCTAATCCCTAGCTGACCGAGACGATAACGATAAGCGATATCCTCAACATTGGTACATACCATCAGCCCTGAGGGAGAAATACTCCCTCCTCGTCATGGAGACTGCCGGGATGATGAAGATGGCCACCGGTGATGATTTCCCCCTCCGGCAGGGTGCCGAAACAGGGTCCCGATTGGTTTTTCGTGGCTACAGAAGCTTGCGGCGGCGGAACTCCCGATCTAGGGTTCTTTTCTGTGGTTTCTATATTTATAAAAAAATTTGGCGTCGGTCTCACGTCAAGGGGGTGCCCGAGGTGTCCACAAGCCAAGGGGCGCGCCCTATGGGGGTGGGCGCGCCTAGAGGGCTTGTGCACTCCTCGTCCACTTCCTGGCCTAGATCTTGTGCTTCGGGGGTCTCTTTTGGTCCATAAAAAATCACCGTAAATTTTCAGCCCATTCCGAGAACTTTTATTTCTGCACAACAAACGACACCACGGTAGTTCTGCTGAAAACAGCGTCAATCCGAGTTAGGTCTAATCAAATCATACCAAAACCATATAAAATTGTTGTAAACATGGCATGAATACTTCATAAATTATAGATACGTTGGAGACGTATCAGCATCCCCAAGCTTAATTCCTGCTCGTCCTCGAGTAGGTAAATGATGAAAGAAATAATTTATGAAGTGTGAATGATAGCAAGTGCACAAGTTTGCTCAATAATAATTTCAACCACTTTGTCTAGCATCATTACATATCATAACAGTAGCTCATCTCATAAAACTTCTCATGATCAAGTAACAAGCTATTCACATGTCAAAGCATAGATCATAAACTTTCGTGAAAACTAACAAACTATGTTCTCAGTCATCAAACAATTGCAATTCATCTTATTTTCAGGAAGGGTCCATCTAAGAGCTTTGATTTAGCAAATTCCACATACTTAACTATCATATAGTCTTCCATGATTGGTACCACTCAAAGCATATTTTTAGAACAAATAGCATCCATCGAACACAGAGAAAGATAGGGGCTTAATGTTTCGCCTCCCAACTCACTTATCATATAGATAATTGTCAACAATAATAATTCATGATCAAAAATATTTGAATGGCCATATATGCTTAGATCTTTCCCCATCACATGATGCTTGCCAACTAAAGAGTAGGTTGGAATGAGAAGGAATACTACTGACTCTTGCATAAAAGTAAAAGATAGGCCCTTCGTAGAGGGAAGCAGATGTTGTCATGCGCTTGTTATTTTTGGATGTGCAAACCCTTAATGCAAAGGAACGTCAGGTTGTATTGCCCTTTGTGATAGCAACCTTTATTATGCAGTCCGTCACTTTTATTTCTTTACCATCACAAGTTCGTACAACACTTATTTTCCCTTACAATAAAAGATCATACATATTTAGGAGCAATTTTTATTGCTTTTTTTTTGCACCGATGACAACTTACTTGAAGGATATTATTCAATCCATAGGTAGATATGGTAGACACTCAAGGCAAGAAACTGGGTTTAAGGGTTTTTGGATGCACAAGTAGTATCTCTACTTAATACTAATTTTTGGCTAGGAAAGATTCTAAATAGCAAGCACCACATGTTGGAGGATCCATAACAATATAACTTCTATACAAATATACCCAAGCATAACTCATTACGTTGTCTTCCTTGTCCAACATCAACTAATTTTCTCAAGTTTGAAAATAATTAATGGGGCTCACAATCATAGAAGATGTCCAAGATAGTATATTTATATGTGAAATCTCTCTTCCTTCAATATTCTTTCATGAATTGTTCAAGTGACCAATACTATGTTTGCTAAATTTCAATAAATTTACCACCTCTACTTCTTATATGTGAAGTCATTACTACCCATGGGATAAGCATATGAAACATATATAATTTCAGATTTATGATATTCAATTCATTCAACCATTTACTCATAGGATATAAGTGAAGCACGTGAGTAAATGACAAACTACTCCAAAAAGATATAAGTGAAGATCAATGAGTAGTCAAATTATTAAGTAGCTATGTGAAGAGTCTCTCTCATTTAAGAATTTCAGAACTTAATTATTTTATTCAAACTGCAAGCAAAACAAAATAAAATGACATTCCAAGGATAGCACATAGCATGTGAAGAAGCAAAAACTTAGGCTCAACCAAAACTGACCGATCATTGTTGAAGAAGAAAGGTGGGATGCCAACCGGGGCATCCCTAAGCTTAGATGCTTGAGACTTCTTAAAATATTATATTGGGATGCCTTGGGCATCCCCAAGCTTGAGCTCTTGTGTCTCCTTAATTCCTCTCATATCGTGGTTTCCCTAATTCTTAAATACTTCATCCACACAAAACTCAACAAGAACTCGTGAGAGAAGTTAGTATAAATCAAATGCAAAACCTTATCATTCTCTACTGTAGAAAATCACTAAAATTATAATTTGACATTGCATACTAAATTCCTCTGCATATTTAATACCCCTATCCTCAAATAGAATCATTAATCAAGCAAACATATGCAAACATAACAACAATCTGTCTAAACAGGACAGTCTGTAAAGAGTGCAATTGTACTCATGCTTACCTAACTCCAAAAATTATGAAAAATTATCACACTGTATTAAATTTGTTTATCATATTTTGAAAATATTTCAATATTTTATCAAGGTCTTTCTATTCTCAAATATTCAAAACATAGCAACAAACTTTCTGTTTTCAAACAACAACATATAGACTTGCAAAATAAGCATGGTAAAGACTATACTTGACACTTTTATTGAAATAAAAGATGCAAAACATTACTCTAAATAACAGCAAGCAAATACTAATAAAATAAAATGACGCTCCAAGCAAAACTCATATCATGTGACGACTAAAAATATAGCTCCAAGTAAGGTTACCGATAATGTTGGAGACGAAAGAGGGGATGCCTTCCGGGGCATCCCCAAGCTTAGTTGCTTGGATATTCCTTGAATATTAACTTGGGGTGCCTTGTGCATCCTCAAGCTTAGGGTCTTGTCACTCCTTATTCTCCTCATATCGATATCTCACCCAAAACTTGAAAACTTCAATCCCACAAAACATAACGGAACTTCGTGAGATGGGTTAGTATGATAAAACAACTCATTCACTTTGGTACTGTCAAGAAAAGATTCAAACTTTTTCTCATATGATACCTACTGTACCTTATCATTTCTATAATTTATATTGAGCAATATAAGCCACATAAACTAGAAAACAAGCAAACTATGCATCGAAAACAGAATCTGTCAAAAACAGAACAGTCTGTAAAGAGATGAATTAAGGTCATATTTATATTACTCCAAAAATTCTGAAAAATTAGGACAACGTAGGAAATTTGTATATAAATCCTCTGTAAAAAATTAATAGGTTTTACACGTTCCAGTGAATTTTAACAATTCTGTTACTGTTTGCAAAAGTTTCTGTTTTTGCACAGAATCGAATCAACTATCAGCCACACTATCCAAAAGGATTTACTTGGCACTTTATTGAAACAAAAGCTATAAAACATGATTACTACAGTAAATTAATCATGTGAACACAAAGAAACAGTAGGTATAAATGTTGGGTTATCTCCCAACAAGCGCTTTTCTTTAATGCCTTTTTAGCTAGGCATGATGATTTCAATGATGCTCGCATATAAGGAAAAGAATTGAAACACAAAGAGAGCATCATGAAGCATATGAATAGCATATTTAAGTCTAACCCACTTCCTATGCATAGGGATTTTGTGAGAAAACAATTTATGGGAGCAAGAATCAACTAGCATAGGAAGACAAAACAAGCATAACTTCAAGATTTTCAACACATAGAGAGGAAACTTGATATTATTGCAATTCCTACAAGCATATATTCCTCCCTCATAATAATTTTCAGTAGCATCATGAATGAATTCAACAATATAGCTATCATAGAAATCATTCTTTTCATGATCTACAAGCATAGAAATTTTACTACTCTCCACATAAGTAAATTTATTCTCATGAATAGTAGTGGGAGCGTGCATATGAGCTTAATACTATAGAATTGTTTCCACATTAAAAGAGTAATGTTCAGAAAAAGAGTAATCATAATTATGACAAGTTTTATAAATAGAATCATCACTAATTTTTATAACATAAGTGTCATCACAATAATCATCATCAGTAGCAACTTTGTTCTCATCATAATCAATTGAAACCTCTTCCAAGATAGTGGAATCATGACTAAATAAAGTCATGACCTCTCCAAATACACTTTTATCATTATAAGAAGATTCAACACCCTCCAAAATAGTGGGATAATTATTATCTAAAGTTGACACTCTTCCAAACCCACTTTTATAAATAATGCAATCATCATAAATAGGAGGCATGCTATCATCATAATAAGTATTCTCATCAAAACTTGGGGGACTAAAAATATCATCTTCATTAAACATAGCATCCCCAAGCTTGGGACAAACATTAATTGCAGCAAATAAATCCTCAAACATGTCATTCTCATCAAACATAGCATCCCCAAGCTTGTGCCTTTGCATCTCATAAGCATAATCACTCTCATCATTAATAGTATGAATAGCACCAATAGTATAGCAATTATTATCATCACAACTTTCTAAGTTGGTGCCAAAAGATTTTCAAGATTATAAATAGTATCATTATTTTCCCAATCGTGATCATCACAATGAGTAATAGGCATAACAAAATCATTCTCAATAGTTTCTTCGGCCATTGTACCATAAGAAAAAGAATCACTATCATCATCAAGTATATGATCTTCCACATTTATTTTTGATTCACTCTCATGAGGCATAACAATAATAGGAGCAACATCATTTGGGAGGGATCCCTTTTTACCTTTGCTTCTCCATCTTTTCTTTTTCTTCTCCACGTCATGTGTGGGTTTAATCATCTTTTTGGAGCTCCTTATTGATGAGATTGGTTGCATAGGAAGCTCATTCTCGTAACCTGTTTCATCACGAGAGACAATAGGAGGGAAAGTGGAGACCTTTACCCTCTCATTAGTATTTCTTTTATATTCTAATGCTTTTCCCGTCTTTCTATAGTTGGCAATATAAGCATTTTCATTGCAATTTACCATGCAAAACATATATATTTCTTTAAGAGTAGTTTCAACATGGTCGGTGAATATGAACGCTTCGAACCAACTATTTTTATTTGACAAATATTCACACCCAAAAAATAAACAAAGTTCATTATAAAGTTCAAGGGTGATTAAGTTATTGCTATATTTAGCCACGATTCGATCATGAAAAGTGTGCATTGGAAATTAAGATGACCAATACTATTGCAAAGTTCACTAGTAATGGGATGAAGAGAGCATAATTTTGTAGCAAATTTATCTATCACCTTAAGCCACCAATTGGTTTCATCATGTTTATGCTTCTTACAAAATCTATCATCCCTGTAAGGCATGTCTTCACAGACTCTATGCACTCCACAAAAATTGACGTGCTTATAAGAAACATTTTTGTCATGACTAGTGCAATCATCATTAGTATTTTGGATATTCATAGAATTTATACTAACAACATTGCAATCATGCTCATCATTCAAATATTTTATGCCAAACATTTTATTGGCTTCTTCTTCTAACACTTGAGCACAATTTTCCTTTCCATCATTTTCACAAAAGACATTAAAAAGATGAAGCATATGAGGCAACCTCAATTCCATTTTTTTGTAGTTTTCTTTTATAAACTAAACTAGTGATAAAACAAGAAGCTAAAAGATTCAATTGCAAGATCTAAAGATATACCTTCAAGCACTCACCTCCCCGGCAACGGCGCCAGAAAAGAGCTTGATGTCTACTACGCAACCTTCTTCTTGTAGACTCGTGTTGGGCCTCCAAGCGCAGAGTTTTGTAGGACAGTAGCAAATTTCCCTCAAGTGGATGACCTAAGGTTTATCAATCTGTGGGAGGCGTAGGATGAGGAAGGTCTCTCTCAAACAACCCTGCAACCAAATAACAAAGAGTCTCTTGTGTCCCTAACACACCCAATACAATGGTAAATTGTATAGGTGCAATAGTTCGGCAAAGAGATGGTGATACAAGTGCAATATGGATAGTAGATATAGGTTTTTCTAATCTGAAAATATAAAAACAGCAAGGTAGCAAGTAACAAAAGTGAGCAAAAACGGTATTGCAATGCTTGGAAACAAGGCCTAGGGTTCATACTTTCACTAGTGCAAGTTCTCTCAACAATGATAACATAATTGGATCATATAACAATCCCTCAACGTGCAACAAAGAATCACTCCAAAGTTTCTATCGGAGAACGTAGGACGAAAGTGTGCATCAACCCCTATGCATAGATTACCCCAATGTCACCTCGGGAATCCGCGAGTTGAGTGCCAAAACATACATCAAGTGAATCAATAGAACATCCCATTGTCACCACAGATATCGCATCGCAAGACATAAATCAAGTGTTCTCAAATCCAATACTCAATCCAACATAACGAAACCTCAAAGAGCAAGACTCAATTCATCACAAGAAGGTAGAGGGGGAAGAAACATCATATGATCCGACTATAATAACAAAGCTCGCGATACATCAAGATCGGGCCAAATCAAGAACACGAGAGAGAGAGAGGTCAAACACATAGCTACTGGTACATACTCTCTGCCCCGAGGGTGAACTACTCCCTCCTCGTCATGGAGACCGCCAGGATGATGAAGATGGCCACCGGTGATGATTTCCCCCTCTGGCAGGTTGCCGGAACAGGGTCCCGATTGGTTTTTCATGGCTACAGAGGCTTGCGGCGGCGGAACTCCCGATCTAGGGTTCTTTTCTGGGGTTTCTATATTTATAAGAATTTTTGGCGTCGGTCTCACGTCAAGGGGGTGCCCGAGTTGTCCACAAGCCAGGGGGCGCGCCCCAGGGGGGTGGGCGCACCTAGAGGGCTTGTGGCTCCTCGTCCACATCCTGGCGTAGCTCTTGTGCTTCGGGGGTCTCTTTTGGTACATAAAAAATCGCCGTAAATTTTCAGCCCATTCCGAGAACTTTTATTTCTGCACAAAAAACGACACCACGGTAGTTCTGCTGAAAACAGCGTCAGTCCGAGTTAGTTCTAATCAAATCATACCAAAACCATATAAAATTGTTGTAAACATGGCATGAATACTTCATAAATTATAGATACGTTGGAAACGTATCAGCATCCCCAAGCTTAATTCCTGCTCGTCCTCGAGTAGGTAAATGATGAAAGAAATAATTTATGAAGTGTGAATGCTAGCAAGTGCACAAGTTTGATCAATAATAATTTCAACCACTTTTTCTAGCATCATTACATATCATAACAGTAGCTCATCTCATAAAACTTCTCATGATCAAGTAACAAGCTATTCACTTGTTAAAGCATAGATCATAAACTTTCTTGAAAACTAACAAACTATGTTCTCAGTCATCAAACAATTGCAATTCATCTTGTTTTCAGGAAGGGTCTATGTAAGAGCTTTGATTTAGCAAATTCCACATACTCAACTATCATATAGGCTTCCATGATTGCTACCACTCAAAGCATATTTTTAGAACAAATAGCATCCATCGAACACAGAGAAAGATAGGGGCTTAATGCTTCGGCTCCCAACTCACTTATCATATAGATAACTGTCAACAATAATAATTCATGATCAAAAATATTTGTATGGCCATATATGCTTAGATCTTTCCGCATCACATGATGCTTGCCAACTAAAGAGTAGGTTGGAATGAGAAGGAATACTACTGACTCTTGCATAAAAGTAAAAGATAGGCCCTTCGTAGAGGGAAGCAGAGGTTGTCATGCGCTTTTTATTTTTTGATGTGCAAACCCTTAATGCAAAGGAATGTCACATTGTATTACCCTTTGTGATAGCAACCTTTATTATGCAGTCCGTCGCTTTTATTTCTTTACCATCACAAGTTTGTACAATGCTTATTTTCCCTTACAACAAAAGATCATACATATTTAGGAGCAATTTTTATTGCTTTTTTTTTTGCACCGATGACAAGTTACTTGAAGGATCTTATTCAATCCATAGGTAGATATGGTGGACACTCATGGCAAGAAACTGGGTTTAAGGTTTTTGGATGCACAAGTAGTATCTCTACTTAATACGAATTTTTGGCTAGCAAAAGATTCTAAATAGCAAGCACCACATGTTGGAGGATCCATAACAATATAACTTCTATACAAATATACCCAAGCATAACTCATTACGTTGTCTTCCTTGTCCAACTTCAACTAATTTTCTCAAGTTTGAAAATAATTAATGGGGCTCACAATCATAGAAGATGTCCAAGATAGTATATTTATATGTGAAATCTCTCTTTCTTCAATATTCTTTCATGAATTGTTCAAGTGACCAATACTATGTTTGCTAACTTTCAATAAATTTACCACCTCTACTTCTTATATGTGAAGTCATTACTCCCCATGGGATAAGCATATGAAACATATATAATTTCAGATTTCTGATATTCAATTCATTCAACCATTTACTCATAGGATATAAGTGAAGCACATGAGTAAATGACAAAGTACTCCAAAATGATATAAGTGAAGATCAATGAGTAGTCAAATAATTAAGTAGCTATGTGAAGAGTCTCTCTCATTTAAGAATTTCATATCTTAAGTATTTTATTCAAACAACAAGCAAAACAAAATAAAATGACATTCCAAGGATAGCACATAGCATGTGAAGAAGCAAAAACTTAGGCTCAACCAAAACTGACAAATCATTGTTGAAGAAGAAAGGTGGGATGCCAACCGGGGCATCACCAAGCATAGATGCTTGAGACTTCTTAAAATATTATATTGGGATGCCTTGGGCATCCCCAAGCTTGAGATCTTGTGTCTCCTTAATTCCTCTCATATCGCGGTTTCCCTAATTCTTAAAAACTTCATCCACACAAAACTCAACAAGAACTCATGAGAAAAGTTATTATAAATCAAATGCAAAACCTTGTCATTCTCTACTGTAGAAAATCACTAAAATTATAATTTGACATTGCATACTAAATGCCTCTACATATTTAATACTCCTATCATCAAATAGAATCATTAAACAAGCAAACATATGCAAACAATGCAAACATAACAGCAATCTATCAAAACAGGATAGTCTGTAAAGAGGGCAATTGCACTCATACTTACCTAACTCCACAAATTCTGAAAAATTACCACACTATATAAAATTTGTTGTAGCATATTTGGAAAATATTTCAAATTTTATCATGTTCTGACTATTCACAAATATTCAAAACATAACAACAAACTTTCTGTTTTCAAACAGCAACATATAGACTTGCAAAATAAGCATGGTAAAGACTATACTTGACACTTTTATTGAAATAGAAGACGCAAAACATTACTCTAAATAACATCAAACAAATACTAATAAAATAAAATGATGCTCCAAGCAAAACTCATATCATGTGACGAATAAAAATATAGCTCCAGGTAAGGTTACCGATAATGTTGGAGAAGAAAGAGGGGATGCCTTCCGGGGCATCCCCAAGCTTAGTTGCTTGGATATTCCTTGAATATTACCTTGGAGTTCCTTGGGAATCCCCAAGCTTAGGGTCTTGTCACTCCTTATTCTCCTCATATCGATATCTCACCCAAAACTTGAAAACTTCAATCACACAAAACTTAACGGAACTTCGTGAGATGGGTTAGTATGATAAAAAAAATCATTCACTTTGGTACTGTAAAGACAAGATTCAAACATTTTCTCACATGATACCTACTGTACCATATCATTTCTACAATTTATATTGAGCAATATAAGCCATAGAAACTAGAAGACAAGCAAACAATGCATCGAAAACAGAATCTGTCAAAAACAGAACCATCTGTAAAGATCTGAATTAAGGTCGTACTTCTATTACTCCCAAAAATCTGAAAATTTACGAAAACGTAGGAAATTTGAATATAAATCTTCTGTGAAAAATTCATAGGTTTTCCACGTTCCAGTGAATTTTAACAATTCTGTTACTGTATGCTAAAGTTTCTGTTTTTGCACAGAATCGAATCAACTATCAACCACGCTATCCCAAAGGCTTTACTTGGCACTTTATTGAAACAAAAGCTATAAAACATGATTACTACTGTAACTTAATCATGTTAACACACAAAAACAGTAGGTATAAATGTTGGGTTATCTCCCAACAAGCGCTTTTCTTTAATGCCTTTTTAGCTAGGCATGATGATTTCAATGATGCTCGCATAAAAGTAAAGAATTGAAACACAAAGAGAGCATCATGAAGCATATGACTAGCACATTTAAGTCCAACCCACTTCCTATGCATAGGGATTTTGTGAGCAAACAATATGTGGGAGCAAGAATCAACTAGCATAGGAAGGCAAAACAAGCATAACTTCAAGATTTTCAACACATAGAGAGGAAACTTGATATTATTGTAATTCCTACAAGCATATATTCCTCCCTCATAATAATTTTCTGTAGCATCATGAATGAATTCAACAATATAGCTATCACACAAATCATTCTTTTCATGATCTACAAGCATAGAAATTTTACTACTCTCCACATAAGTAAATTTATTCTCATGAATAGTAGTGGGAGCATCATATGAAGCTTGAATACTATAAATTGTTTCCACATTAAAAGAGTAATGTTCAGAAAAAGAGTAATCATAATTATGACAAGTTTTATAAATATAATCATCACTAATTTTTATAACAT
The DNA here is from genome assembly GCA_011799875.1 of Thinopyrum elongatum. Taxonomy (NCBI): domain Eukaryota; kingdom Viridiplantae; phylum Streptophyta; class Magnoliopsida; order Poales; family Poaceae; genus Thinopyrum; species Thinopyrum elongatum. The sequence goes on along the minus strand of CM022299.1, from coordinate 567,050,545 downwards.
AAGTGTCATCACAATAATCATCATAAGTAGCAACTTTGTTCTCATCATAATCAATTGAAACCTCTTCCAAGATAGTGGAATCATTACTAAATAAAGTCATGACCTCTCCAAATCCATTATTATCATTATAATAAGATTCAACACCCTCCAAAATAGTCGGATAATTATTATCTAAAGTTGACACTCTTCCAAACCTACTTTCATAAATAATGCAATCATCATAAATAGGAGGCATGCTATCATCATAATAAGTATTCTCATCAAAACGTGGGGGACTAAAAATATCATGTTCATTAAACATAGCATCCCCAAGCTTGGGACAAACATTAATTGCAGCAAATAAATTCTCAAACATGTCATTCTAATCAAACATAGCATCCCCAAGCTAGTGCCTTTGCATATCATAAGCATAATCACTCTCATCATTAATAGTATAAACAACACCAATAGTATAGCAATTATTATCATCACAACTTTCTAAGTTGGTGCCAAAAAGATTTTCAAGATTATAAATAGTATCATTATTTTCCAAATCATGATCATCACAATGAGTAATAGGCATAACAAAATCATTCTCAATAGTTTCTTCGGACATTGCACCGTAAGACAAAGAATCACCATCATCATCAAGTATATCATCTTCCACATTTATTTTGGATTCACTCTTCTGAGGCATAACAATAATAGGAGCAACATCATTTGGGAGGGATATCTTTTTACCTTTGCTTCTCTTTCTTTTCTTTTTCTTCTCCACGTCATGTGTGTTTTTAATCATCTTTTTGGAGCTCCTTATTGATGAGATTGGTTGCATAGGAAGCTCATTCTCGTAACCTGTTTCATCACGAGAGACAATAGGAGGGAAAGTGGAGACCTTTATCCTCTCATTAGTATTTCTTTTATATTCTATTAGTTTTCCCGTCTTTCTATAGTTGGCAATATAAGCATTTTCATTGCAATTTACCATGCAAAACATATATATTTCTTTAAGAGTAGTTTCAACATGGTCGGTGAATATGAATGCTTCGAACCAACTATTTTTATTTGACAAATCTTCACACCCAAAAAATAAAGAAAGTTCATTATAAAGTTCAAGGGTGCTTAAGTTATTGCTATATTTAGCCACGATTCGATCATGAAAAAGTGTGCATTGGAAATTAAGATGAACAATCCTATTGCAAAGTTCACAAGTAATGGGATGAAGAGAGCATAAATTTGTAGCAAATTCATCTATCACCTTAAGCCACCGATTGGTTTCATCATGTTTATGCTTCTTACAAAATCTATCATCCCTATAAGGCATGTCTTCACAAACTCTATGCACTCCACAAAAATTGACATGCTTATAAGAAACATTTTTTGTCATGACTAGTGCAATCATCATTAGTATTTTGGACATTCATAGAATTTATACTAACAACATTCCAATCATGCTCGTCATTCAAATATTATATGCCAAACATTTTATTGACTTCTTCTTCTAACACTTGAGCACAATTTTCCTTTCCATCATTTTCACGAAAGACATTAAAAAGATGAAGCATATGATGCAACCTCAATTCTATTTTTTTGTAGTTTTCTTTTATAAACTAAACTAGTGATAAAACAAGAAACTAAAAGATTCAATTGCAAGATCTAAAGATATACCTTCAAGCACTCACCTCCCCGGCAACGGCGCCAGAAAAGAGCTTGATGTCTACTACGCAACCTTCTTCTTGTAGACTCGTGTTGGGCCTCCAAGCGCAGAGTTTTGTAGGACAGTAGCAAATTTCCCTCAAGTGGATGACCTAAGGTTTATCAATCCGTGGGAGGCGTAGGATGAAGATGGTCTCTCTCAAACAACCCTGCAACCAAATAACAAAGAGTCTCTTGTGTCCCCAGCACACCCAATACAATGGTAAATTGTATAGGTGCACTAGTTCGGCGAAGAGATGGTGGTACAAGTGCAATATGGATAGTAGATATAGGTTTTTCTAATCTGAAAATATAAAAACAGCAAGGTAGCAAGTAACAAAATTGAGCAAAAATGGTATTGCAATGCTTGGAAACAGGGCCTAGGGTTCATACTTTCACTAGTGCAAGTTCTCTCAACACTGATAACATAATTGGATCATATAACAATCCTTCAACGTGCAACAAAGAATCACTCCAAAGTTTCTATCGGAGAACGTAGGATGAAAGTGTGCATCAACCCCTATGCATAGATTACCCCAATGTCACCTCGGGAATCCGCGAGTTGAGTGCCAAAACATACATCAAGTGAATCAATAGAACATCCCATTGTCACCACAGATATCGCATCGCAAGACATACATCAAGTGTTCTCAAACCCAATACTCAATCCAACATAACGAAACCTCAAAGAGCAAGACTCAATTCATCACAAGAAGGTAGAGGGGGAAGAAACACCATATGATCCGACTATAATAACAAAGCTCGCGATACATCAAGATTGTGCCAAATCAAGAACATGAGAGAGAGAGGTCAAACACATAGCTATTGGTATATACCCTCAGCCCCGAGGGTGAACTACTCCCTCCTCGTCATGGAGACCGTCGGGATGATGAAGATGGCCACCGGTGATGATTTCCCCCTCCAGCAGGGTGCCTGCACAGGGTCCGGATTGGTTTTTCGTGGCTACAGAGGCTTGCGGCGGCGGAACTCCCGATCTAGGGTTCTTTTCTGGGGTTTCTATAATTATAAGAATTTTTGGCATCGGTCTCACGTCAAGGGGGTGCCCGAGGTGTCCACAAGCCAAGGGGTGCGCCCTAGGGGGGTGGGCGCGCCTAGAGGGCTTGTGGACTCCTCGTCCACTTCCTGGCCCAGCTCTTGTGCTTCGGGGGTCTCTTTTGGTCCATAAAAAATCACCGTAAATTTTCAGCCCATTCCGAGAACTTTTATTTCTGCACAAAAAACGACACCACGGTAGTTCTGCTAAAAATAGCGTCAGTCCGAGTTAGTTCTAATCAAATCATACCAAAACAATATAAAATTGTTGTAAACATGGCATGAATACTTCATAAATTATAGATACGTTGGAGACGTATCAGAGGGGTACTTCCATTCCACCCCAGACTCTCCGAAGAGCATTGGTCGACAGTATGAAGACACCGGTGGGCGCTTCTTCGCCGGCGTCGTTGCCCATCGGGGGCGGAGGTCGGGGAGGGAAGAAGAAAGGAGGTCGGGGAGGACGTGGCCGTGGGAGAGCTAGGCAGGCTCCTACGCCTTCCTCGCCGCCACCCCTAGCTGATTCACCCGAGCACAGGACTGCTAGGGTGGACACGTCTGAGGAGGAGGCTACGCGGACTCCAGTCCACGAGCCTCGGGTCGACGGGCCTTCAGCCCACGAGACTTCGGCACACGAGACTTGGCCCCACGAGACTCCGTCCTAGGAGACGTCCGGATGGGGTACCTAGACGGGTCCGCCTGAGGGGCTGAGTGGCCATGCTGATAGTGGCGGGGATCCGACTGATAGCGAGGGCGAGGTGGTTGAGGGGGGCCACCATCTACCAGCGTGGTTGTACACGGCTCCCGTCCGTGCTGGCGACCCGCGAGCAGAGGTGGTTGATTTTCCCTGATGGGGAGAGGTAAGTGCATTTACTCTTTTTGTACCATTTGCCTCCACGTTTCTTCAAATATCTAATGCGTTGGCCTTGTCATACTGCAGGGGTTGGCACCACACTACTGATGTGCGTAGGCCCAACACCGTCCTTGGTGTGATTTGCCGGCAAAACTTCCAGGGGTTTGTCACGTTGCCCGGTGAGGGTCAGGTTCTAGAGCTAGGATTGAGCTGGGAGCACTACTTGGCTGCCCCGGCCCCACCGGAGGAGATGATTGACGGTGTCTTGTGCCACACGAGGGCAGAGATGGTGATCAGAATGGGTAATTTCTCCTTTACACAATTAAAAATCTTCAAATAGCTAGTTATTGTACTAATCAATGTTGTCTCGTTTGATTGCAGACCTTCTACAGGTGTGAGGAGGGATACGAGGACGCCGCGGCAAAGGTTATCGATGCCGAGTGCAGGCGCCTACTACAAAACTTATGTCACGAGGCTCGGGTGCAGGCTGTTCGAGACTACTATGCCTCGCGTGGTATTAAGAAGCCCAAGCCGGTGTGCCGCGATAAGTTTCTGCAGAAGGAGCAATACATGACGATAATTACCTATTCTTAAGGCCTTGTACTTAGTTTCCTTGATTTGATTCGTAGGCGTAGCACTCAAGTACGTTTCTCTTTACTAACTTAGGTGCCCCCAAGATGGTGTGCGGATCAGATGGATTGTTGGGAGGTGTTGGTCGATGAGTGGTGCTCAAATGAATGGCGTGTCCAGCACAACAATGCCAAGGACAAGCGTGCCCAAATGGTAGGTGTGCCACACCATCAAGGCAGCGCCAACTTATTTCAGTTCGGGCGGAAGTGGGTATGTGGTTTCCTTCGTGATTCATGTAATTCATTCTTCATGCTAGCTTGAGACCTTTAATTACTAATTTACTCTGTTTCTCTCTTTCAGGCAAAACACAATAAGTCGGAGGTGCCAGGGGTGTTCGACCTCTATGCCATGGCCCATAGTGGGCCATACAAGAAGGTCAAGGCATTCGAGCCATCTGACCTCGATAATCTAAAGAACTTCACCAACATCTCCTCCCACAACCAACTCGTGAAGTACAGAGATGAGGGGAAGGCGAGGAAAGGGGAGGACTTTAACCCGACCCAGCAGTTTGATCCAGAGCTGGTGATGATATCTGGTGGCGGGAGGTCCCATGGCTCGATAGCCATTGGAGATGGACTTATCCGTTGTCCTCGCACTCTCCCGGAGATCAAGGCGCGCCAATCGAGCTCCGCTCCTGAGATGAGGCCTCATCAACGGCCAATCGAGCTCGCCTTCGAGGTTAGTTATACGGACACAGCTATCTTTCCTCCATTACATTGTGTGTGCGGCCATCGATGATGACAATGCTAACGAGGAGTGGTGTTGCAGGCTGCTCTTCAGAGTGAGAGAGATAGAACCCAGGCGCTTCTGGTGGAGAGGGACCGGTAGGCGGAGGAGAAGCAGCGGGAGTTGGATGAGAAGACGGCAAGGATGTTGGAGGAGGAGAGGGCATGGAATGACATGCAGAACCGGGCCATGTACAAGCTCCTTGTGGTAAGTTTCTTCTGCATATTAGCCAAATCATTCACGTAATGTTCGTTTCATTACTAACTAGTATGACTGACCCATCAAAACCAAATGTGCAGTCTGTGTGCCAGAAGGCCGGTCAGACCCCTCCGCCGATTCCAGAGATTGCTCCGGGGACCACGGTGAGTTTAATTTGAATGGTCATTAGTTACTAGTATTAACATTTGAGTGTCGTCATGCTAACAAGACATTGCAAATGATCTTTGGTGCAGCGTACCTCCAGACAAGCATCACACGATCCTTCTCCAGGTGGTGGTACCGGCACGAGCCACGCCAGTGCTTCACCTCCGTGATGACGGTAAGTTTTCTCTAGTGTTTTGCTTAACAAATGCATAATGACCTAGACTTAGCTTTATTTCCTCCAAAATGCTTACCATAATGACCTAGACTTAGCTTATTTTCCTCCAAAATGACATAATTAGCTTACTTAGCTCCAAAATGATCCATTTTACCTTAGTTGGCTCTAAAACGATCTATACTTAGCTTTGTTTCCTCCAAAATGACCTAAGTTAGCTCTAATATGCTAAGTTATCTCTAATATGCTTAGTTACCTAGGTTTGCTCAATAAAGACATACACTTAGCTTACTTATGTAAAAAATGGCATAATTAGCTTACTTAGGTTTGAAATGGCATAACAACCTTGGTAACCTCATATATGTCATATACTTAGCTTATTTTCCTCGAAAATGACATAATAAGCTTAATTAGCTCCAAAATGATCAATTTTACCTAAGTTAGCTCCAAAATGACCTAAGTTAGCCCTAATATGCTAAGTTAGCTCTAATATGCATAGTTACGTAGGTTAGCTCAATAAATACCTATACTTAGCTTACTTATGTCAAAAATGGCATAATATGCTTAGTTAACTCAAAAATGGCATTATTACCTAGGTTAGCTCAATAATGATCCATTTTACCTAAGTTAGCTCCAAAATGATCCATTTTACCTAGGTTAGCTCCAAAATGATTCATTTTACCTATGTTATCTCCAAAATGATCCATTTTACCTAAGTTAGTTACAAAATGATCGCATTTTAGCTTGGTTAGCTCCAAATGAAATCCTTTTAGCTAGTTAGCTCATAAATGATCCATTTTACTTAGGGTTAGGCTCCAAAATGATCCATTTTACCTAGGTTAGCTTCAAAATGATCCATTTGAGCTAAATTAGCTCATAAATGACCCATTTTACCTAGGTTAGCTCCAAAATGATCCATTATACCTAGGTTAGCTCCAAAATGATCCATTTTACCTAGGTTAGTTCCAAAATGATCAATTTTAGCTAAGTTAGGTCATAAATGTCTTTTATTTACCTAAGTTAGCTCATAAATGTCATTTTTACCTAAGTTAGCTCATAAATGTCATATACTTCTTCTTCTTCTTCTTCATTTTCTTCTTCTTCTTCTTCTTCTTCTTCTTCTTCTTCTTCTTCTTCTTCTAATCTTCTTCTTCTAACTTTCTTATTTCCCATTTTGCAGATTTCATTCACTTCACGGAAGCTTGCATTGATGGAGTGCTTGTTATCCCTTTCTCTATTTCTTTTTGTATCGATGAACTATGCATGTATGGTTGGATGAAACTATTGTAATATGTTTGGTTGGATGCCTGTATGTGGAACTTGCTATGTATGGTTGGATGGAACTATGCATGTATGATGAAATTATATGTGTTGGATATCTCATATGTTTGCTCTGAAATTGCCCTGTGAAAAAAAAATTATATATCATCTATTTGCTGTGAAAATGCTTGGATATAAGAAAAAACAGAAAGAGAGGCAATGCAGCCTCTTTGCCGTCTGCCACAGACGGCAAAGAGGCCATGTGGCAGCAACCTGTGCAATCTGGGCGTTTTCCATCCGCTGGAAGACGACAAAGGCTGCCGTTAGCCACCTAACATGGTTAACGCCTGTTATTTACCGTCCACATTCTTTACCATCTGCCATAGAGGGCAAAGGTTCTTTACCGTCTGCCATAGAGGGCAAAGGTTCTTTGCCGTCCGCTTTGAGGAAGCAGACGGCAAAGAACCTGTTTACCGTAGCTTTCTTTGCCGGGCAGCTTTGCCGTCGGTGGCAGACGGCAAAGAGGTGGCAGACGGCAAAGAAGCTGATTCCTGTAGTGATACCTTTGTTCACTTTGCCATCCTTCTTATCTTCAAAGTATTTGGGGTAGTTCCGCTTCTAGTGGCCATTCCCTTTGCAGTAGAAGCACTCAGTTTCAGGCTTGGGTCCAGCTTTGGGCTTCTTCCCGGGAGTGGGAACTTTCTTGCCATTCTTCTTGAAGTTCCCTTTCTTTCCCTTGCCCTTTTTCTTGAAACTAGTGGTCTGATACGTCTCAAACGTATCTATAATTTTTGATTGTTCCATGCTACTATATTATCTGTTTTGGATGTTTTATATGCATTAATATGCTATAATATATTATTTTTGGGACTAACCTATTAACCTAGAGCCCAGTGCCAGTTTCTGTTTTTTTCCTTGTTTTTGTGTTTTACAGAAAAGGAATATCAAATGGAGTCCAAATGAGCTGAAAATTTACGGTGATTTTTTATGGACCAGAAGAAGCCCACAGAGCATCGGAGTTGGGCCAGAGGAGTCCCGAGGCAACCACAAGGGTAGGGCCCCCCCCTAGGGTGCACCCACTGGCTTGTGGACTCCTCGGGAACTCCCCTGACTTGTTTCCAAATATAGAAACCCCCGAAAAGAAACCTAGATCGGAAGTTCCACCGCCGCAAGCCTCTGTAGCCACGAAAAACCAATCGGGGGCCCGTTCTGGCACTCTGCCGGAGGGGGAACCCATCACCGGAGGCCATCTTCATCATCCCGGCGGTCTCCATGACAAGGAGGGAGTAGTTCTTCCTCGGGGCTGAGGGTATGTACCAGTAGCTATGTGTTTGATCTCTCTCTCTCTCACGTGTTCTTGATTTGGCACGATCTTGATGTACCACGAGCTTTGTTACTATAGTTGAATCATATGGTGTTTCTCCCCCTCTACCTTCTTGTGATGAATTGAGTCTTGCTCTTTGAGGTTTCGTTATGTTGGATTGAGTATTGGATTTGAGAACACTTGATGTATGTCTTGCGATGGGATATCTGTGGTGATAATGGCATGTTCTATTGATTCACTTGATGTATGTTTTGGCACTCAACTCGCGGATTCCCGAGGTGACATTCGGGTAATCTATGCATAGGGGTTGATGCATGTTTTCGTCCTACGTTTTCCGATAGAAACTTTGGAGTGATTCTTTGTTGCACGTTGAGGGAATGTTATATGATCTAATTATGTTATAGTATGAACCCTAGGCCTTGTTTCCAAGCATTACAATACCATTTTGCTCACTTTTGTTACTTGCTACCTTGCTGTTTTTATATTTTCACATTACAAAAACCTATATCTACTATCCATGTTACACTTGTATCACCATCTCTTCGCCGAACTAGTGCACCTATACAATTTACCATTGTATTGGGTGTGTTGGGGACACAAGAGACTCTTTGCTTTTTGGTTGCAGGGTTGTTTAAGAGAGACCATCTCCATCCTACGCCTCCCATGGATTGATAAACCTTAGGTCATCCACTTGAGGGAAATTTTCTACTGTCCTACAAAACTTTGCGTTTGGAGGCCCAACACGAGTCTACAAGAAGAAAGGTTGCGTAGTAGACATCAAGCTCTTTTCTGGCGCTGTTGCCAGGGAGGTGAGTGCTTGAAGGTATATCTTTAGATCTTGCAATTGAATCTTTTAGTTTCTTGTTTTATCACTAGTTTAGTCTATAAAATAAAACTACAAAAAAATGGAATTGAGGTTGCCTCATATGCTTCATGTTTTTAATGTCTTTCATGAAAATGATGGAAAGGAAAATTGTGCTCAAGTGTTAGAAGAAGAAGTCAATAAAATGTTTGGCATAAAATATTTGAATGATGAGCATGATTGCAATGTTGTTAGTATGAATTCTTTGAATATCCATGATGCTAATGATATGCAAAGCCATAAGCTTGGGGATGCTATGTTTGATGAAGATGATATTTTTAGTCCCCCAAGTTTTGATGAGCAAATTTATTATGATGATAGCATGTCTTCTATTTATGATGATTATATTGATGAAAGTGGGTTTGGAAGAGTGTCAACTTTAGATAATAATTATCCCACTATTTTGGAGGGTGTTGAATCTTATTGTAATAATTATGAAGGTGGATTTGGAGAGGTCATGACTTTATTTAGTGATGAATCCACTATTTTGGAAGAGGTTCGAATTGATTATGAAAACAAAGTTGCTATCTATGATGATTATTGTGATGGCATGTATGCTATAAAGAATAATGATAACCACGAAACTTGTCATCATGATTTTAATTTTCAATTGGATTATGCCTCACATGATAGTTATTTTGTTGAGTTTGCTCCCACTACTATTCATGAGAATAAATTTGCTTATGTGGAGAGTAATAAAATTTCTATGCTCGTGGATCATGAAAAGAATGCTTTATGTGATAGTTATATTGTTGAATTCCTTCATGAAGCTACTGAAAATTATTATGAGAGAGGAACATATGCTTTTACATATCTCAATAATATCAAGTTTCCTTTCTTTATGTTGAAAGTTTTGAACTATTGCTTGTTTTGCTTTCCTATGCTAGTTGATTCGTGCTCCCAAAAATTGTTTGCTCACAAAATCCCTATGCATAGGAAGAGGGTTAGACTTAAATGTGCTAGTCATATGCTTCATGATGCTCTCTTTGTGTTTCAATTCTTTACTTTTATGTGAGCATCATTGAAATAATCATGCCTAGCTAAAAAGGCATTAAAGAAAAGCATTTGTTGGGAGACAACCCAATATTTACCCCTACTGTTTTTATGTGTTCACATTATTAGGCTACTATAGTAATCATGTTTTATATGTTTTGTTTCAATAAAGTGCCAAGTAAAGCCTTTGGGATAGTGTGGATGATAGTTGACTTGATTCTGTGCAAAAAGAGAAACTTTTGGGTCCAGTATAGAAATTCCTATATTTTATTGGAACGTGTAAAACTTCTGAATTTTTTACAGTTGATTGGTAAACAAATGTTCTACGTTGTCCTAATTTGTAAGAATTTTTTGAGTAAAACAAGTGTGAGATTAATTCAGATCATTACAGACTGTTCTGTTTTTGACAGATTCTGTTTTCAATGCATAGTTTGCATGTTTTCTAGTTTCTATCGCTTATATTGCTCAATATAAATTGTAGAAATAATAGGGTACAGTAAGCATCATGAGAGAAAAATTATGAATCTTGTCTTGACAGTACCAAAGTGAATGATTTGTTTTATTATACTAACGGATCTTACGAGTTTTCTGTTGAGTTTTGTGTTGTGAAGTTTTCATGTTTTGGGTAAAGATTTGATGGACTATGGAATAAGGAGTGGCAAGAGCCTAAGCTTGGGGATGCCCAAGGCACCCCAAGGTAATATTCAAGGACAACCAAGAGCCTAAGCTTGTGGATGCCCCGGATGGCATCCCCTCTTTCGTCTTCAATCCATCGGTAAATTTACTTGAGGCTATATTTTTATTCACCACATGATATGTGTTTTGCTTGGAGCGTCTTGTATGATATGAGTCTTTGATTTTTAGTTTGCCACAATCATACTTTCTGTACACACCTTTTGAGAGGGACACGCATTAATCGTGAATTTATTAGAATACTCTATGTGCTTCACTTATATCTTTTGAGCTAGGCAATATGCTCTAGTGCTTCACTTATATCTTTTTAGAGCACGGCGGTGGTTTAATTTTATAGAAATTGTTGAACTCTCTTGCTTCACTTATATTATTTTGAGAGTCTCTAAACAACATGGTAATTTGCTTAGGTTATGAATTTAGTCCTAATATGATGGGCATCCAAGAGGGATATAATAAAAACTTTCATATAAAGAGCATTGAATACTATGAGAAGTTTGATTCCTTGCATTTGTTTTGAGATATAAAGATGGTGATATTAGAGTCATGCTAGTGAGTAATTGTGGATTGGTAGAAATACTTTTGTTAAAGTTTGTGATTCCCGTAGCATGCACGTATGGTGAACCGTTATGTGATGAAGTCGGAGCATGATTTATTTTTTGATTGTCTTCCTTATGAGTGGCGGTCGGGGACGAGCGATGGTCTTTTCCTACCAATCTATCCCCCTAGGAGCATGCGTGTAGTACTTTGTTTCGATAGCTAATAGACTTTTGCAATAAGTATGTGAGTTCTTTATGACTAATGTTGAGTCCATGGATTATACGCACTCTCACCCTTCCACCATTGCTAGCCTCTCTAGTACCGCGTAACTTTCGCTGGTGCATTACACCCACCATATACCTTCCTAAAAATATTCACCATACCTACCTATTATGGCATTTCCATAGGCATTCAGAGATATATTGCCATGGAACTTCCACCGTTCCATTTATTATGACACGCTTCATCATTGTCATATTGCTTTGCATGATCATGTAGTTGACATCGTATTTGTGGCAAAGCCACCATTCATATTTTTTATACATGTCACTCTTGAGTCATTGCACATCCCGGTACACCGCCGGAGGCATTCATATAGAGTCATATATTTGTTCTAGTATCGAGCTGTAAAGTAAATAAAAGTGTGATGATCATCATTATTAGAGCATTATCCCATGTGAGGAAAGGATGATGGAGACTATGATTCCCCCACAAGTCGGGATGAGACTCCGGATGAGAAATTAAAAAAAAAGAAAAAAAAGAAGAGGCCAAAGAGCCCAAAATAAAAAAAATGAGAGAAAAGAGGGAAGGGGCAATGCTACTATCCTTTTTCCACACTTGTGCTTCAAAGTAGCACCATGATCTTCATGATAGAGAGTCTCCTATATTGTCACTTTCATATACTAGTGGGAATTTTTCATTATAGAACTTGGCTTGTATATTCCACTGATGGGCTTCCTCAAATTGCCCTAGGTCTTCATGAGCAAGCGAGTTGGATGCACACCCACTTAGTTTCTTTTGAGCTTTCATACACTTATAGCTCTAGTGCATCCGTTGCATGGCAATCCCTACTCACCTACATTGATATCTATTGATGGGCATCTCCATAGCCCGTTAATACGCCTAGTTGATGTGAGACTTTCTCCTTCTTTTTGTCTTCTCCTCACAACCTCCACCATACTCTATTCCACTTATAGTGCTATATCCATGGCTCACACTCATGTATTGCGTGAAAGTTGAAAAAGCTTGAGAACATTAAAAGTATGAAACAATTGCTTGGCTTGTCATCGGGGTTGTGCATGATGAAATATTTTGTGTGATGAAGATAGAGCATAGCCAGACTATATGATTTTGTAGGGATAACTTTCTTTGGCCATGTTATTTTGAGAAGACATGATTGCTTTAATAGTATGCTTCAAGTATTATTGTTCTTATGTCAATATTAAACTTTTGTTTTGAATCTTATGGATCTGAATATTCATGCCACAATAAAGAAGATTACAGGGATAAATATGTTAGGTAGCATTCCATATCAAAAATTCTGTTTTTATCATTTACCTACTCGAGGACGAGCAGGAATTAAGCTTGGGGATGCTTGATACGTCTCCAACGTATCTATAATTTTTGATTGTTCCATGCTACCATATTATCTGTTTTGGATGTTTTATATGTATTAATATGCTATTTTATATTATTTTTGGGACTAACCTATTAACCTAGAGCCCAGTGCCAGTTTCTGTTTTTCCTTGTTTTTGAGTTTTACAGAAAAGGAATATCAAACGGAGTCCAAATGAGGTAAAAATTTGCGGTGATTTTTTATGGACCAGAAGAAGCCCACAGAGCATCGGAGTTGGGCCAGAGGTGTCCCGAGGCAACCACAAGGGTAGGGGCGCCCCCCCTAGGGTGTGCCCCCTGGCTTGTGGACTCCTCAGGAACCCCCCTGACTTGTTTCCAACGCCAAAAATTCCTATAAATGTAAAAACCCCCGAAAAAAACCTAGATCAGAAGTTCCGCCGCCGCAAGCCTCTATAGCCACGAAAAACCAATCGGGAGCCCGTTCTGGCACTCTGCCGGAGGGGGAAACCATCACCGGAGGCCATGTTCATCATCCCGGTGGTCTCCATGATGAGGAGGGAGTAGTTCACCCTCGGGGCTGAGAGTATGTACCAGTAGCTATGTGTTTGATCTCTCTCTCTCTCATGTTCTTGATTTGGCACGATATTGATGTACCGCGAGCTTTGTTACTATAGTTGAATCATATGGTGTTTCTCCCCCTCAACCTTCTTGTGATGAATTGAGTCTTGCTCTTTGAGGTTTCATTATGTTGGATTGAGTATTGGATTTGAGAACACTTGATGTACATCTTGCGATGGGATAACTGTGGTGACAATGGGATGTTCTATTGATTCACTTGATGTATGTTTTGGCACTCAACTCGCAGATTCCCGAGGTGACACTGGGGTAATCTATGCATAGGGGTTGATGCACGTTTTCGTCCTACGTTCTCCGATAGAAACTTTGGAGTGATTCTTTGTTGCACGTTGAGGGATTGTTATTTGATCCAATTATGTTATCATTGTTGAGAGAATTTGCACTAGTGAAAGTATGAACCCTAGGCCTTGTTTCCAAGCATTACAATACCGTTTTCCCTCACTTTTGTTACTTGCTGCCTTGCTGTTTTTATATTTTCAGATTACAAAAACCGATATCTACTATCCATATTACACTTGTATCACCATCTCTTCGCCGAACTAGTGCACCTATACAATTTACCATTGTATTGGGTGTGTTGGGGACACAAGAGACTCTTTGTTATTTGGTTGCAGGGTTGTTTGAGAGAGACCATCTTCTTCCTACGCCTCCCACGGATTAACAAACCTTAGGTCATCCACTTGAGGGAAATTTGCTACTGTCCTACAAAACTCTGCACTTGGAGGCCCAACACGAGTCTATAAGAAGAAATGTTGCGTAGTAGACATCATGGTCTTGTTAACCATCAACACTTGATGCTCCTGCTTGATTTCTACCTCCGCGGCCTTAAGCATTGCGAAGAGCTCAGGAACCGTTTTATTCATCCCTTGCATATTATAGTTCATCACGAAGCCTTTGTAGCTTGGTGGCAGTTGATGTCTACTACGCAACCTTCTTCTTGTAGACTCGTGTTGGGCCTCCAAGCGAAGAGTTTTGTAGGACAGTAGCAAATTTCCCTCAAGTGGATGACCTAAGGTTTATCAATACGTCACTACTAGGAAAAACCTAACCAGTAGCGTGGGTTTTTTGCATACCAGTAGCGTGGGTGCCCGTGCTACTGCTACGACGCTACAGCTAAATTTTAGCAGTAGCGCGTTTTTTACCCCGTGCTACAGCTATCATAAGTACTAGTAGCGCTGCTTTCTCCTCCTACGCTACTACTATCGTATGTAGTAGTAGCACTGCAGTTTCACCCCACGCTACAGCTAACTAATTAGAAATTAAAAAATAAAATTCAAATGCAGTATTCATGGATGGAAATTCAGATGCATTTGCTTCACCAACAATGATTAGTAGTAGCATCAACATACCCTCTAATTTAGCATAGGAGTTGCAAGCAAGGGAAAATTACCACCAACACTAGCTAATAATCATCATAGTCATTACCACCAACATTGTCTAATCATCATAGTCATAGTGTAGCAAATCATCATCTTCAAACTCATTCTAACTAGCTAATCACTCCTGCTCTCTCTCAGGTAAAATAGCATAAAACATGTGTAGCACTCCTGCTTCATCATATTGGAGAATGCAGATGAACCTGTCTCCTAATTGTGGGCTGCGCTTCTGATTACTGCCCCCTAGTACTTCTCTGCTGCGATCCTTCACAATTTTGCTCCAGTCTTTGACTATAAAGACTTGGTCGCTTCGAGAAATCATGAATGCACTCATGTGCAATGTAGGATGTCTTGGCCGTAAGCTAACCATAGTCATGCGACCTTTAGGCTCGATCCAATGAGGCACAACATTCATCGGGAGTCCCTGTTGAAGAACATCATAGTAACATACTTAGCAATGAAGTTTAGCTTAAAAATAATGTATGCAAAAGATGCACTGAGGACAAATAGTAAAAATCTTACCATCTTTCCTAAATAGATGTGACCGTAGTTCAATACGCACACTAGTGGTCGCACGTTTTGAGTACTAATATTTCGAAGTCCAGGAAAATAACCTGACAGTATCAAGATCCTCAAGCCATGAAACATAATGACCTATCTCCTCGCAGTTTAGTTCAGCCCTGGGACAGTAGTAGGTGCTGTCTACCAAGCGCCGGACATGTTTGCTTGAATGGAAATAAGCTGTCAATAGAAATTAGTTGTCAACTATTTTTAAATTAGTTGTCAACAATATAAATTACTTAATAATTATGGTTGAGAAACTCACATAATAGTAGAACTGGAGGCGTCTGCACATCGACCCAGATGTCGATATTACCTTCAATTTCATCTTCCGGACGAATATCAAAGGAGATAAGCAAATTAGGCTCAAATGCATAAGCCTTGCATAGTGCTCTCCAATTTTTGCATTCAAAATAGGAGTAGGTGTCTGCATTGTATAATTTTACGGCAAAAGTATAACCATGCTCGGTCCTCAAGTGTACTCTCTTTACCTCCATACTTTCCATAGTACTGAAACCGATCTTATCCAAGACATAAATTCTTGCATGGCAGGGGATACGCTAGTAGAATTGTAAAAAATTAAAATTATAAGTTGAAGCAAAAGAAGCAGAAGTCATGCTTAATTACGAAAAAAGACTTTTGACTTACTGTATCCACTTCGAAGGTCTCATCCAGCATGATGCTGGATCGCCTACCATCTTCTAGGTGAGGCCTGTCGCACAGACCGCGCTCATCTTCGCAGTATTCGCACATACCGAATTCCCTTTCGCTATCGTCGTCAGACATTTCCTATGTTCATAGTTGAAACAGACGTGCATTCAATAAGCAAAACTAAATCATAAAACAAATTAGTATTCAAATTAGCATGCATTCAATAAGCAAAACTAAATCATCTCTTGCGTCCGTACATCATCGAATATTATCACTAATACATCGTCCCGGACATGGCCCCGATAATCAAGCAGGCCTCCTCCGCCGAGTCGACGACATGGATGCGGGCCAGGCATCATCGACGTCGAGAACAAATGCTTAATTATGAAAACAAAATTAATAAACGCTTAGCAAAATTTGGCATGACCTTTGCTAAAAGCAGGACATATCGAGCGCCTAAAAGTTGCCGGAATGTAAATGAATCAACATTCTGGCAAAACATAGGCCACTCAGAAAAATATGACATGTCCAAAATGTGACATGTTCAAAATATGACATGTCCACTTCAAATTTGCATATAACAGGAAAAATTGCTTTAACTAAAAAAATAACAACAATTGCTTTACCTAAAAAAACACCTAGAATTCTTTTAAATACACCTAAAATACCAAAATTCTATTAACTAAACCTAATTAAAAACCTAGATAAATTTCTGTCCTAATTTAAAAACCTAACTAAATTTCTGTCCTAATTTAAAAAACTAGCTAATTTAAAAACCTAGGGTTCATACGAATTAACTAGGGTTCATACTACCTAATCTGTCCTAGCTAGGGTTCGATCATAACCTACATTATTCTAAGAACCTACATTTTTTCAACTAGCTAGGGTTCAAAATAACTACTCTCTAATAACTACGGAGGGAGGGAGGCGGGACCTCTCGGTGGAGGGGGCCGCGACGGGGGAGGGGGCGGGGGGGGGGAGGGAGGGAGGGAGGAGGGCCGGCAGCTGGAGTGGTGGGGCGGCCGACGGGGGAGGAGGGCCGGCGCGGGAGCGGCGACCGGAGTAGGACGCGGGGGCGGCGGCCGGAGCGGGGGATTAAGGGAGAGAGTGAGTGTGAGTGTGTGAGTGTGAGTGAGTGAGAGAGAGGGGCGCGCGGGCCGGCTTCTTCTGGTCCATCAAAAATCTTCATAAATTTTCAGCTCATTTGGACTCCGTTTGATATTCCTTTTCTACGAAACTAAAAAACAAGGAAAAAAACAGAAACTGGCACTGGGCTCTAGGTTAATAGGTTAGTCCCAAAAATCATATAAAATAGCATATAAATGCATATAAAACATCCAAGATGGATAATATAATAGCATGGAACAATAAAAAATTATAGATACGTTGGAGACGTATCAGTAGTGACTGAAGAACTCTGTCAATAACACTATCAACTGGAAGATCAACTCCAGCTGAGTCAAGTGGTTATGATACCCAGACATTTTGAGTATGTGTTCACTGATAGAACTGTTCTTTTCCATCTTGCAGCTATAGAACTTGTTGGAGACTTCATATCTCTCAACCCGGACATTTGCTTGAAATATTAACTTCAACTCTTGGAACATCTCATATGCTCCATGTCGTTCAAAACGTCTTTGAAGTCCCGGTTCTAAGTCGTAAAGCATGGCACACTGAACTATTGAGTACTCACCAGATCGAGCCTGCTAGACGTTCATAACATCTGCAGTAGCTCCTGCAGCAGGTCTGTCACCTAGCGGTGCATGAAGGACATAATTCTTCTGTGCAGCAATGAGGATATCCCTCAAATTACGGACCCAGTCCGTGTAGTTGCTACCATCATCTTTCAACTTAGCTTTCTCTAGGAACGCATTAAAATTCAGGGGAACGGTAGTTCGGGCCATTGATCTACAACATAGATATGCAAAACTATTAAGACTAAGTTCATGATAAATTAAGTTCAATTAATAAAATTACTAATGAACTCCCACTTAAATAAACATCCCTCAAGTTATCTAAGTGATACATCATCCAAATCAACTAACCCATGTCCGATCATCATGTGAGATGGGGTAGTCATCAATGGTGAACATCTCTATGTTGATCATATCTACTATATGACTCACGTTCCACCTTTCGGTCTCCAGTGTTCCGAGACCATGTCTGTACATGCTAGGCTCATCAAGTTTAATCCAAGTATTCTGCATGTGCAAAACTGTCTTACATCCGTTGTATGTGAACATAGAGTCTATCACACCCGATCATCACGAGGTGCTTCGAAACAATGAACTTTGGCAATGGTGCATACTCGGGGGGAACACTTTTATCTTGAAATTTAGTGAAGGGATCATCTTATAATGCTACCTCCGTTCTAAGCAAAATAAGATGCATAAAGGATAAACATCACATGCAATCAAAATATGTGACATGATATGGCCATCATCATCTTGTGCTTTTGATCTCCATCTCCAAAGCCTCGTCATGATCTCCGTTGTCACCGGCTCGAAACCTTGATCTCCATCGTTGCGTTGGGGTCATCTCACCAACTATTGCTTCTACAACTATTGCTAACGCATAGCGATAAAGTAAAGCAATTACATGGCTCTTGCATTTCATACAATAATTAAGAGACAACCCTACGGCTCCTGCCTGTTGTCGATATTACAAAACATGATCATCTGATACATCAACATATATCACATCATATATTGACCATATCACATCACAACATGCCCTGCAAAAATAAGTTAGACGTCCTCTACTTTCTTGTTGCAAGTTTTACGTGGCTGTTACGGGCTTCTAGCAAGAACCGTTCTTAACTACGCAAAAACCACAACGGTGATTTATCAAGTTTGCTGTTTTAACCTTCTTCAAGGACCGGCCGTAGTCAAATTTGATTAAACTAAAGTAGGAGAAATAGACACCCACCAGCCACCTTTATGCAAAACTAGTTGCATGTCAGTCAGTGGAACCGGTCTCATGTGCATGGGCATGTAAGATTGGTCTGGGCCGCTTCATCCCACAATACCGCCGAATCAAAATAAGACGTTGGTGGTAAGCAGTATGACTATCACCGCCCACAACTCTTTGTGTTCTACTCGTTCATATCATCTATGCATAGACCTGGCTCGGATGCCACTGTTGGGAAACGTTGCATGGAAAACAATTTTTTTTCTACACACACGCAAGATCTATCCATGGAGATGCATAGCAATGAGGGGGAGAGTGTGTCTACGTACCCTCGTAGACCGTAAGCAGAAGCATTTAGTAACACGGTTGATGTAGTCGAACTTCTTCGCGATCCAACCGATCGAGTACCGAACTACGGCAACTCCGCGTTCAGCACACGTTCAGCTCGGTGACGTCCTCGCCTTCTTGATCCAGCAAGACGGCGAAATAGTGGATGAGTTCCGGCAGCATGACGGTGACGGTGATGCTATCTCCGCAGGGCTTCGCCTAAGCACTATGAGAATATGACCGAGGGACAAAACTATGGAGGGGCGCGTCGCACACGGCTAAGAGATTGTCGTCGTCTTGTGTGGCGCCCCCCTCCCACATATATATAGGTGGGGGGAGGGAGGAGCAGCCAAGGAGACCCCCAAGTGGGGCCGAATCCCACTTGGGGTCCTGCCCCTTGCCGCGCCCCCCCCCCCTTTCCTTTCTCATATGTGGAGGGGAAGGCAGGAGGGGCTAGCCCTCCCCCCTTTCCTTCCCTAGGGACGGCGGCCAGTGAGTGGGGCGCACCAGCCCCCTTGTGGGCTGGTGTGTCTCTCCCCTTGGCCCATTAGGCCCATAGACCTCCCGGGGGTGTCCGGAACCCCTTCCGGTGCCCCGTTGACTACCCGGTGCACTCTGAAACTCTTCCGGTGTCCGAATATCATCGTCCTATATATCAATCTTTACCTCCGGACCATTCTAGAGCTCCTCGTCATGTCCATGATTTCATCTGAGACTCCGAACAACATTCGGTCACCAAATCATATAACTCATATAACACTATATCGTCAACGAACGTTAAGCATGCGGACCCTATGGGTTCAAGAACTATGTAGACATGACCGAGACACCTCTCCGGTCAATAACCAATAGCGGAACCTGGATGCCCATATTGGCTCCTACATATTCTACGAAGATCTATATCGGTCGAACCTTATGACAACATACGTAATTCTCTTTGTCCATCGGTATGTTACTTGCCCGAGATTCGATCGTCGGTATCTTCATACCTAGTTCAATCTCGTTACCGGCAAGTCTCTTTACTCGTTCCGTAATACATCATCTTGCAACTAACTCTTTAGTCACTATGCTTGCAAGGCTTCTTATGATGTGTATTACCTGTTGGAAATATGCCCTAGAGGCAATAATAAAGTGGTTATTATTATATTTCCTTGTTCATGATAATCGTTTATTATCCATGCTATAATTGTATTGACCGGAAACTCAAATACATGTGTGGATACATAGACAACAACATGTCCCTAGTAAGCCTCTACCGGACTAGCTCGTTGATCAAAGATGGCTATGGTTTCCTAGCCATGGACATGAGTTGTCATTTGATAACGGGATCACATCATTAGGAGAGTGATGTGATGGACAAGACCCAAACTATGAACGTAGCATATGATCGTACCAAGTTTATTGCTATCGTTTTTCTGCATGTCAAGTGTATGTTCCTATGACCATGAGATCATGCAACTCACTGACACCGGCGGAATACCTTGTGTGTACCAAACGTCGCAACGTAACTGGGTGACTATAAATGTGCTCTACAGGTATCTCCGAGGGTATCCGTTGAGTTGGCATGGACCAAGACTGGGATTTGTCACTCCGTAAGACGGAGAGGTATCTCAGGGCCCACTCGGTAATACAATATCGTAGTAAGCTTGCAAGCAATGTGACTAATGAGTTAGCCACGGGATCTTGTATTACGGAATGAGTAAAGAGACTTGCCGGTAACGAGATTGAACTAGGTATAGAGATATCGACGATCGAATCTCGGGCAAGTAACATACCGATAGACAAAGGGAACTGCATACGGGATTAGCTGAATCCTTGACATCGAGGTTCGACCGATAAGATCTTCGTAGAATATGTAGGAACCAATATGGGCATCCAGGTCCCGCTATTGGTTATTGACAGTAGAGGTGTCTCGGTCATGTCTGCATAGTTCTCGAACCCGCAGGGTCTACACACTTAACGTTTGGTGACGATATAAGTATAGTTGAGTCATTATGGTGGTTACCGAAGGTTGTTCGGAGCCCCGGATGAGATCCCAGACGTGACGAGGAACTCCGGAATGGTCCGGAGGTGAAGATTGATATATTGGACGAAGGGTATTGGAGTCCGGAATTGTTCCGGGGGTACCGGGTGATGACCAGCATGACCGAAAGGGGTTTCGGGGGGTCCCGGCAAGTGTTGGGGGGCCTCATGTGCCAAGGGGAGGGGGTAAACCAGCCCACTAAGGGGCTGAACGCCCCTCTCACCCCATCTCACGTTACCAGGGGAGGTGGGGCGCCCCATCTAGGGTTCCCTCCACCTGACTTGGGGGGCAAGTCACCCTAGGGTTTCCCTAGGGGGGCGGCCCCATCTGCCTTGGCCGCCACTCCTAGATTGGATCTAGGGCGCCCCTCCTCCTACCTTCCCCCCTATATATAGAGAGGTAGAGAGAGGGCAGCGGCACCCCTGGAACACATCTCTATGCCACGACGCTGCCTCTCCTCTCCCTCGCATCCCTCTTCCTCTCCGTAGCGCTTAGCGAAGCTCTGCTGAGATTCCGCCACCACCACCGCCACCACGCCGTCGTGCTGCCGGAGGACTCGAGCTACTACTTCACCATCGCTCGCTGGATCGAGGAGGTGAAGGCGTCATCAAGCCGTACGTGTGTTGAACACGGAGGTGTCGTCCGTTCTGCACTTGGATCGGAGTTTGCGGGACGGATCATGATTGGATCGCGAAGACGTTCGACTACATCAATCGCGTTTCTTAACGTTTCCGCTTAGCGATCTACACGGGTATGTAGATCCAATCTCTCCTCTCGTAGATGGTCATCTCCTAAATTGGATCTTGGTGAGCGTAGGAAAATTTTTGTTTCCCATGCAACGTTCCCCAACATTACCGAGAGGGCCCAGAGATACCTCTCCGATACTCGGAGTGACAAATCCCAATCTCGATCTATGCCAACTGAACAAACACCTTCGGAGATACCTGTAGAGCATCTTTATGATCACCCAGTTACGTTGTGACGTTTGATAGCACACAAGGTATTCCTCCGGTATCCGGGAGTTGCATGATCTCATGGTCGAAGGAACATGTATTTGACATTCAAGAAAGCAGTAGCAATAAACTGAACGATCATATGCTAAGCTAACGGATGGGTCTTGTCCATCACATCATTCTCCTAATGATGTGATCCCGTTATCAAATGACAACACATGTCTATGGTTAGGAAACCATAACCATCTTTGATCAACGAGCTAGTCTAGTAGACGCTTACTAGGGACACGTTATTTGTTTATGTATTCACACATGTATTTAAGTTTCCGATCAATACAATTCTAGCATGAATAATGAACCTATATCATGAATAAGGAAATATAAAATAACAACTTTATTATTGCCTCTCGGGCATATTTTCTTCACTTTTCGTTTGTTGAGGTGAGACCCATGGGACTGCATGACATTCTTTGCTATTTACAAAGGAGTTGCCGGAGATATGTTTCTAACTTTTTTTTTCAGGATCGAAGCTATCATGATGTTTGTACGTAAACTATCAGGTCTGCGATTCATAAATTATCTTATTATTTCCATAGCAGTTAAATAGTGTATGTTCCAAAACAACTTTTCTTTCCGGGTCAAAGTTACCGTAGTATTTCCACGTAAATTAACCGGATCGCGGTGCGTCAAAATAGTGTATGATGCACCAAAGAAGCCATGAGAAAAACAACCCTAAAAGTATCCATGTATATACAATCGAGAAACAAAATAGTACCTTTGCATACGAAAGTGCTCTTGTGAGCTCGAGCTCACATGCACCCTTTGCTACAGTAAAATCGAAAAAATATTTAAAAAGTTTAAAAAAACCTGATTTTTTTTACAACAAACATTGATGTCTTTTTCAAATGCGTGCAAAAATTCATGACAAAATGATATTCATGCAGGTCTCGGTGAAAAAAACAAAATCGATGCTCCAAAATGCTTCTAAAAACAGTTTTTTTTCGAGCATGATTTTGTCTTTTTTGCCGAGACTTTCACAAATGTCATTTCATCACAAAAATTGGCACGCATGTGTAACACACATCAATGCTTGTTGCCAAAAAAATTGAGATTTTTTTGAACATTTTAAATTTTTTTTGATTTTACTGTAGCAAAGGGTGCATGTGAGCTCGAGCTCACATACTCCATGTCCCTTTGCATACGATGTTTTACGTATGACGTGCATATGATTGTATAATCTCAGATCCATTATTTACGTAAGGATTTCATCTAACAGTGATTAGTTAGTATGGCACATGCATCAAATGCAAAAAATATTGGATGTATGCGCTGGTAGTTGAAAACAACGAGTTCAAAATAGTTGATTGCTTCCTATTAGACAGCAAAAGCGATTGGTTGGGATGGTTCTTCCGATCAGTCTTCTTCTTAGAAGAGCAGACTTCGATTCCTGCTAATGACCAGCGATGCCTCAAACGAGGACGTTTCCTTTTAAATCGCTGGATCGTGATCGCACGACTAAAAAGTCATTGGATGTACTCCTATCCCATTAATGAAGATGTGCCGAATATCCGGGCCTAATACCAAACGGACATCGCACCAAACCCTAACATGTAAAACCGGATGCCCCAGCCCAGCCACACATTAGAACTGGGTTCCATGCCGGATCGATGCACCCTCAGAGGCTGCCGCCGCCATCTTCCACCGGTCCATCTCCAGAGCAGTAACTGACTGATCGACTTTACCTGGCCTGCCGTCGACGCCATCATGACACTAGACAACTCCACCATGCTGCACGTATCTGCCCACACGCGCCAGTCGCCGAACCTCCGCAGCGCCATGCCACCGGGATCCGCCGTCGGCCTTGCGGTGGATGAGACACCGCTTTTCCGCTTGTCCCGTCCAACCAGCACTTCTCCAAAACGATGCCCTCGGGAGGGACAACGGCATCAAAGGTACCATCATCGTCCGATCCGGTAGATCCAGATCTAGGGTTTCCCCCGGAGCATCATGAGTGGGGTGCCATGACCTGCAACAACGATGCCTCGAGAAGGGAACGACGTCATAGACGCTGCCATCGTCTGTCATGACCGAAGTCGGCGCGATTTTCACCGGAAGTCGCGTCCTCCCAATCTCGCAGCTAGCTGGAACTGAACGGAGCCTCGCCGTGGAGACGAGGGCCACCGTCGGCACGCCGGCAAGGAGTCTCCAGCCGTCCCTCACCGGTCCTCCTCGCGCCACCGGTCGGCCAAGGACATACCGAGACGGATCTGGACAGGACGCCAGATCCGCAGCCATCGGAGCCACCCATGCACACGCAATCGCCACACCGCCGGCCATGAACACTTCCATCGCCGCCGCACAGCAGGGGCGCCGCCCTGACTGCCGCCCCGGCCTCCTCGCATGAGACGCCGCCTCCGCCTCACAGGGTCCGCCGCAGTGACCACCGGCCCTAGTTCTACGGTGCAGGGCCAGCAGCCACCGCAGCCCTTGCCGGCGGCAGCGGCTGCTGGGTATGGAGCAGTGGGGAGGACTGACGGGTAGGGATCTGGAGCCCCTGGCGCCGCCCGAGGGGAGGTGACGCAAGGGGAGGCCTGTTGAAAGTTTTCTGGTTGCTGGTTAATTTTGACATTTGACCTGGTCAAATATTATCCATTAATCATCGTAGCTATCGACACGACCGCCGGGTCATGCAATATAAAGGGCAGCATCGTTTGAAGATAAGATATGTGCACAGTAAAAGAAACATTCAGAAAGTATTCCTGGATTTATCGACCGACTTCGCCATACAACTAGATCATTGACATGTTCTCAAAGTAGCGGCGAATAAGCCAAACAACGATTTCTGAAAAGAGAAAGGAAAAGGTCAAAACGATGGGTTTAACTAAAACGATCGGCAGTGAAAGTCATTAGTTGAAAACTCAACGGGACCAACGGGATATTTCAGATAGACTTTGCGTTCGCTGTTACGTAAATTCAACGGGATAAAATCAAGGCTATGAAGCCACACAACTTGTCTACTTTTTCCCGATCATTGTCTGTACCTGAAAATTTCAGACAAGTGATTCGCATGCAAGGCCCGGGCTACACACGGCGTCTATCCGACAGATGACCAAAATTATTTAATCCAGACAAAATACACCATTCATGGATTACATCTGGTACATCACTTATGAGATGATAACTCCTATTCACTCAGAAGAAGGGGATACAAATGCAAAGGGTACACATCAAGCATCTACAAATTTTACATAATTAGGATGCACACGAACAACACCAATACACAAATAAATATATCGGCAAAGAGAAAGTCATACAACACCAAATCTATGTCTTGGGGGGGGGGGGGGGGGGGGGTGAGGGGGAGCCCAAAGCAATCAAAACAACGATCGACAGACTATATCAACGACCATATCCGCACCAACCATCTCTTGATGCCACAAGGATAACCAGAAGGATTCTTCAACAACAACGTCTTTAGGAAGGAAACGATGCTCAAGTGCCGCATCACCGGACCCGACCACCAAAGGTAAGAATCATTCTTGCTAGATACCCATAGTAGCCACGTAAAACATACAACAACAATTAGAGAACGCCTAACTTGTTTTTGCAGGGTATGTTGTGATATGATATGGCCAAAGACATAATGAAATATATTTGATGTATGAGATGATCTTGTTTGTAATAGTTTATATCGACTTGCATGTCGATGCATACGGCAACCGGCAGGAGCCATAGGGTTGTCTTTAATTATTGTATGACCTGCATGTCAATCATTAAGCGCTATGTAATGTTTTACTTTATCGCTAAGCGGTAGCAATAGTAGTAGAAGCATGGTTGGCGTGACAACCCCGATGGCGACACGATGATGGAGATCATGGTGTCATGCCGGTGACGATGGAGATCATGCCGGTGCTTTGGAGATGGAGATCAAAAGCACAAGTTGATGGCCATATCATGTCACTTATGATTTGCATGTGATGTTAATCCTTTTATGCATCTTATTTTGCTTAGGATGACGGTTGCATTATAAGGTGATCCCTCACTAAAATTTCAAGATAAAATTTTGTTTTCTCCAAGTGTGCACCGTTGCGAAATTTCGTCGTTTCGAAGCACCACGTGATGATCGGGTGTGATAGACTCTACATTCGCATACAATGGGTGCAAGCCAGTTTTGCATATGTGGAACACATGGGTTAAACTTGACGAGCCTAGCATGTACAGACATGGCCTCGGAACACAAGAGATCGAAAGGTCGAACACGAGTCATATAGTAGATATGATCAACATGAAGATGTTCACCATTGAAACCACCTCATCTCACGTGATGATCGGACTTGGGTTGGTGAATTTGGATCGTGTTACACTCAGACAACTGGAGGGATGTTGATTTGAGTGGGAGTTCTTAGGTAATATGATTAATTGAACTCATTATCATGAACATAGTCTATATTGTCTTTGCAAATTTATGTTGTAGATCAATAGCTCGCGCTATAGCTCCCAGTGTTAATACGTTCCTAGAGAAGCCCAAAGCAATCAAAACAACTATCGACAATCTATATCAACGATCATATCCGCACCAACCATCTCTTGATGCCACAAGGATAACGAGCAAGATTCTTCAACAACAACGTCTTTAGGAAGGAAACGATGCTCAAGCGCCGCATCACCGGATCCGACCACCAAAAGTAAGAATCATTCTTGCTAGATACCCATAGCAGCCACGTAAAACATGCAACAGCAATTAGAGAACGTCTAACTTGTTTTTGCAGGGTATGTTGTGATATGATATGGCCAAAAACATTATGAAATATATTTGATGTATGAGATGATCATGTTTGTAATAGTTTATATCGACTTGCATGTCGATGCATACGGCAACCGGCAGGAGCCATAGGGTTGTCTTTAATTATTGTATGACCTGCGTGTCAATCATTAAGCGCTATGTAATGCTTTACTTTATCGCTAAGCGGTAGCAATACTAGTAGAAGCATGGTTGGCGTGACAACCCCGATGGCGACACGATGATGGAGATCATGGTGTCATGCCGGTGACGATGGAGATCATGCCGGTGCTTTGGAGATGGAGATCAAAAGCACAAGTTTATGGCCATATCATGTCACTTATGATTTGCATGTGATGTTAGTCCTTTTATGCATCTTATTTTGCTTAGGATGACGGTAGCATTATAAGGTGATCCCTCACTAAAATTTCAAGATATAATTGTGTTTTTCCCAAGTGTGCACCGTTGCGAAAGTTCGTCGTTTCGAAGCACCACGTGATGATCGGGTGTGATAGACTCTACGTTCGCATACAATGGGTGCAAGCTAGTTTTGCATATGTGGAACACCTGGGTTAAACTTGACGAGCCTAGCATGTACAGACATGGCCTCGGAACACAAGAGACCGAAAGGTCGAACACGAGTCATATAGTAGATATGATCAACATGGAGATGTTCA
Source organism: Thinopyrum elongatum (assembly GCA_011799875.1). Lineage (NCBI taxonomy): Eukaryota > Viridiplantae > Streptophyta > Magnoliopsida > Poales > Poaceae > Thinopyrum > Thinopyrum elongatum. Next base: position 567,022,939 of record CM022299.1, on the reverse strand, counting down.
TCATTGAAACCGCCTCATCTCACGTGATGATCGGACTTGGGTTGGTGAATTTGGATCGTGTTACATTCGGACAACCGGAGGGATGTTGATTTGAGTGGGAGTTCTTAGATAATATGATTAATTGAACTCATTATCATGAACATAGTCTAAATTGTCTTTGCAAATTTATGTTGTAGATCAATAGCTCGCGCTATAGCTCCCAGTGTTAATACGTTCCTAGAGAAAGCCCAAAGCAATCAAAACAACGATCGACAGACTATATCAACGACCATATCCGCACCAACCATCTCTTGATGCCACAAGGATAACGAGAAAGATTCTTTAACAACAACGTCTTTAGGAAGGAAACGATGCTCAAGCACCGCATCACCGGATCCGACCACCAAAGGTAGGATTCTAGATTCTCAACCTGAAGAACAAGTCTGAGCAATGTCTTGCACAAGGTAACGACACAAAAACATCATCATTGACACGTATAACCAATTCGAGTCAGGCCGAAGATATTGACCTCACAACTCGAGATAGGGTACTCGAGAAGCACCACTAAATCAAAGTCAACCATGTGTTGTAGCAACCACTTTCCATAATCCCTGCAGCTACATGTGCAGGCTAGAATTTTCGTCGTCTCCGCTGCACAACCATAACCTCTGTGTCAAGCCATCGTCCATGGATTGCACCTCACTGCTGAACGCAAACTAGTCGAAGTGAGAGCCACCGAAACCAACAAATCAGTCTTCCCGGCTGCATCTCGCAACCTCGCTAGTATGAGCCACCGGCAGCAACCCTCACGAAGACCCTTCGGTAGACACCGCAAGCCGCAACTCGAATGGCCGGCTGGTGCCACCATAGTCAGGTCTGAAGCAGAAATACCTCAGGCGGATGGCGTCGACCACATGGAGGGTGCTGTTGCAGGTTGAATCCAGGCAATGGAGCGGCACGTCCAATGCCCAGCCACATTCTGCCACCACACTGACCACCGCCGACGGCAGAGCACATCTCTCGGTGACCGCTTCTGGCCGTCCTAGACTCGGTGGAGGTGCTGGTACATGGGGAACGGCCCGACGACGACGACACATGGCCTGGCATCCGCGCTGCTGCTGGTGAGGCAAGAGAAGAATCGGGTGTAGACGCACACCAAGATGCGTGCAAAGAATTGGTTGGTAAGATATCGATAAAACAACAGACCTTTGTCGATTCGGAAGTGAAATACGTGGCCCGTCCTCTATCATGCGTGTGTGTAGGATAAATTGTTGTTGGACATGTACATAGATACAAGTGCATCAACTAATAATATTATTTCTTTTTTAGAAGAGGGGAGTGTTGTTGAACTGTACGCTGACATATTGTAACAGCAGCTGCCCGTTATCTATTGTACCTGCACATCCTGGTCCTTAGGGCGGTCCATAGCTAGCGCAACTACCAGTACGTGTGCCCTGTATGTAGGGGCTAACCAGTGTATATGCATGTACTATCTCAGCAGATCAATAGAACAGATCCATATCCATCTCTCTTCTTGGTATCAAGCGGAAAAGTCCATGAATAATGAGTATAAACATCCAAAATAACAAGATAGTACTTGTCGCCCGAGAAACTAACAATAGGTGAAGTTGATAAGTCGCAATGCATGAGCTGAAATGGTGCGGTGGTGTAGGAGGTGGAGCTGGAGAAGGGTAGATGAGCGTGTTTGCCTAATTGGCACGCAGTACAAAGTGACGACTTAGGGGTGTTTTTATTACAATCTTGTGGAAAATCAAAGGGAGGAGTCGGGGGTGGCCAAGCCGTCTATGCCAAAGGTCCGACGTGGAGGTGCTGTAAGCCGCCGGAGTAGGCGCACCATGGTCGCCGGAGAAGTGGTAGAGGTTCCCGTCACTAGTGGACCTCAGAAGCACCTCCTTGGTGTGAAGATCCTTCACGGAAAAACCGAGGGGATCAAACTGCACGGAAAAAAGATTGTCACGTGTAAACTTACGAACCAAGATAGGATTTTGCACAATATTGGGAGATAACAATGTATGGGTGAGGTAGAAGGGGCGGGAAGGAAGATGAGTGTTACCAATGGCGACGACCGGGATACGAGCCCCGTTACCAACAATGATATGACGAATATTATGCGCTAATAAAGGATGAGACTCGAGCAAGATACCTGGTCCCCAGTGACATGGGATGATGCCCCCGTGTCCATGATCCAAAATACGTGCGGCGAGAAGGTGGGGCTGTTGCTCGGCGCGGCTTGGTACATGGCAGCGCTGTCCCGTACGTATGGTGCAGTAGCATAGGGCGCAGGTGGCGGCAGCGTTGGCACGGTGGAGTATATCGCGGGGTAGGCATGTGATGGCGCGCCGGGACGAGGGCCCAGGACTCCAGCCGCGTTGGGCGGAATCCAGGGCGCACGAGGGGGGGAGGGGGGGGGGGGGGAGGGGGGGGGGGTGCGGGGGGCATTCGGAGCAAAGTACCCTGGCCACGGCTATGCCCCCCAGCCACCAGGAGCGTCGGAGCGGCCGCGCCCGCCATCGCGGTTGCCACTAGCGGGTGGCCCACCGTGCCCACCACCTCCAGGAGGCGTGCGGTCACCGCCTCCCTGCGGCCTGCGGTCGCCATGATCGCCATATCGGACGCCGCCGTGATCACCAGCACGATCGTCGTGGACGGTGAGGACCCGTGCCCCCTCAGCGCGGGCGCGTTTGTCCAGGGTCAACTCGGCATGGACGAGCCGCGATCGAGCCTGCGCGAACGTGGGGAACGGAACGATGGATTGGATGACGGCCGCCTGGAGTTCGAACGGGCGAAATTGGCACAGTAGAGGGAGAGCTTGAAGTCCAAGATGGTGTGCGTCGGAGCATGCCAGAGCGACCACGTCGGAGGAGATCGCCGGTGATTATGGAGAAGAACCACAAGACAATAGTATTATCATCGTCGCGCCATGTTAGGTCGGAGAGACGGTTGGCAGCGCCGGCCCGGATGTGGTCCTCCGCATGGAACTGAGCGAGGAGGAGGTTGATGTAGTTCCTCCAACGGGCGAAAATTGGATCAGTAGAGGGAGAGCTTGAAGTCCAGGACGCCGGTGATGTTGGAGCGAAGAGCAGATGCAGGTGCAGCGGGGCCGGTAGAGAGAGGGACGACCAAGGGGGTGGTGGAGCCGGGGTTGGGTGGGACGGCTGCGATAGATAGACCATCGTACGTCTCGTCCATAGCCTGGGTGTGTGGGCGCGCGTCAGCGGGCAGCTTGCTGGCGAGATTGATGGCGGCGGCGGCGGCAGCGGTGGCAGCCGCGACGTCCAGGCCGTCGTCTTCAGAGGTGAGCGGCAGCGAGGCATAGGGAGAGTGGTAGGGAGACGTCGACATGAAGGAGAGAGGCTCTGATAACCAAGAGCAAGCCCATCCCCATGCCTGTCTCCACGCCTGTCGCACCCATAGCAAGCTCTTCACCACCGATGGAGTCTCGTTTCGTAACCCTACACATTATCGCAGTCTCGCCGGTGCCTTGCACTATCTTACCCTGACGAGGCCGGACCTCACCTACGCTATTCAGCAGCTTTGCCTGGTCATGCATGCTCCTCTTGACAGTCACTACAAGCTCCTCAAGCGCGTATTCTGCTACATTCGTGGCACTGCTCAATACGGGTTGCAGCTTTGTCGCTCTTCTTCCCCCGACCTGCTTGCGTACAGTGATGCCGATTGGGCCGGGTGCTTCGACACTCGGTGCTCCACCTCTGGTTGCTGCATCTTCCTTGGTGCCAACCTTGTCTCGTGATCATCCGAGCGTCAGCATACTGTCTCTCGCTCCAGTGCCGAAGCAGAGTACCGTGCCATGATGAATTGTGTGGCGGAGTCGTGTTGGCTTCGTCAACTCCTCACTGAGCTACATCGCCCTCCCCAGCGTGCCACTTTTGTCTATTGCGACAACGTTAGCACCGTTTACCTGTCATCTAACCCCGTGCAACATCAATGGATGAAGCATGTTGAGACTGATCTCCACTTCGTCCGCGATTGTGTGGCGCTCGGCGAGGCAAAGTTCTTCATGTGCCAACCTCCTCACAGTACACTGACGTCTTCACCAAGGGGTTCCCATCGTCGGTGTTTAGCGAGTCCCGCTCCAGTCTGAACATCTTTTCAACTGCTGTTCGGACTGAAGGGGGTGTTGAATTGTACGTGACATATTGTAACAGTAGCTGCCCGTTATCTGTTGTACCTACACGTCCTGGTCCTTAGGGCGATCCATAGCTAGGGCCACTACCAGTACGTGTGCCCCTGCATGTAGGGGCTAACCCATGTATATGTATGTGCGATCTCAGCAGATCGATACAACAGATCGATATCCATCTCTCTTCTAGTGCATGGACTGGGTAATCTAACAAAAACCATGCAGACGTTAAGGGCATCTCCAACGGCGACCCGCAAATTTCCTCTCGCATCCATCCACGGACAGGGGGGATCAGTATGAGGATACGGATGCGGGAGGCTGTCATCCAACGCTGCCCGCATACATTTCAACCACTGTTTGAACCAACCGAACGAAATACATGCGAACATGGCGGATTTCATATAAACCGGACGAAACTCATTACATTTTTAACTACAAAGTTACCGGAGTAAGATTAAACTAGTCTAAGGCCGGCGTCGGCGATAGCCATTCCGACGACATGGATACCCTTGACTAGTCTACGGCCGACCGCAGTGGATCTCCCTTGTCTTTCCCATGTCCAGCAGCCGTGAGTCCCGAAGGTATATGCTTTAGCGCAAAGGACGGCTCGTTTCCCCACCGCTCATCAGAGTGGAACCGCCGGCTGATGCTTCAGCCAGAGGGGAAGGGTGGCCAAGCTGCATGGACCAGGGTTGGCTTTTGGGTAGGAGACGGCGGTGGCCTACGACCGGGCCAGACAACGGCTTTGTACGCCGGCGTCGTCTCGGTGGTGGAATTCGTGGGACACAAGCGGCGGCCTGGAGAGGCGATGGAGGTGGAACAAATGGTTGCCTAGCTCGTGGCCGGCGGGCTCGACGGGCTACCCAGCCGGCTTTTATGCCGGATAACAATTCTTCCTGCTCGCTGGATGTCATGGAGAAAATTGTTCAAGGAGTAAATGGGGATCTGAAGTGTGGTGCAGTTCTTTCCCGGCGTCTGGCATCGTTTAAATAGTAGGCGGACGCGAGGAGCCAACCGGCGTTGTGTTTAATGCCGGCCGGCTCGTGAACGGACGTGTAGCCGGAGTAGATTTCTCGGCACATTCATGGGTTTAATGAAGGAAGGCGGGTAGTCTGCAACCATTTGAATGCGGCGAGGACGAGGTGGGGTGCTCAGCCGGGCGTGCAGTGGGCGGCGCCTTCGGCCGGCGCACTGCTTCAATGTCGGAGACAGTGAGAGGTCGCGTCCGCTCTGTGCTGGCTTCAATGTGGAGCGGCCGCTCTACAGCGGCAAGCATGCGGGCAGCTGGCGCCGGGAGGGAACGCGCGCGAGCGAGGGCGGAGGGGGTTTGGATGGGTTAGGGCGGTCAGAAGCAGCCCCCCCCCCCCCCCCCCCCCCCTCCCCAACACACACATTTGTCTCATATTTGCGGGTGAAAATGCGTCCGGACCGCTCTGCGAACCGATGCAGGACCACGTTGGATGACACAACATGTCTCCGAACATTTGCGTGCAGTATGAGGATCGGTGTTGGAGATGCCCTAACATACAACAACTCATCAATCAAAAAGAAAAAAAAGGCACCCTGACATGCCAAGGAAACCACGTTTGAGGAGTAGGTACCTTCACGTTCCCTCCTTTTTGAAGCAGCGCGTCTAAATCAATTGCGAAAGGCCTGAAACCTGCCTAAATCAATTGCGAAAGGCCTGAAACCTGCCTAAATCACGCCGAAGATAGGTAGAAAGGACAAAATCTGAGAAAACCACAAGTTTTTGCATTTTACATTTGTCAGAGTGCGCAAAAAAATACATAATTTTTCGAATTTTTTCGGAATTCACTATTTGTCATGGAATAGTCACGGCAGATGTCCTAGTGTGAGGACTTAGTCATGGAGCCATCGCAATGAGGTTAGTTTAAAGGGGTTAATCTGGACAAAAGACACGGTGAGTTTATACTGGTTCGGCCCCTTGCGGTGAAGGTGAAGGCCTAATCCAGTTTGAGGTGGTATTGCTGGGGTTTCGATGACCAGGGAGCGAATACGCTTAACCTGGCTCTCGATCTGTTGTTTTCTTGTCCCTCAACCGCCGCGGGGTCGTCCCTTTATATATACAGGTTGACGCCCGGCGGTTCACAGAATCCCGGCCGGCTCATAAACGTGTCCGGCTCGGTATCCCCTCTTTCCTATCTTACAATACAAGTCATATACTTATGGCGGTTTACATCTATGGGCCCTAACTCGCATTTGGGCTTTGGTCCTTCTTATTAAGTCTCCTTCGTAAGTCACCATCTTCTATGTCTTCATGAGCTTCAATACAGGTAAATCACTATGAGCATAACCCGGCCCCTCCTGGGCGGTTTATACTCAATAGTTATATCCCCAACATTAGGCGCCAGGTTGATTTGAACTTGTTCATGTCAATCTTCAACACTTAGGAAAATTCCTTCTTCATTACCTTCGCAAAAATTTGTAACTCACCGTGACGTCATCTTCCAAGATCATAATAACCCGCCATGACGTCACCCAATTTGGAGCTCATCGATTCCCGCGCATGCCACTTATCCATTCACCTTATAAACAGGGCCAGGGGTCCTTTTCACTTTCCCCCCTCGGCCTCTTTGTCTTCATCGTCTTCCTCGTGACGCACTGCCCTCGAGTCCAGCCGCCGCCATCAACCCTCTCCTCTGCATCACTAATGGCCGCCGCTTCAACATGACTTGGTCCAGATTTTGCTCACGCGCCTCCGCCGATCAACAGCCTTGGTAAGTTCTTCCTCCTTCCCCCTCCGTAGATCTCATTAGGGTTCGAACGGATTCATGGAGGTTCGGCACTGTTCTTCACCTGTTCTTCGCTGTAGCATGAGGTTTGATTCAAACTTGATACTTATCCTGCGCGGCAATAATCCTAGTCCCTTTTCCCTCATCAGAGCATCTCTTTTAGGTAGAAAAAATCCAATCTAGACCTTCATAAACTCAAGTACCAGTATTTTAGGTCTGAATATATTTTCATTTCCTGACACTCGGTAGATCCAAAATTGCAATACCAATCTGTGAAACCTGTTTTTCATCACTTAGCCATTTTCCAACTTCAGATCTATACTTTCAATATCCGTGTAGGCGGTTTAACCTCAGAAAATAATAACCTGCCAGGTACCATTAGTCCCCTCTTAAACAGCCAAGTGCTCGTCTTTGTAATTTAATAACGTCACTGTCTAGTTTAACATTTATGCATGCTTCAACACTTTCTGCCTGTTAACCATGAACCTTAAACCGGCACAAATCTTTTCCAGGTTATCGTATAAATGGCCAAATCCTTTTATTCCTGTAACTGGGTTCCATCCCGGGTTACAGAAGAAGAACTGAACGGGTATGTTGCAACCGGCGCTTTAGCGAAAAAGGAAGACATCCACTGGAGAGCCCCCGGTCCAGAAAATCCTCCTGAGCCCAAGGATGGGGAAGTGATCATTTTTGTTGATCACCTGAGTCGAGGGTTCAGCCCTCCCGGATCAAAAAATTTCCGTGATGTGCTTCACTTCTTCCAACTTCACCCTCAAGATATTGGGCCTAACTCCGTGTTCAATATTTGCAATTTTCAAGTGTTTTGTGAAGCCTACCTGCAAGAAGAGCCCACAATCGACCTGTTCAGAGATTTCTTCTATTTAAACCGCCGTACTGAATTTACGGATGGGCCCAGTACTGAACTTGGCGGGGTTTCAATTCAGAAGAGAAAAGACGTCAGCTTCCCTCACGCTAGGCATCATAGCCATCCCAAAGATTGGAATCAAACTTGGTTCTATCGCCAAGATACATCTCCAGCTGGCGAGAATCCTCTGCCGGGTTACCGTGCTCACCGGCTTACCGATGCACATCCATTCCCCCAAAGACTCAATGCAAAGGAACGGTCCAAATATGCACCACAGCTTTCAAAGCTCAGAGCCTTTATGGCAAACGGTTTGACAGGCATTGATTTTGTCCGTTGCTGGGTATCTTGGAGCATTTTGCCTTTAAGCCATCGCCCCGGTTTAATGTGTGAGTACACAGGGGATGTGAAAGACCCTCAACGCCACACTGATATTCAGCTGACTGATGCTGAAATTACTGAATCTGTCAAGAAGATTTTGGATGAACCGGTGACCGACTGTAGCAAAACAGGACTTAGTCCTTTCTGCACTTCAAATAAACCGCCAGCTGTAAGAATTGCCCTAGTCTTGCTTTAATCCATATTCTTAATACTCCTTTATGATCTTTTCAATCTTTAAACAGGGTGATGATCCGTTCTGGAAGAAGAAACCGCAGGATAAACCGGCCAAAACAGTTCGTGTCAAGACCAAGGTCAACAAGAAGCCCGCTAAGAAGAAAAACACCGAGCCTACCGAGTTAAACATTGACAATGATAATCCGGAGTCAGAGGTAGAACTTGATTCACTTGGCTCTTTTTTCATACATCTCATTGACGATGATTTTTATCAGGACGACGCAGAAGCTAGCCACGCAAACGACGTAGAGGTAACTATTCTCTCATCCGGTTCAGAACCTCTGCCCACACAGAAAACCCGACAAGCAAGCCGGAAAATAAGATTTTCTCACCCCCTAGCTTACTTGGATCCAAACTTTCTTTTGAAGAAGCAGCAACACGAAGATCGCCGCACAACCCGGCATAGCGGCCATGTGGTTACTTCTTCCGGTTTACCGAACTCGCCAGTTCGTAAACGCCGCCCAGAGGTCTCTTCTATTTCTGACACATCTTATCCCAAGGCGGGCTATTTCCGACAACCTCTTAATCCATCTGATTCAAACTATCAGGGAACTTCCCATTCATCCTCTGGCGAGTTCACAGGGACACAAATTCCAACCCTCAAAACTGTTCCTGGGTAAGCATTTTTAACTAACCCCTTATACCTTATGCTTGACCATTATACTAACCTGTTATTTGCATCTCTTTCAGAGCCAAGGCCAGACCCAGTAAAAAGGTCAAATTGAACAAACCGGCTGATGACAGCGCGCCAACTAATCCGGAAAAGAACCCGGAATAGTTTGAACCAAATACTGAAGCTATTCTTGATGATCCGCCACCGCAAGATCATGAAACCTTTGTTGAACAGATGGAAATTGATCCGATGGGTCATGCTCATAAACCGCCAAGCCCAACTAAGGCTGCTGATGATAAAGCCGACGATGTTGTAGTTACCGGTGTCGGGTGTACAGCCCCAGGCAACCCCACGGCTCTGTCAAAATATAGTGCCAAAGAAGAATTTTCTGCTGTTGACAAGGGCAAGTGGAAGGTGGACTTGGAAGGCTATGCCCACCTCAACGCCCAAGATATTCATTCTGGGTTTTTAAACCATTTGCACACAAGCCGTGATTATGAAACCGGTTTACTGAATATGATGAAGGAGCGATATGAGGTAAATGCTGTTAACTCTGCATAAATATTCTTCCCTTAGCCGCCAAGTTTACTGGACATAAAAGGATAGACTGTTCTGCAAACTTTCAAGAACCATATAGATCAACTCCACTAGCCCGCAAGGGCCAGTTCATAATGTCAATATGAACCGGGACTTTAGAATAATAACTCTTCAATTTCGCCTGTGTAGCCCCCAAGGGTCGACTTAACAAATATGTTAAGTTGAGACTAGTTAAGTTGTAAGGCTCAAAATTCTTACTTAGGACCTTTATAATCCGGTTGACCATCAAGCTGATAGTTGTTATGTGCTTGGGACTTGTAAAAAATTCTTGATAAGAAGCAATAGACATTAGCCCCCAAGTGCCAAGTATATTACTTGTTATGTGCTTGGGACTTTGAATATGCACTGCTATCTAATTAATTACATGTCCCTTGCAGGCTGATCTTATCAAGAAGGAATCTCAAATCGCCGACCTTCAAGAAAATATCAAGTCGCAACAAGTCGAGACCTCCAAAGCCAAGGTAGAACTGACCAGTGCCTTAACAGCAATGGAAAAACTGAAGGAGAGCTTTAAGAACGAGCGAGCAGGTTGGGATACAGAAAAGTCAACTTTGCTGAAGAGGGCTGAGGATGCTGAGGCTGCCCTTAATCCGGTAGCTGAGGAGCTGACTGGCTTGAAACAACAAATAAATGCCATGACTGCTGCCGTATTTGGTAAATAACTTCTTCATAAGCTTTGAACATGTATTATGTAAGAGACTGCCGGTTTACCGATGTTTTTGATGATGCAGGAACTCGCATTGCTCATCTTGGCTCAAATATGCAGCAAAAACTGAAAGCCGCCTATACACTTATAGAGCAATTATATACCTGCGTACAACGGGTTATCTACACAGCTTCCCATAATAAACCGCCCCCAACCTTGATCAAGGAGACGTTGGAAAGGCTGGCGATGATGCCTGCACGGTTTGAAGAGCTAAAGAAGTCAGCTGCCAGGGCGGGTGCTCTTACTGCACTGACTCGGGCCAAAGCTTGGATATCTGATCTTGATCCGGCCGATGTGGGAAACGGCTACCCGAGCATAAAGGAGGACGGGTCAGAGTTTAATAACGATGACCTCAGAGCCTTGACGAGGGAAATGTGCCCATTGGCTGAAGAAACCGATCTTTCACATTATCAGTCGATTTATGATGCCAACAACAAGAGAGTTAATGCGCCAACTTATGATGCTCCAAATCTTATTCCTCCAATCCGTAAGCATACCTATGCCCCTGATGTTGACCACTCCATACTTACAAGTGATGAAGCTGTATTCAAGGCCTTAACTGGGATCGATTGGACCACCATTGACTTCCAGCCACTGGGTAGAGAGGAGGAAGATGAACCGGTGCTGGACGATCCGCAACCTTCAAGTCAGCCAGGCCAGGACTCATAAACCGGAGGCCGGTTTAGCAGCTGCTTTCTTCAAGACTTGTTAAAACAATTATTCTTTTGGGCACCAAACGCCTTGTAATAGGCTAGCTTAAACTCTTGTTCTGCTATGCCATCGTGCATATTTACTTTGCATGACACTGCTAATCCACCATGTTAAGATATGCCACTTATGCTTATAATATTAACAATGTGGAATCTGCTCCTGCATGCAACGGATTAAAAGTGTCCTAGCGGTTTACCGCTGGACGGGTCATAACACCCAATATAAAACCATGGAAACTAACATAGCTTATACCCAAGGCTGGACTTTCAGAATAACCAAATTTGAAACATATCATCCCTGTGATATTTGATCACACTTTGGTTTACCAAACCGGTGTAGTAAGGGGGAGAACCCAAACTTTAAGCACTGGTGATTACCATAGATTGCTTGGCTTATGAACAAAACCAGGCCGGGTTAATAAACACCGGATATTATCTTATCTCATACTGGCGACTTATAGTCAAAAGCCAGGCCGGGTTAATAAACACCAGATGAATTATGATCATAAAGCATTATAAGCCTCATCAAATAAACCTCAAAAACTGTGGAATAAAACAAACGAAAAAATGAGGCTTTTCATGGGCTGCCAGGCCGAAAATCGAGTGCTTTCACGGGCCGCACAGCCACTGAGTTAAACCTATATACAAACCTTATAAGATGGACCTGACATAACCAATCGTCGTTTTAACTTTGACAAGTTCAGGGTCTGTATAAGATTGACTTGTCAAACGTTCGGCGGGTCATTCCAGGAATACCTGGGCGGAGTGGCTTACTTAAAAAGGCAGGATAACCCGGGGTTTTAGGTGAATACACCTGGCTTCCAAGCCTGGCTTTTAAGCCTATTACAAGGGTTATACAAACTCTTTGTTCTTTAGAATCAAGTAGCCCCCAAGTAATATTTTTGAGCTGTGCTCAAGGGGCACCTATGTTTGAGCTGTGATTTTGCAACAAACTCTCTTTGGTACCTTTAACCTGGGTAGCAAGCCCCCAAGCTGTTTTTTTTTCAGTTGGCTTATAAGCCGGTTCAAAGGGTAATCATAACTTCGCTCATAAGCCGGAAGCCCCCAAGTAACCAAAGACTCATTAAGAAAAAACGACAGAGGCCCTGCTTTAGCAGGGGTGCCGGCTTAATATATACATTGTCAAAAATATGTACATCATAAGAGCCAATGGCTCAGGTGTAGTAAGGCCGAAGATGAGCAATATTCCACGGCCGGCGAGTCTCCTCCTCCGACGTGCGTGAGTCCTTTTGGTCTCGAACATCAATAAGGTAATATAACCCGTTGTTCAGATTCTTGCTGACCACAAAGGGTCCTTCCCAAGGTGGGGATAACTTGTGCATATCAGTCTGATCCTGGATAAGCCGGAGCACTAAGTCGCCTTCTTGAAAGGTTCTGGTCTTGACCCGGCGGCTGTGATAACGACGTAGATCTTGCTGGTAAATCGCCGAACGAGCCGCTGCGAGAGCACGCGCCTCATCTGACAGGTCAAGTGCATCCTGACATGCCTTTTCATTATCAGCTTCAACGTAAGCCGTCACTCGGGGTGAATCGTGACGGATGTCACTGGGGAGAACCGCCTCTGCTCCATAAACCTTGAAAAAAGGCGTGTAACCCGTAGATCTGTTGGGCGTTGTGTTGATGCTCCATAGCACCGAGGGTAACTCCTCTACCCAACAACCCGGCGTCCTCTGTAAGGCAACCATAAGCCGGGGCTTGATGCCTCTCAGGATCTCTTGATTGGCTCTCTCGGCTTGACCATTAGATTGGGGGTGAGCCACTGATGATACATCGAGCCGGATATGCTCACGTTGACAAAATTCTTTCATAGCACCCTTGGAGAGATTAGTGCCATTGTCTGTTACAATGCTGTGTGGAAAGCCAAAACGGAAGATCACCTTCTTCATGAATTGAACCGCTGTTGCTGCATCACACTTACTGACTGGCTCTGCCTCTACCCACTTAGTGAATTTATCAACCGCCACCAAGAGGTGGGTCTTCTTATCCTTGGACCTCTTGAAAGGTCCTACCATATCAAGCCCCCAAACTGCAAATGGCCAAGTGATTGGAATCATTCTCAACTCCTGAGCCGGAACATGAGCTCGACGTGAAAACTTCTGACAACCATCACATTTTTTGACCAAGTCCTCAGCATCAGCATGAGCCGTCAGCCAATAAAAACCGTGACGAAAAGCCTTGGCTACAAGAGATTTAGAGCTGGCGTGATGACCACAAACTCCTTCATGGATCTCACGAAGAATCTCACAACCTTCTTCAGGAGAAACACAACGCTGAAATGCCCCGGTAACACTGCAATGGTGCAGCTCTCCATTGACAATTGTCATTGACTTGGACCGCCGTGTTATTTGCCTGGCCAAGGTTTCATTCTCAGGTAACTCGCCCCGGGTCATATATGCCAAATATGGAACTGTCCAATCAGGAATAACATGAAGAGCCGCCACCAACTGAGCTTCCGGGTCAGGAATAGCCAAATCCTCCTCTGTAGGTAACTTGACCGACGGGTTATGCAAAACGTCAAGAAAGACATTAGGTGGCACCGGTTTACATTGAGAACCCAACCGGCTTAAGGCATCCGCCGCTTCATTTTTCCTCCGATCAACATGCTCAACTTGATAACCCTTGAAGTGACCAGCAATAACGTCCACCTCTCGTCGATAAGCTGCCATGAGGGGATCCTTAGAATCCCAAGTACCAGAGACTTGTTGAGCCACCAAATCTGAGTCACCAAAGCACCTTACCCGGCTTAAGTTCATCTCCTTAGCCATCCGAAGACCGTGGAGCAAGGCCTCATATTCAGCTGCATTGTTAGTGCAAGGGAACATCAAACGGAGAACATAACAAAATTTATCACCTCGAGGGGAAGCAAGCACAACTCCAGCCCCCGAGCCCTCCAATTGCCTGGACCCATCAAAGTGAATAGTCCAATACGTGTTATCTGGTTTTTCCTCAGGCATCTGCAGCTCTGTCCAGTCATTGATGAAATCCACCAGTGCTTGAGACTTGATGGCCGTGCGAGGCATATACTTCAAACCATGAGGCCCAAGTTCAATGGCCCATTTGGCAACCCGGCCTGTTGCTTCCCTGTTTTGTATGATATCTCCTAAAGGAGCAGAGCTAACCACAGTAATGGGGTGACCCTGAAAATATTGCTTAAGCTTCCGGCTTGCCATGAAAACCCCATATACAAGCTTCTGCCAATGTGGGTATCTCTGCTTGGACTCAATAAGCACTTAGCTGATATAATAAACTGGTCGTTGAACCGGATATTCCTTGCCTGCCTCTTTCCTTTCAACCACAATAGCCACACTGACAGCCCGGCTATTAGCAGCTACATATAACAACAGCGGCTCCTTATCAACGGGCGCAGCTAGGACCGGCGGCTCAGCCAGCTGCTTCTTAAGCGCCTCAAATGCCTCATTAGTAGCGTCACTCCAGACGAAGTCATCTATCTTTTTCATCATCTGAAACAAAGGGTTGGCCTTCTCACCGAGGCGGCTTATGAACCGGCTTAGCGCCGCAATACGACCCGCCAGACGTTGAACATCATTGATACACGCCGGTTTAGCCAGAGAATTAACGGCTTTGATCTTCTCCGGATTAGCTTCAATGCCCCTGTTAGACACCAGAAAGTCCAAAAGCTTGCCCGCCGGCACACCAAAAACACACTTGGCTGGATTAAGCATCATCTTATAAACTCGGAGATTATCAAAGGTTTCCTTCAAGTCGTCTATCAACGTCTCCTTCTTTCTGGATTTCACCACAATATCATCCACATAAGCATGAACATTGCGTCCAATCTGATTATGAAGACAATTCTGCACACATCGCTGGTAAGTCGCCTGGGCACTCTTGAGCCCAAAAGGCATAGACACATAGCAGAAGGCTCCAAAGGGAGTTATGAAAGCTGTCTTCTCCTGGTCCTTAACTGCCATCTTGATCTGATGATAACCAGAATAAGCATCCAAAAAACTCAAACGCTCACAACCCGCTGTAGCATCAATAATCTGATCAATACGAGGGAGAGCAAAAGGATCAGCCGGACAAGCCTTGTTTAAATCCGTGTAGTCCACACACATGCGCCAAGCGCCGTTCTTCTTAAGTACCAGCATTGGGTTAGCCAACCACTCAGGATTAAAAACTTCAACAATAAACCCAGCCGCCAAGAGCCGGGCTACCTCCTCACCAATGGCCTTACTCCTTTCTTCATTGAAACGACGAAGAAACTGCTTGACCGGTTTAAACTTGGGATTAATATTGAGAGTGTGCTCAGCGAGTTCCCTCGGTACACCTGGCATGTCAGAAGGTTTCCATGCAAAGATGTCCCGGTTCTCACGGATGAACTCGATGAGCGCGCTTTCCTATTTCGGATCCATATTAGCACTGATGCTGAACTGCTTGGACGAATCGCCAGGAACAAAATCAACCATCTTAGTGTCATCTGCCGATTTAAACTTCAAAACTGGATCATGCTCTGTAGTTGGCTTTTTCAAAGACGTCATATCCGCCGGATCAACATTGTCCTTGTAAAATTTTAACTCCTCCGTTGCACAAACCGACTCAGCATAAGTCGCATCACCCTCTTCACATTCCAAGGCTATCTTTCGGCTCCCATGTACTATGATGGTCCCCTTGTAACCCGGCATCTTGAGCTGCAGATAAACATAACAAGGCCGTGCCATGAACTTGGCATAAGCCGGCCGTCCAAACAGCGCGTGATACGGGCTGTGAATTTTGACTACTTCAAAGGTCAATGTCTCTGACCTAGAGTCATGATCATCTCCAAAGGCAACTTCTAGAGCTATCTTACCAACAGGGTACGCCGACTTACCAGGCACCACACCATGGAAAACTGTATTCGACGGTTTAAGATTTTTATCTGTCAACCCCATGCGACGGAAAGTTTCGTAATAAAGGATATTGATGCTGCTCCCTCCGTCCATGAGTACCTTGGTAAACTTATACCCTCCAACCTGGGGTGCAACCACCAATGCTAGGTGACCCGGATTATCAACCTGGGGCGGGTGATCTTCCCGACTCCACACGATGGGCTGCTCAGACCAGCGCAAGTAACGGGGAACCGCCGGTTCAATGGCGTTCACTGCCCTTTTATGAAGCTTCTGATCCCGTTTGCATAGATTTGTGGTGAAGACGTGGTACTGCCCACTATTCAACTGCTTCGGGTTACTCTGATACCCAGATTGCTGCTGCTGATTCCCCTGACCTGACTGTTGATGGTAGCCACCCTGATTGCCCTGATTACCTTGGAATCCAGAACTAGAACCGCCACCGCCGTAACCCGGCCCATGAGAACCGGACCCTGAACCACCACCCGGTCCATGACTGTCTTGAAAAAGATTGGAATTTTTATACTCCTTCTATATGGTTCTTGAAAAAGAGTGGAGTTGATCTATATGGTTCTTGAAAGTTTGCAGAACATTCTATCCTTTTATGTCTGGTAAACTTGGCGGCTAAGGGAAGAATATTTATGCAGTGTTAACAGCATTTACCTCATATCGCTCCTTCATGATGTAGCAATCCTTCCAGAGGTGGCCAGACGGTCTTTCTCGTGTCCCATGCCTTGGGCAGGGCTGGTTTAGCATCTGCTCAAGATTAAAGCCTGACCCTCTGGCCCGTGGGGGCGGTTTACCTTTACGACGCTGGCCATTATTCTGTGCGTTGGTGTTAGCCACAAAGTCCAAACTATTATCAGCTTTGAGCTTACCATTGCCTCTCTGA
Source organism: Thinopyrum elongatum (assembly GCA_011799875.1). Taxonomy (NCBI): domain Eukaryota; kingdom Viridiplantae; phylum Streptophyta; class Magnoliopsida; order Poales; family Poaceae; genus Thinopyrum; species Thinopyrum elongatum. The sequence continues at coordinate 567,006,185 of CM022299.1, read as the reverse complement.
TTCACCGGATTATGCTGCTGTCCTCTGGTGCTGCTACTCTACTTTCCCTTTCCCGGCTTGTCATCCTCAGACTCGGGGTCCTTGGTACCATCAGAGTTAGCGTACTTAACCAGAGCCGTCATCAGCTCTCCCATGTCATTGCAGTGGCGCTTGAGCCGACCCAACTTCTGCTTAAGAGGCGTAAACCGGTAATTCTTCTCCAACATTATGACCGCTGAACCGGCATTGATGCGATCCGATGAATGTAAGATGGTCGAAACCCGGCGCACCCAATGGGTTGTGGACTCACCCTCTTCTTGGACACAGGCATCCAGATCCACAATTGACATAGGCTGCTTGCACGTATCTTTGAAATTCTGGATAAACCGGGCCTTTAACTCGGCCCATGACCCAAAGGAGTTGGTAGGGAGCCCCTTCAACCAAGTGCGAGCCGTTCCATCCAACATCAGGGGGAAGTATTTAGCACATGCCGCATCGCTAACATCTAGCAATTCCAAGGCCATCTCATAACTCTCGATCCATGCTTCAGGAGGTAAATTGGCTGTATAGTTAGGCACCTTGCGAGGGCCCTTAAAATCCTTAGGCAGACGCTCATTACGTATGGCCGGCACTAAACATGGCACGCCCAAATTCCTAAAGGTTACACCTGGCTCCACCGAAGTTGTCGGACGAACCGGAGAAGGTTGACGGGCCGCATATTGCGCCGCCAGCTCGGCCTCTCGACGTGCTCTACCTTGATCCACCACGTTCTGAGCATCAGCACCACCGCCCGCCGGGTTATGTCCACGAGGCTGGTTATGGTTCCGCCCACTGCTTGACATAGCTGGTTCGTCAATATGCCTACTGTAACTCCGGCTTGGGCGAGGGGTGGAATGAATCCTGCTTCGACTGTGAGAATAAGCCTGCTGCTGAACCAATGCTGTCTGAAGGAGCTCTCTAGCCCTCCGCATCTCAACCGCCATTGGAGACTCGCCTTCAACCGGGTTAGCCGCCAATCATGACGCCGCAGCGATCATGTTATCCAAAGGGTTAGAGTAATGACCCGGTGGCGTTGGCATGTGTTGCGGCGGGATATTGTTCTGACGAGGCGGATCCGTGGTGCGCGGCTGAACCGGCGCTCCCGTCCCAGGCACTTCAACCCGGTCCGCCACTGGCGGGTTACTGGTTCCTGCTCCTGGCGTGTTAAAGAGGTTCCTCGCCTCGTAAACCGGTGGCACGCGAGACTGATGCCTCCTCCTAATGACTTCGTTTGAAGCGTTCTGATCTAGCATGAGCCGGTAAGACTCCGACTGAATCTGCTGCGCCTGAGCATCCAACATAACCCGCTCTGCAGCTATCCTGGCATCTTCAGCTACCAGGTCTTCCTTAGCTTGAGCTATCTGATCTCACAATCTCACGACTTCCGCGTTATGCTGATCTTGATTATCTGGGTTAACCTCCGTCGTCAGCAGTATTGCCAAGGCGTCTAGTATACCGGACAAGACTTGAGCCGGCGGGCGCGCAGGGCCTCCTGCCCCGGCTGCCGTCGCTGCTGCTGATCCGGAAATCAATGCCGCTGCAGTTGAAGAGTGCTGTACTGGCTGCGTACCGGCCATGAAGATTGTAACCCGGTTCGGCGGCTCGTAGGGGTCCGGAATACTATCGCCATCGGAACAGCCCCCAAGCCGACCGTCTTGCAGTCGGTACAATGACTCGGATTCACCGGTGGATGACTCGCCATCAGAATAGACAACTGTCTCATCGTCAGATACTGATTTATCGTCAGATCCCGCACCATTGATGAATCCCACGAAGGCACGACTCATGGCGGGCTGAACTCGGGCGGGTTTTGCACGCTGAGCCGTCTCGATGATGTCGGTGCAGGTGTCCGGCTCAGGGCCCGGTTCACCGATCTTGCCAAGGAAGACGTGAATTCCACCGAAGGGGACCCGGTACCCGTACTCAATTGAGCCGGCCTCGGGGCCCCAGCCTTCGTCGTCGATGTAGAGCTTGCCGCGACGACTCTTGGTCATCCGGCCCACAGCGTATCCCTTGATCCCTTCGAAGTTGCCCTTTAAGAACTCGAAACCACCGTGCGCTGGCCCCACGGTGGGCGCCAACTGTCGTGGAATAATCACGGCAGATGTCCTAGTGTGAGGACTTAGTCGTGGAGCCATCGCAATGAGGTTAGTTTAAAGGGGTTAATCAGGACAAAGGACACGGGGAGTTTATACTGGTTCGGCCACTTGCGGTGAAGGTGAAGGCCTAATCCAGTTTGAGGTGGTATTACTGGGGTTTCGATGACCAGGGAGCGAATACGCTTAACCTGGCTCTCGATCTGTTGTTTTCTTGTCCCTCAACCGCCGCCGGGTTGTCCCTTTATATACACAGGTTGACGCCCGGCGGTTCACAGAATCCCGGCCGGCTCATAAACGTGTCCGGCTCGGTATCCCCTCTTTCCTATCTTACAATACAAGTCATATACTTATGGTGGTTTACATCTATGGGCCCTAACTCGCCTTTGGGCATTGGGCCTTCTTGTTAAGTCTCCTTCGTAAGTCGCCATCTTCTATGTCTTCATGGGCTTCAATACAGGTAAATCACTATGAGCATAACCCGGCCCCTCCTGGGCGGTTTATACTCAATAGTTATATCCCCAACACTATTGATCACGAGATCAAATGAGCTCGGAGTAGAAGGGGACTTTCGTATTTATGAACTCATTACATAGTTTTGGCATGCAAGGCTATGTACCCACTATACGTGACCATGTTTGTGAAACATGGCACAGATCGGCGGCCCAGAAAGTGCGTGTGCGGGCCGCTGCTTGCTCCAAATCCCCCCAATTTTGTGATCCAACTAAACAATAGTCAAAATGCATCAAGATTACAAATTTTACTTTTCAAATTTTGCGACAAATTCAAAAGATATATACATTCTTTTTTATGAGGGAATACATTAGCCGTGTTTAGTTATGATTTTGGTTTGCAATATGATTAGGTACAGTTGGATTTGGATCAAACGATGTAGGGAGGTTTGACACACTTATTTCCGACATTCTGACATGGTTTCGATAGAAAAAAAAAATCACTCAAAATGTATGTGCACTGTTTGGGAAGATTTTGTAGTTTTTTCGTTTTTGTACAGAGCTCCTAGAATGTTATTTGACAACCAAACTTTACAACCAGCCATAACATTTGTTCATAATTGTTGGAAGGCAGCGCAACTCTGATGTTGATCGAGTGCACAACGTACGTATATATGTGCAAGTGTAGCCCTCAGCCTCGTCTATACAAGGAAACTAGCGGCAGGGCCGGTAGGAGATTATCCTAACCATATACATGCGTCAAGGCCTACATAATATGTTCAACACCCCTCCCCCCCCCACCCCGCCGCAGTCGATACGTCGCCTGTGACGGATAGACTGGACCGGAACTCCTCAAATGTAGGCGTCGGTAACCCCTTCGTCATGACATCGGCGAACTGCTGAGCTGTGGGAACGTGAAGTACGCGGATGTGATGCGGTTTGAACTACGTTGGTATTTCCCCAAAGAGAAAGAGATGATGCAGCACAGCTACGGTAGGTATTTTCCTCAGTGATGAGGCCAAGGTTATCGAACCAGTAAGAGAACCACGCAACACTACGTAAACGGTACCTGCACACAAAGAACAAATACTTTCAACCCGACATGTTTAATGGGTTGTTAATCCCTTTCGGGTAACGGTGCCAGAAATTAGCGAGTGGACGGGAGACTAATTGAAATAGATCGGATAAATAGATCTCGATAAAACGCGAATAAAATAAAGTGCAGCAAGGAATTTTTGGGTTTTTGGAAATATAGATCTGAAAATAAAAGATGTAAATAAATAAAAAGGCAAATAGCAATATAGATCTGAAAATATATGATGGGAAAAATAGACCCGGGGGCCGTAAATTTCACTAGTGGCTTCTCTCGAGAAAATAGCATATGGTGGGTAAACAAATTGCTGTTGGGCAATTGATAGAACTTTAAATAATTTTGACCATATCCAGGCAATGATCATTATATAGGCATCACGTCCAAGATTAGTAGATCGACTCCTGCCTGCATCTACTACTATTACTCCACACATCGACCGTTATCCAGTATGCATCTAGTGTATTAAGTTCATGGAGAAACGGAGTAATGCAATAAGAACGATGACATGATGTAGACAAGATCTATTCATGTAGGAATAGACCCCATCTTGTTATCCTTAATACCAACAATACATATGTGTCATTTCCCCTTCTGTCACTGGGATTGAGCACCGTAAGATCGAACCCATCATAAAGCACCTCTTCCCATGGCAAGAAAAATCGATCTAGTCAGCCTAACTAAACCAAAGATTCGAAGAAGAAATACGAGGCTATAAGTAATCATTCATATAAGAGATCAAAAGACTCAAATAACTTTCATGGATAAAAACATAGATCTGATCATAAACTCAAAGTTCATCGGATCCCAATAAACGCACCGCAAAAAGAGTTACATCAAATAGATCTGCAAGAGACCATTGTATTGAGAATCAAAAGAGAGAGAGGAAGTCATCTAGCTACTAACTATGGACCCGTAGGTCTACAATGAACTACTCACGCATCATCGGAGAGGCACCAATGAGGATGATGAACCCCTCCGTGATGGTGTCTAGATTGGATCTGCGGTTTCTGGAACTTGCGGCGGCTGGAATTGTTTTTCGTCGACTCCCATAGGGTTTCAGAAATATTAGGGTATTTATAGAGCAAAGAGATGGTGCGGGAGGCCACCAAGGTGGGGACAACCCACCAGGGCGCACCTGGGCCCCCAGGCGTGCCCAGGTGTGTTGTGCCCCCCTCGGGGCACCCCTCTGGTACTTCCTTGGCCCAACTTGTGTCTTTTGGTTCAGAAAAAATAACCAAAAAGTTTCGCTGCATTTGGACTCCGTTTTGTATTGATTTTCTGCGAAGTAAAAAACAAGCAAAAAACAGCAACTGGCACTGGGCACTATGTCAATAGGTTAGTACCAAAAAATGATATAAAGTTGCTATAAAATGATTGTAAAACATCCAAGAATGATAATATAACAGCATGGAACAATCAAAATTTATAGATACGTTGGAGACGTATCAGGATGCGTCCAATAGCCACCTGCTCACGCACGAAGTGGATGTCGAGCTCAATGTGCTTCGTGCAACGATGACGAACGGGGTTGGCGGAGAGGTAGACCGCAGAAACATTATCGCAGTAGAGAACGGTGGCCTTTGACACGTCAAGGAGCAACTCCTGGAGGAGCTGCCGGATCCATGAGCACTCGGCGACGACATTGGCCATGGCGTGATACTCAGGCTCGGCACTGGAGCGGGATACCGTGGGTTGTCGTTTAGACGACCACGATATGAGCGAGGGTCCAAGGTAGACGCAGTAGCCGAAAGTGGAGCGCCGGGTGTCGGGCAGCCAGCCCAATCAACATCACTGTAGGCAACAAGGTCAGTCGAAGACGAGGCCATCAACGTAAGACCCAAAGCCGTAGTGCCACGGATTTATCGAAGGATCCGCTTCACTAGGTTCCATTGAGCGTCACGAGGAGCGTGCATGTCAAGGCACACCTGCTGAACAGCGTACTGTAGATCATGCCGAGTAAGCGTCATGTACTGGAAAGCGCCAACAATGGAGTGGTAGAATGCGACATCTGGCGCTGGCGAGCCATCAAGAGTAGAAACCTTGGCCTTCATGTCGATAGGCGTGGGGACAGGTTTGCAGTTAAGCATGCATGCCCGCTTAAGAAGGTCCTACGCATACTGTTGCTGATGAAGAAATAACCCGTCGGCATGTCGCACCACCTCAATCCCGAGGAAGTAGTGCAACGGGCCGAGGTCCTTAATGGCGAACTCGGCGCTGAGGCGTGCAGTGAGCTGACGAAGGAGCTCGGTCGAGGAGGCCGTCAGGATGACATCATCGACGTAGAGGAGCAGGTACGCAGTCGCCTGACCCTGGTGGTATACGAACAATGAGGCATCGGAGCGAGTAGCTTGAAACCCAAGCTGCTGTAGGAAGGCAGCGATGCGCTGGTACCAAGCTTGGGGTGCCTACTTCAACCTGTACAAACAGCGGGAGAGCAAGCACACATGATGCAACGGCTCGGCAAGATGACCGTGCAGAAAGGCATTAGATACATCCATCTAATGCACCGGCCATGCGCGAGACACCGCAAGCTGAAGGACTCCGGCACAACCGGAGCAAAGGTGTCGGTGAAGTCAACTCCGGCACGCTGACGGAAACTGCGCACCACCCAACGAGCCTTGTATCGCTCAAGAGACCCGTCAGGACGAGTCTTATGATGAAAGACCCACTTGCCACTGATGACGTTGGCATGAGGTGGCCGCGGAACAAGCTGCCAGGTGCGGTTACGCAAGAGCGCATCGAACTCTTCCTGCATCGCAGCGAGCCAGTGAGGGTCACGGTGGGCGGCTCGAGCTGACGACGGGGGAGGGGACGGCTCAGAGGTCGAGGCAGCGAGAAGATACTCGTCCGTGGAATAACCCGTGCTGGGGCAATGGATGCCAGCGCGAGCACAGGTCAACATGCGTGCCGGCGAGGCCGGCGGCGGTGGGACTGGCGGATCCACCGAGGGCGAAGACGAAGAAGAGCCCGTCGGGATCGCGGTCGAGGCCGTCGAGGAGCCAGGCTCAGTTGCATGCGCCGCACTAACTAACAGGGCTGCAGAATCGACGAGAGAGGGGGGCACCGAAGGTGCCATGGCCGTGGACCCGGCCTTCAGAGACGATGCTGGCGATAGGTCGGCCAGACCAGCTGAAGACCCCAGGGAGGCGGTCGTGGGCGTCATGTGACGCCAGGGACCCTGTGGGGGCCGCGGGGCCGGACGAAGAGGGGGCCCCTAAGGATGCCCGACCTGTGGGTGTGGACGCCTCGAAGCCGGGAGGAGGCCCAAGCGCCGCGCGGGGGGGCAGGTGCCTTGAAGCCGGGAGCGGGCCCAAGCGCGGCGCGGGAGCGGCCACCACGAGGAGCTCCAGCAGGCACGGGTGATGGTGGCGAGACATCCATCGGCAGTACCTGGTGAAACGGAAAAATCCTCTCATCAAAGTAAACGTGTCGTGAGGTGAAAACTCGGGGGGAAACTGGATCATAGCATCGGTAGCCTTTGGTGTTTGGTGGGTATCCGAGAAATATGCATGCCACGGAACGATGAGCGAGTTTATGAGGAGTGGTGGAGGCAATGCTAGGATAACACAGACACCCAAAAACACGAAGATTATCATAAGAGGGGGCGGTACCGAAGAGAAGATGTTGTGGTGCAAAATTCGCATGAGCACGACACGGACGAATGTTGAGAAGTAGAGAGGCGGTGGCTAAGGCGTCCGTCCAAAACCGGGGCGGGACATTAGTGTGGAAGAGGAGGGTACGCAGGCAATCGTTAAGAGTGCGAAGGATCCGTTCGGCGCAACCATTTTGTTGCGAGGTGTACGGGCAGGTAAGACGAAGAATCGTGCCATGTGTGGCAAGGAGGGTGTGAACCCCGATGTTGTCGAACTCCTTCCTGTTGTCGGTCTGGAACACATGAATGGGACGCCCAAACTGTGTAGCGACATAGGAGTAAAAGGTGGTAAGAATGAAGTGTGCATCGGATTTTCTCCGCAACGGGAAGGTCCACACATAATGTGAAAAATCATCTAGAATAACAAGATAATAGAGATAGCCCGTATTACTAGCAACTGGAGATGTCCATAAGTCACTATGAATCCACTCAAATGGATATGACACCACCGATGAGGACGCACTAAACAGAAGGCGAACGTGCTTGCCCAGATGACAAGCATGACAAGTATGATCATCGGTTTTATTACACGTGAATGAAAATGTCATAATAATATGACTAAGAGTGGCGGAGTTCGGATGTCCCAGTCGAGCATGCCAGAGGTCCACGGTGACGGAGAGTGCAACTGGAGTGGTGGTGGTTGTGGCGGTGAAGTGGACCAGGTAGAGTTCGTCCGGGCTGTCGCATCAGTGGAGCACCATCCGGGTACGGGCGTCCTTGACAGAAAAAACAATATCGTCAAACTGAACGGTGACAGGATTTTCACGTGTTAAAGAACGAACGGAGACAAGATTTTTGATTAAGTCAGGTGAAACAAGGACGTTAGACAAATGTAAAGGCATGGATGAAGAAGGAAAAGAACCATGACCGACATGAGTAATGGGAAGGGAAGAGCCGTCCCCGACGGTTATACGAGTGGCGGTATGAACGGGGTATGCGGAAGTGAGGTTACCGGCGTGGGAAGTCATGTGGGCGGTTGCCCCAGTGTCCATATACCAGTCGCCGCCCCCGGTGTAGGTGTTGGGAGTCGAAGCGGAGTGGAGCACCGCGAGGAGAGCCGGGTCCCATGGGGCCGACGGGAGGGCAGGTGCCGAGGCTGGGAGCGGCGCGGCTGGGTAGGCGGGCGCGGCGCTCGGGTACCCGCTGGCGAACGGGCCCGGAGCCGGCGCGGCGTACATCGCCTGTTGGGTGCTCGGGCGGGCGCCAAGGAGACCGGCAGGGACGGGGGCCCGCGGCACGGGCATCGTGTACGCGTGGACCACCCCGGTCCAGGGGTTCGGCGCGGCGGCCCAGGGGGCTGGTGGCAGCTGCTGGCGGGGCGCCCCCTGGCGCCGTTCTGCTGCTGCTGCTTCTTCCCGCAGCGGCCACCGCGGCGGCAGTCATTGCCGGCCGGCGGCGGCTAGTTAGGGTAGCCCGCGGTCGGCGGCTGTGGCGGCGGGGGGAAGTAGGAGGCCGGTGGGTTGGGGAACCGCGGCGGCTGCGGGGCGGTTGGGGCGGCGCCACGAGAAGTCCCCACGGCGAGCGTCGTGTGAGTGGCCCGAGACTTCACCATCTTCATCCTCCTCTCCTCCAAGCGAAGGTAGGCCACAACCCTAGGGAAGGTCGGGTCCGGAAGGAAGGTGAGGTTGGATGCCACGTTGCTAAACTCTTCGCTCAGGCCGGCGGTGAGCGTGCTAAGGAGAAGCTCGTTGGAGACCTTGTCCCCAAGATCGCGAACCTCATCAGCGAGTTTCTTAAGGCGGATACAGTAGTCGTCGATGGGCGAGTCGTGTTGATGGCAGCCAAAGAACTCCTGCTGATGAAACACGCGGCGCTGGAGGGCGTTGTCGGTGAAGAGCCCGTTAAGCTTTGCCCACATGGCTTGTGCATCATCCTTGTCGCACACGATGGTGTGGAAGAGGTCCTTGGAGATGGTCTGGTACAGCCAGCGAGTGATGGTGGCATCAATTGTCATCCAGTCGTCATCGCGAACATGAGAGCGGTGTCAACGGAGCCATCGACGTGATCTAGGAGATGGTATTCATGGAAGACGAGGGAGAAATAGGTTTTCCAAGCGTAATAGGTGGAGTCAAGAACGATGGGGACACGAGCGAAGATGTCAAGATCCCGGATGAGTTCCATCGGAGGAGGATCGGGACCGGCAAAGGGGTTCGATCTGGTGGAGAGGGAGGAGTGGGGGGAAGCCATCGGTGGGGAGGGAGGGTTAGGCGCGGCGGCAGGAGAGGGCGGCGGCGCGGGGTGGAGAGGCGATCGGGTGGGGGGAGGTGAGCGATCGGGTGAGGGGAGGGGATCGGGTGAGGGGAGGGGCGATCGGGTGGGATGGAGGGGTGGGAAAGGCGCGGCGGCGGCGACGGGAGGAAGGCGGCGGCGGCAGCAGCAGGAGGGCTGCGGTGGCTAGGCGGAAGCTAGGGCTAGGATCGGGAAGGGAAAACTTATACCATGTTGGAAGGCAATGCAACTCTCGATGTTGGATGCACAACACACGTATATATATACAAGTGTAGCCCTCAACCTTATCTACGCAAGGAAACTAGAGGCGGGGCCGGTAGGAGATTATCCTAACCATATACATGCGTCAAGGCCTACATAATAAGTTCAACAATAATCATTCCCGCAATGGTTCAATGTTTTTTTTTTGAAATTTTGCTATGTTTTCTTGAGGGGGTGTAGCGTGGTGGGGTACAGCCACTACTTTTTCTTAACGAAACTGCCTTGCGTACGACATTTTTTCCATACGATTTTGTACGATAAGAGACAGGCCTGTTTCCCAAGGTTTGGGCGCACTACACCAGAACAGTCTGGTCGTATGCAAGTCATACGAAAATTTTGATCGTACATATAGCAGCGCTCTTTTCTTAGTCCGTTGAGAGAAATAAAAAGGGATCCTCCAAATATAGGATCTTGTTTACAATATCAGCCAGTTCATATACTTCTCTTTAGATCTGAATCTTACTGGACCTACTTACAGTTCACACAATACATTAGGGAAATAAAAATAAAATCAACTTTTACAGTAAGAACCATCCTCAATCAATACAATGAAGGATCCATGCAAATCCTTGCGTGCATCTTCATCTGTTCTTATTTTGCACTAATAATAAATAAATAAATTAGCTCTATGGCATAGTGAGGCCATTAGCGCCACACCTCTTGAATTCTGGTGGCGGTGGGGGCAGGCTGGTCTCGGGCGTTGGCCCGTTCTCCACGACGAACGCTGTCGCCATGCCCATGATGATGTGGAACTCGAAGTGGCAGTGGAGGTACCACATACCGGGGTTGTCGGTGACGAAGCGCACGGCGGCCCAGCCGGTCCTGGGCACCTGCACCGTGTTCCTCAGCTGTGGGTTATGATAGTTGAACTTCTTCGGGTCCGTCTTTGGGTTGTAGTTGCCGAGCCCAGTGGCGAGGACGAAGAAGTCATACCCATGGAGGTGCATGGGGTTGGAGTCGCTCTGCAGCAGCGCCGTGCTCTGGAAGATGATCTCCACCGAGGTGTTGTACCGGAACCTCCGTAGCTTGGTCGCCTTGAACGTCGGCTCGAGCGCCTTCTCCAGCGGCCCCGGCGGGATGAGGGAGCGGTCGGTGTAGTTGTACGGGTGCGGCGGATGGTCGGGGAGGTCCTCCGTGTATAGGCCACTTATCCGGCCGTCGTAGTACCTCTCGAGGAGCGACGTGTTGGTCGGGTGGCGGAAGGACACGTTGTTCATGGTGGCCACCACGATGGTCTCGGGACTCCGCCCACGCTCGCATGTCTTGTTGGTGCCGCGGCAGATGGAGCCGAGGCCGAGCGTGAAGAAGAGGCGCTCGTCGACGTGCATGGGAACGCGGTGGCGGTCTGGGTGGGCGAGGCCGGTGAGGTTGCTGTGGAAGTAGTAGGACGGCATGGTGTTGTGCTGGCTGGGCATGAGCGGCGTCGGCACGGGCAGCCCATTGTTGTTGTGGGAGGATCCGGCGTAGCGGACAAGGCCGCGGGACACAAACTCCGGGATCTGCGGGTCAGGCTCCGGCGGCTGGTTTGCGAGCGCCACCATATGGTAGTGTGCGGGCGGGGCATCAGCGGCCATGAGCACGTCGATGGCCTCCCCTGGCGCGACTGTCACCATGTCCGTCATGTACGGCGTCAGGTAGTTCCCGTCGGCGCCAACCACCGTGAACCTGTGTCCAGCGACCTTGAAGTAGTACTCCGAGAAGAGCGCCGTGTTCACGATCCGCAGCAGGTATGTCTTCCCGTGTACCACTTCGAGGACGAAGCTCTCCTCCGGCTTGCCAGAGCAGTTGTTGAGGTCGCCGAGCTTACCATTGATGGTCGCCGACAGCGGGTTGTCGTCGAAGTTACCGTCATGCATCCTCCGGTCGAGCTCGACGAGGTCGAGCTGCCACCACTCACCGATGATGATGGGCACGTCCTTGGCAGGAGTCGGGAACGGGTACCTCCCACCCTTGGGGCGGATGATGAAGGCACCAGCGACGGTGGCGCGGAGGCAGGTGACATGTGCGTGCCACCACAGCGTGCCGATCTGGCCTGTGACGTTGAAGCGGTACATGTGCTCACCGCCGGGAGGGATGGGGCATTCAGTGACGAAGCCAGCGCCATCGGACCAGCAGCTCCTCATCTGCCGGACGCCATGCCAGTGGATGGTTAGCCCGTGAGGGAGACGGTTGACAACGTGGACGACAACCGTGTCGCCGTCGGTGACGTCGATGGTGGGGCCCGGGAGCTGCCCGTTCACCACGTAAATCTTGGTGGTGTTGCACAGGTGCGTCTGGTTCATCCCGTGCACCTGAACATCATCATTAATCAAATACGTAACTGATTGGTCAACAGTTAACTAATCAAGACGGTAGGTTAAGCTGGATGTGCAGCAGAAAACTTGATAGCTAGTGACGGTTCATAAAAAACCATACACAAATTAAAACTAGGTTTTTTGTTTGTTTTCATAAGCACATCCAGCCTAAGATTTCAGCTCATACGCACAAAGCAAATTTACTATCGTCAGGACGTTTGAAAGTAAACCTTTTTTGAACACTCCTTTGAAAGTAAATCTACCGACAAGTGATCAAGAACATGACTCGATTAACCAGATAGATAGATAGATATTGTACTCACGACAAAGGTGTGTTCCACGACCGCCGCCTCACCGCCGGCCGCCGCTGCGAGAGCCGCAAGGACCACGGCGCAGAACATGGTTGCCGCCATGGAGAGCTTCTCCATGCCTGCTTGCTCTGCAAACTCAGTGCTATATGCCACTCTCGATCGGTTGTTAGCTAGTTAACTCGCTGCTGAGTGGAAGGATGGTTTGCCAAGCCTGTGCTGCGCCCTATTTATACACTCGATGCACAAGGCGTCCGAATCCTACGGCCGTTTGCAATCGTTGACTTGACCAGGCTAATCAAACCAAGCAACAGGAAACGCCATGTGTTGATATCATGGATCACGTACGTACCCAAGCCCAGTAGATCACTCTGCTACATTTCATGCTAATAGTAATAGCTAGGCCGGCAGAGGTTAATTAGTTTTGCACGACTTGATAATCCAGAGAGAACGACAAGTCAATCGCGGCTATATAATTAAGCCGGAGCTTGGGCGACCAGACTTCCAAGCCGGCTTCACGAAAAAGTGCAGTGCGCACTGAGTTAACGCGGGATCAAAAGGCGTTCACCAGATCAAATCACGTACTCTATCCATCTTCAAAAAGTTAATCTCAAGTCAAATAGCGCAATGTTTGGTCAAATTTGTAGAATAAACTACCAACTATGATAAGAGCAAATACAAATTACATTTAATTATTTATGCTTTGAGTTAATCATGTATTTCATGATTATAATTGTTAATTAAATCTATAAATTTGCCTTAGGACAAAATTTATGGGAATTTCTTTAGAGAGGGAAGGAGTACTAAGGCTGCTTGTAATGGGTTTATCATAGCTAGCTAGTATCGTGCATGTCAACTAGGTAATTTTGATGAGGTGTCATAGAATTAAATCAAGAAAGAGAGGGTTGAGTACCGTATCATTATAAATGGTATGCTATTATGTGTCATGTATGACAATAAATAAAGTACTACATAATACTAATATATAATACTATGTATTAGACTACCTACAATGGGAGTAACATAGGTGGTAACATCACACATATTTAGGCAAAATAGATTATGTGGCAAATAATTAATGAAGAAAGAGAGTCATGTGGTAACATAGCTAGTTACTTGTAGTATGAGTAACATCACACATATCAAGACAAGATGAGTCTACAACGTAATAAATGAAGTGTTGCATGACACCACATATATATTACTCCCCATTATAGAGGTAGTAACTTAGACTAGTAACATATGTTACTAGTCTAAGTTACTCCCCACTGTGGCTAGTATATGATACTCCCCATTACAACCAGGCTAAGAGCATCTACAGCCGAGCGCCCCAAACCCACCTCAAATGCCCGGGCGGACGGCCCGATCACTGACCATGAAAATTCGACCCAGACGCGGAGCCCGTCCCACGCGGCCCCGAGGAGGAGATAGCCGTCCGCCTGACGCTGCGCCTACTCCTGTGAGGAGGCAGGCCCACGACAGTGGCCATTCTCCTTTCGCCGGGGATCCATTGCGTCCGCCCAAATGGCGCATGGATCCGACACGAGGTGTGCCGCCGCCGCGTCGCCGGAGGCGGTGCGGTCCGTTTGGCATCCCAAAGCGTTGGCAGATGTGCAACCAATACGTTGGCGCACCGAGGCGGAGGTGAACGCATGGGTGTTTGGCGACGCAAGTATGACGCAGTGTGCCCGCCGTGCGAGGCAGCGTGCGCAGGAGGGGGCAGAAGCCCTCGCGGCGGACATTGGCAAGGCGGAGTCGCACTCTCAGGTTCTGCGTATGGTGCACGGCTACCCCAGGCGCCGTAACCGCGTCGTGGTGGATGTCGCCAACTCCTCCCGGACGGATCCATCATCGATCTCAAGTCCACCAGCGACGTGCATGCAACGGGCTCCGCCGAGAAAGAGTAGGGCATGGGAAACGGCGGCGACTTGAGTCGCGTGAGCCAGTACGTGTCCCAGAACTACTCTACCTCGTCGGCGACCGGAGCAACACTTCGAGGGGCGCAACCGGCCGCCGGACATGGGCACGACGAAGCCGGACGAGCTCCGCTTAGATTAGATTTCACGTTGCATGTAATAATATGGATTTGATGATTTGAAAATGAGGTATCTACCCACAGACGTGTTGTGGAATCGATTGTGTGTGTGTTGTCCGGTCACTGCCCACGGAGACGTGCCCAAGCACATCCGCGGGCGTTTGGTGACTAGAATTTGGTACTCCCGGTTGTTGATGTTCTCAAGACTTTGGTTACGCAACGTGTTTTTTCGCTTAAGAAACATGAAATAAATCCATTCCTTCAAACTACAGTGCTACTAGTACTATGCAAAGACTCTGTCCACCAACTTCTACCAACCTAGCATCGGTCACAGTCTGACTACGATGCTTCATTGGGTAACAGATACCGCACGGCGGAGGAAGTTCCATGCTGCAGGCAAGGCGTAGTATTTTACTGACTTGGATACGTCTTCTTGATACTTCAGCAGCCTTGACTTATGATGCACTATATGTCCACAAGTCCAAACAATCATGTTTATACGGCGGAACATTTCCTGCTTGCTGGTTAATTTTGACATTTAACCTGGTCAAATATTAGTAATTAATCATAGCGATCGACACGACCGCCGTGTCTTGCATTATAAAGGGCAGCATCGTTTGAAGATAAGATGTGTGCAAATGAAAAGAAACATTCATGCAGAAAGTACTCCTGGATTTCTCGGTCGACTTCGCGATACAAATGGATCATTGACATGCTCTCAAAGTAGCTGCGAATAAATCAAACAATGGTTTCTCAAAAGAAAAGGAAAAATGTCAAAACGATGGGTGTAACTAAAACGATTGGTAGTCAAAGTCATTAGTTGAAAATTCAACGGGACCAAGGGGAATTTCAGAAAGATTTCGCGTCCGCTGTTGTGTAAATTCAATGTAATAAAAAGAAGGCTAAGACTACCCATAGTGGAAGTAACATAGGTAATAATATCACACATATCTAGATAAAATAGATGATGTGAAAAGCAATAAATGAAGAAAAAGAGGCATGTGGTAACATATCTAGTTACTAGTAGTATGAGTAATATCACACATATCAAGGTAAGATGAGTCTATAGCCTAATAAATAAAGTGTTGCATATTATCACATATATGTTACTTCTCACTATAGAGGTAGTAACATAGACTAGTAACATAAGCATGTTACTAGTCTAAGTTACTCTCCATTGTGGCTAGTCTAACAAGCCACACTACTTTTCCCAATCATTGTCTGTACCTGCAAATTTCACATAATTAAGTGACTCGCATGCAAGGCCTGGGCCACCCGGGGTCTATCTGACAGATGGACCCAAATTATTTAATCCATTTAAATGCAAATACATCATTCGTGGATTACATCTCGGACCCGATTTCCCATGAACTACTCTACCTCGTCGGTGACCAGAGCAACACTTCATGGTTTACGCCCGGACGCGATTTCTTTCGTAAACCGGCGACAAACGGAGGGGGGATCTTTGCGGGAGTCTAGACCGCTCCCAAGTCTGTTTCTACCTGCCCTGGCCCACCAAAAAAACACACCCGTCCCTCCAGCGCTTACTTTCCGATGCACGTGTCGCTTACCGGGCCACATTCATGCAGGCCTAGAGCACGCAACGGAGGGAGGGAGGGCGGTGCTGACCGATGCGACCTCTCGGCAGCCGCCGCTTCAATGTGGATGCAGGTTCACGAGGAACCAACTCCAGCCGATGCGCCGAACTGAAGCAGACCGCCCCTTCGCCCGGGCCTCACCGCGGCAATTTAATCCATGCGCCGGCGATGCACAGAGCCGCACCACACCCTTCCCCGTCTCCGTGCCCGAGCCCCTCCCTCCCCCTATTCGACCCAAGCTCCGGCGATGCCGAATTCATGGTGCTCCATGCGGGCAGGCAGAGTAGGCGGAAGCTCCTCCTTCGGCGGTTCTTGGCGCCGCCGCAGACGCTCTTCGGGCCTGTCAGCGTCCACGGTGGCCGGCTCCTCCGTCAAGGAAGAGATCGTTATCTCCTCCGGTGACGAGGAGGACCAAGCCACCGCAACAGCCACGCCAACTCCTCAAGGAGGCCGCTCTGACGGACAAAGATTTCGTCCGTTAGATCGAGATAATGACGGAGCGATCGCTCCGTTACATGGGGTCCTCGTCTGTGTGCGTGAAGGAGGATCCGCCGTCCCCATCGCGCCATCATGTCAAGCCCGAGACGGCATCCACTCTCCTGCCAGTGAAGGACGAGCCGGCCTCGCCCTGGCACAACTGCGGCGTCCAGATCGGACACGGCGTGAAGGAGGAGCCGGCCTCGCCCACGCACCACCGCGGCGTCCAGCCTGTGTCCCCCCCCCCCCCCCCCCCACGCAGGCGGTACACCCTCTTCGACGCGCCGTTCTCGCAGCCGCGCTGCCACCGCCTCGGAGTCAAGGAGGAGCTACCGCCCACGATCAAGAAGGCGCACGGACGCATCCTCCGCTACCTCGGCGGTCCCTCAAGCTTGACGGATGTCGTGTCTGAGGTGGAGCGCGCGGCTCGGCAGCAGGAGCGGTACGACCGGCGCATTGCCAATCGCTGCCCTGCGTTCGCCAAGAGCGATGTGGCGCCAGACTGGGTCCGCAACGACCCAGACCTCGCCGTCGTGTGGCCATTCGACTACTCCGTGACCACCGTGGAGACGGTCGCCAGGCGTCGCCGCCGCCTTGACGGCGAGCTCGCCAAGATCGGCGAGGAGTGGTCGCTTAGCGACTGCTCCGCCAACGCCGATCACGGCAAGACCGCCGCCAGGGCTCCAAAGGCCACGTCGGCAGTGGCCATGACGGCACTCCGCACGACGCAGCAGGAGGAGGAGCGGCTCCTCCGTGAGCGGTGGGCAGCCGCCGGACAAGGCTACCACGGCCCTCGGGTGCCGTACCGCCGCTGGAGGGACAAACGACGACGACGCCGGCACCGACGGAGACGGCGATGCGGCAGGGCAGGGCGGCCACGCGTACCAGGTGGTCGTTCGTATAGGGTTTTGGTTTTTTCTATATTTTTTTAATTAAACGGTCGGAATATCGACCTTTTTATGTAAATTATATCCGAACTTGAATGAAACCCATCTGATTTGATCAAATTTCGTGAGGTTTGTTCGAATTGTTGGCCGGATATATGCGGCTAGGGTTGGATGTCGTCCTCCCGCATCCGTGTCCACGGATTGTTCCCCACCTGCCTGCGGAGGGATGCGGGAGAAAATTTGCGGGGTGCCATTGGAGATGCCCTTAAATGCAAATACACCATTCATGGATTACATCTGGGACATCATTTATGAGATGAAAACTCCTAGATTTTTCATTTAACGGTGGATTTTATTCATTCAAAAGCAACATTAGGATGCACACAACCAAAAGAGACACAAAATAAAACATATAAGCAAAGCATACAAGATCAAAGTTATGTCTAAGCGAGACAAATAAAAAAAGATAAAATGATCGAATATCAACTACTATCCATACTAACCATCTCTTGACACCACAAAGACAACGGGAAGGGTTCTTCAAATATAATATGTTTTTTCAAACTATAGTATTTTTTGTAGCGCCGGTAAGAGGCCACCCAACCTCTCAGTTTGAGGGGTTAATTAGTTTAGCACTACCGGATAATCCAGAGAAAATGACAAGTCAATCTCTACTTTTTGTTGCGCCCGGAATTAAGAGACCACCTAACCTTTCGCCTTGAGGGGTTAATTAGTTTAGTGTACTAATACTTGATAATCCAGAGAGAATGACAAGTCAATCGTGGCTATGTAACTAAACTACAGCTTGGGTGACGAGACTTCCAAGCCGGCGTGACGAGAAAGTGCAGCGCGCACTGAGTTAACGCGGGATCAAAAGGCATTCTCGAGATCAAATCACGTACTCTCTCCTTTGAAAAGATGCAATAACTCTTATCTCAAGCCAAAAAGTACAAAGTTTGATCAAATTTGTAGAAAAACTATCAACTACATTACGAAATACATATAGCATAAAAATATATTTATTAAATTAATTTTCTATTTTAATGATATAACCTGTTATTATACATGTTAATGATTTTTTCTATAAATTTGATCAAACATTGCATCTTTTGACTGGGGATTACTTTTTTAGGAATTTCTTTTAGAGAGTGAGGGAGTACTATATATTTTTAAGTAACCTAGTTAGGCGTCCATGAATGGGCATCACGCGAATCGGTCGGCCCGTAGCTGTTAGCCGCGAGACTTAGGTTACGCAAAGTGCTTATTAATGGTCTTTTTCCTTAAGAAAACCGAAATAAATCTATTCCTTCAAACTAGTACAACCAATATGCAAAGACTGTGTCCACCAACTTGTACCAACCCAGCGTCGGTCAGAGTCTGACTACGATGCCTCATTGGGTAACAGATAGTGCACGGCGTAGGATGTTACACGCTGCAGGCAAGGCGTGGTATTTTACTGACTCGGATACGAACAATTGGAAGATCATGTTATTTCAGCAGCCTTGACTTATGATGCACTATGTCTACAAGTCCAAACCATCACCACACAGTGCGCGCGCCCTCCAAGAAAAGATCACCAGAATCTTGTCAGATGTTGTTTCAAGTTCAGATTGGTCATGCATGATTTGATTGTTTCTAGATGAGAAATATTTTTGTTGAACCTAGATTCAGCTCGACAAGAAAAATAGCCTCTATAACAGTCGGTCAAATATATTTCAGATGACAGATTTTGGACTTATATGGAACCCAAAAACTGTGAATACATTTGTTTTCAGTGGGGAAAAAATCTGAATTCCACAAATTAACAATGCACTGGTCTACATGCAGCACATACGGCTATATCATGAAGTGCAGCTGAACTTTTGTTTTAAGAAAGAGAAATCTTCTCATTCCTGCTTACTGGTTAATTTTGACATTTTATCTGGTCAAATATTATTAATTAATAATCATAGCGATCGACACCACCACCAGGTCTTGCATTATAAAGGGCAGAATCGTTTCAAGATAAGATATGTGCAAAGGAAAATAAGCATGCAGAAAGTACTCCTTGATTCCTCAATCAACTTCGCGATACAACTGGATCATTGACATGCTCTCAATGTAGCGGCGAATAACTCAAACAATGATTTCTCAAAAGAAAAAAAAGGTGAAAACGATGGGCATAACTAAAACAGTAGATCGGTAGTCGAAGTCATTAGTTGAAAATTCAACGAGACCAACGGAAAAATTCAGATAGACTTTCGCGCCCCAGCTGTTGCGTAAATTCAACAGGATAAAATTAAGGCTAAGAAGCCACACTAGTTTTCCCGATCATTGTCTGTACCTGAAAATTTCAGATTAGTGATTCGCATGCAAGGGGCAAGGCCCGGGCTACACACGGCGTCTATCTGACTTATTTAGTCCATTCAAAATGCACAATTCATGTCATGGATTACATCTAGGATATCGTTTATGAGATGAAAACTCCTACTCCCTCTATGTGTAAGTGGGGAAAAGAAAAGAAAAAACCCGATCAAAACAGCAGTCAACAAACTACTCAAGGATCATATCCACACCAACTATCTCTTGACACTACAATGACAATGAGAAATGTTCTTCAATAGCAAATACCACCGGGAAGGGATCGATGCATGCTCAACGCCACTATCAATGGAGCTAACCACCAAAGTTCAGATTCTAGGTATTCACCATAAAGAACAAATTTGAGCAATGCGTTCAACAAGGTACTGACATAAAAGCATCGTCATCGGCAGGTATAAGACGTATATATAACCAACTCGATAGATTTGCTTTATGTGTTTCTTTGGTTTGATTTCGTGTGTGTTTGAAACTTCTGGTTTAAGACTATCTATTCTATGTTGTAAAACTTATGTGCTGTAATGTTAATAACCCCTCCAGCTGCACTATTTCTCTCAAAGCATTTATTTTGCAGGTGGAATTACTATCGGAAGTTATGAATGATAGCACTGTTATCTCAATGGATTATATGTCCATCAGTGCGAATCATTGTCTCGAATGATTGAAATTTTCACTGTATACTTCAATAGTTGCAGGAGAATTAATCTCATATCTTTATCCCTGCATACATTTAGAGGGAGTCTATTTCATCATCGAGCAAAGTAACACTTATTCACTCTTGTTGGAATTACTTATCTCTTATCTATCTTTACTTCGATGATTATCTCTTTTGTCAACAATCCACTACTAGGGAAAAGCCTAGCAGTAGCGCGGGTTGCCGCGTTACTGATACGGCGCCACAGCTAACTCTTATCAGTAGCGCGGTTTGACCCGCGCTACTGCTATCGAGGATAGCAGCAGCGTCGGTCTCCAACACGCGCTGCTGCTAATAGCTGTAGCGCCCTTGAACAAAGAGCGCTACTGCTAATAACTCGTTGCTGCTAAAGCCATACCCCGCGCTACTGTTATTAGTTTCTGGAAAAAAAATTTGCTTCATATTTTGTGCTGCTGAATTTTGTTTAGGGCTTTATACAATAATCTCTAGCATATCATACACATACAAATATAATCATAGCATATACATACAAATAGTCTCATCAAATCATGTCATCATCATAATCATCATCCAACACAAAGTGGTCTCTCGTCATCATCTCGAAAATAGCGATACAAGTCTCGAATACTTGCAACTACATCGCCATCCATCTAAACAATGATATACGCGAGAAGAGCTATCACTATGAGTGAGAGCGGAACTATGCAGTACATGAGTTCGTATCCCTCTCTCGCATTAGCGTGAACCTAAACTAACTACTGGTTGTCGCTCGGAAACCGGAAACCGGTACACCTGGTCCTGACACTCCGGCCACTCGTCGTATACTCCTGGCATAGCACTTCTCCGCCATCGAGGATCTATGCACCTGCATCGTCACATGAGTCGATGATATGCAACATATATAGTTGAGCAATAGAAAGAGACAGACTTGGCAAAAATAGAAGCAACATATCATAAGCATAAATAACAAAGTTCATCGTACCCAAAATGTCCTAACTAGAGTGATCTTCGCTAGTTGAGGAGGACGGTTTAATTACATCACAAATAAAGTTTTGTCGTGCATAACTCAAAGTTTCGTCATACAGAAAGTATGGACTAAACGGACACATTGTCATATATCGTCAATCACTCCAACATGTCGTGCCATCCATCCAAGTCAGGGAGATAGTCCCCGAGCTTAGTGAAAGGCTTCAGGTCGAGACGCTGAGCGGCTACGCGTGTTCGGACATCTTCCCGCGACATTTGCCATTCCTCGTAGAACATCCCAGTTTTTTCGAGGACCTCCTTCATGATGATTTGGGCAAGTTCACGCTGGATGTGATAGAACTCAGCTTGAAGTCGATGATCCGGGATATCTCCTAGGTTCTTTGCCCATTGCAGAATATGGGCATCGCCGGATGCAGGTGACATGCGAAGGTTCTGCTGATCCCGTCTGTACTCCAGCATGTGGTGGAGGACATAGAATCCATCACTAAGAGTACAACTCGGTTGCTGGATGCAGCAGAAGTTGGTCTTATGGCCGAAGCAGGGCCTGCGGTTCCTTGTCTTCTTGGTCTTGATCTCTCCACCCGGTGCGCCGTAGATAAAGATAGCACTGTCGAGAACAGACTTGATGTGGGTGTAATCCTTTTTCTTCATGTTCTTCGACGAGTCCAAGTAAAGAGCGTGGGAGAATCGGGGGTAGAGGATGATGACGACGGCGCTCCCGTCGCTGCGCAAAATAAGTACACCTCAAATTAGCCTCCACCATGCAAATGAATGATTGAAATCGAAGGAAGGATATCTGCGCGGATGACTTACATGGGATGATAAGGCACGAGAATCGGCTCCTTGTCCTTATTGGCGACCATGAAATTGGCGATGTAGTCCCTCGCGTATTCACGGTGCGCTGGACAGACTGCCAAGAAGGCCTCATGCATGAAGTACGGGTCAGCGACACAGATATAAGGTATGTGCTCAATCCTGATGATGTAGTTCATGTGCAAGGCAAAAAGGCGGACAAACGTAAAATCTAGCTTTTTCAAGTGAAACATGTCGAAGATGTAATCGAATCGAAGGAAGAATTTCTCCGCGGGTAATGTGTCGACGTACAACCTTTGCCGCGGCACGTTAACCACGTAGAGTGGGTATCCTGGATTTTCCGAGGCGATTAGACTTTTCTCTCTCTGCAGCACATCGTCATGAAGTCTCCTTAGATCGCCATATATGGCTTCTAACGCTGCCTTAGGTAGGATCGGATGACCAGGGATATGGTGTTTTGCCGCACCGGGGATAGGTATACGGTCTTGAACCCAAGGCTGCGGAGGCGGCTGGATCATAGAAGCAGCTTTGTTGCCTTTCCTCGCTCTCTTCCTATGCTTCTTTGGTACTGGAGGGTCGTCTATAATACGTTCAGCCTCCGGAGGCGGCAATTCAGGCACCGACTCATGACGCTCAAACCCTGAGTACTCATACTGCTGAGCCATCAATCCTCCGTCGTCATAGGCGCCAGTATTGATAAACTGTAGAGTGTCATCGTCATCCTCATCCTCATCCATGGCATCGATATCAGGCATTGCTTCTTCGACGGCGGCGACGTCATCAGCGACTAATGGAGCCTCTTCCTCACCCCGTCTGCTATCACCAGTCACGACAGGCAACACTAATTGGGTAGGTGGTGTGTTGATGTTCATACCTTGCTGAGACTGCGTGGTCGTGGGTGCGCTCCCGGCCGCCTCCAAACGAAGCAGACTCTTTGGCCACAACAGGACCCACCTCTTGCAATCGCCAAGCCGCCGTGGGGTCTCGTCGTCATCTCCCCCTGGTACCGGAGGAGCCAAATTCTCGTGGCCCGGTTTGACACTGGCCACGGAAACCTTGTAGACGTCAGGGGGGATCGGCCGGCTGTGGAACAATGGTTCCTTCGGCTTCACTATCGTCGCCTTCCCCACGTCCACCTTCTGGCCGCTGATAGTGTACAGTATGGTGCACAGGGTTTTGTCGGCCTGCAAAGACAAGTCTGCGACATGAGACATCCGAAAGGCAACGGAAACGGGAGATTAGATATTTATTGAAGAGGGCCGGTGTGACAGGTACCGTGAGGGCGTCGAGCTCAGCCAAAGACGAAGCACCGCCGAGCACGTCCGAGACGGAGGACGGGCTGCTATGAGCAGGTGCGGGAGCCGGTGCAGGAGCTGGTGCGGGAGCAGGTGCTGGTGCAACGCTAGTTGAGCTGCTCCCGAAGAAGTTGGCAAGGAGAAAGTCCGCTGCATCTTTATTTGGATTTTCCCTGCTCCAAGCGACGATAGCCGGAAGCAACACACCATACGAAGCTGCCATTTCCTCTTTTGCGGCAGCTACCGCTGCTCTGACTGTCTCGGTTGATTTCTTATCAACCACAATCGCAACCTTCTTGTCGATGTTTTCTTCAGTTAACCTCCGTCTTTCCTTTCTCTCCTCCGTGGTCTCACGGTAGTACTTCTTCCATGTGGCGCCGTCTCCGACACCGTGCACGCGTCCATAAGACAGCCGAGTGTCCACCGGGAGTCCTTTCAATATGTTCAAGGCCCGGTTGAATGGGGTGTCCCACTTGGGCCTCGCCAATGCCTGAGACGTCGAGCCGCTTTCGGCCGCGATCCTGTGCTGCTCTCTCTGCAAAAGGAACAAGGATGTTTACAAATATGACTAAACGTGCATTCGAATTGATCAGAAGCTAAAATTAGGGGGTAATTAAAAATTACCAGCAGTCTCACGAACTCCGTCGTGACCGGGTCCGTCTCGAAAACCTTCTTGACTGGGTCCCAATGGTACCGGGCCCTGAGGACGTCACGCTCTTGCGGGACGGTGGACTCCGCCAAGGGGTCTGGGATGCCCAGACTTTCGCGTTCCGCGTCCTCCTTGGCCCATATGGACCTCTTCCCCGCGTAACCACGGCTTTCGAGGTGGTGGCACCCCATGTTCCTCTCTTGAAGCCCCTTCGTGTACTCTGACTTTTTTGTGGCAGCTTCGTCAACGCAAGCCGCCTTGAATATTTCAAACTGTTCTTCCGTAATTGTCGGATTATCCTTTACAATCTCGGAGTAGGGTTCCTTTTTGTCGATGATCCTTGCTTTCACCCTTACTCTCCAGGCAGGCAACGCGCCGCTAAACTTGCCCATGACGCGTCTGTTTATCTTCTTCATTGCCGGGTCTTTATCTGGATTTATATATTTGCTTTCATCCCGGCCCGGAAAAAAGAACACCTGGTGCAGCTTCGTTAGGAGGGACTGCTTCATATCTGGTATCTTCCGTAGTTTCACATCGTTAATGGTGGCGCAAGCCCATAGTATGCAGCCTATTTGATTGCCGTAGCACGCGCTCTTCCGCGGGCTCTTTTGGCTCAAAATTGCCGTCGTCCACCTCCGTGACCACCACTCTAGTAGTGATGAGCTGGTTTAGGCGCCGTTGCCTCTTTGGTTTCGGTTCTATACCGGCTCCGCCAGTCTCGGTGCCGGTCTCGGCGCCGGTCTCAATCTCAGCGCCAGTCTCGATGTCGGTCTCAGTCTCCGATGTGACAGGTGGGCCCTGCAACAACCGTTGCTCATCGAGAAGGTTCAGTTTGGCATCTGCCGCCTCGTAGACGTTGAAATCACCAGAACCCTGTCTTTCATCGTTGCTAGCCATGTTTCCTACGATTAAATCTAGTCAATTAATTCTAGACCTAATAAAATGGATAATGACATAAAAAAAGGCATATGTTTTGCTAGAACGTTGATTCATTCCCGGTGCAGCAAATCCCGGGCACTCGATATGTCCTAGTTTGTAGCACAAGTCATGCCGAAATTGGCGGAAAATTTCGGCATGACCTTTGCTAAAAAGTGGAAAAATCGAGCACCTGAAATTTGCCGGAACGGAAATGAATAAACATTCCGGCAAAACATAGGCCACTCGGAATCATTCCCTGCAAACAACAAAAGGCCACTTGGGCACAATCGAACCACTTCAATATTGCATATAACAGGACCACTTAAGAACATGTACATGAGCAACTACAACAGTAGATAAACATGAGCAAACACAATTGAGGAATTTGCATATATCATGACCACTTCAATGTTTGACACTTCAAGAAAATCAACACAAATTTTAAATTATGAACCCTAGAACTCAATTCAAATTATGTCCTAAATTTCTGTCATAATAAAAAATCAGTAAAAATTAGGAACCTAGTACACTTGCAGCACTGATAGAAATTTATATTTTTATACTGAATTTTTTCTCTAAAATAAACCCTACTGCCCTAATTAACATCTAGTTAAACCCTACTGCCCTAATTAACATCTAGTTAAACCCTACTGCCCTAGTACTTAAGCATCTACAAGTACTAACTAATTAGATGTACCCTAACTAGCTACTTAAGCATCTACAACTACTTAAGCACCCATTGATGAACCCTAGGAATTATACAACTACTTAAGCATACATTGGGTGCAGAACAACTATATAAGTACTTAAGCAACTATATATACAACCCTATAATATATTTAGTTAACTACTTAAGAATATACAAGTTTGTCGTAAAAATAATATTTAGTTAAGTACTTAAGCATATACAAATTTGTCCTAAAAATTCAGTTAACTACTAATTTCATTCATTTAGGTCATTCCTTTAACTTCACCTAATTAACCTAGTAAAACCCTACTTCCCTAACTAAAAAAACATCTAATTAACATCTACTAGTACCACTACTGCCCTAACCTAATTAACCTAAGTTAATTCCTAGGGTGCTGTTATATGCTGCTGCTCTACTGCCCTAACCTAATTAACCTAAGTTAATCTAATTAACATCTACTAGTACCATTACTGCTAATTCCTAGGGTTCATAAATAAATTCACCTCAGTTAATTAACCTAGAGAGGAGGGGTGGGGCTTACAGAGAGGAGGGCGTTGAGGGTGGCTCGGGGGAACGGTTGCGGGGAGGCAGGGGCGGCGAGGAGCGGACGAGTTGGCTCCGGGGGTGCGCGGCTCCGGTGGCGGCGATGGCGCGCGGCTCTGATGACGGCGACGGAGGCAGCGGCGACGAGGGAGCAGGGGTGGCGAGGAGCGGACGAGGGTGTGGCTCCGGGGGCGCGCTGCTCGGGCGCAGGGGCGATCGATGGCGGCGACAGATCGACGGCGGGAGAGGGTGGGGGGAGAAGGGGAGAGGGGGAAAAGGACTTAGCAAAATTTTGAGCCCGCGCGTGTGGTTAAGTCAAACTAGCAGTAGCGTTGGCAAGGAAAACGCGCTATAGCTAAGGTAGCTATAGCGCTTTCCACTAAAACGCGCTACTGCTACTGGAAGCAGCTATTGATTTTCCTTTATCCAAGGAACTTATCTATAGCGTGTGACCAGAAAAGCGCTACTACTAAAGTAGCTATAGCGCTTTGTGAGAACAAGCGCTACTGCTATGCCTTTCTCCTCTATTTTTCTTTTTCTTTTTTTTATTTCTCCTTTTTCTATTTCTTTCATTTTCATTTATTTTTCTATTAATTTTTCTACTTATTTTCTTTTTCTTAGCAGTAGGGCTCTACCGTAGAAACACGTTGCTACAACGTACTTAGCAATAGCGTGTTTCACACTGGCTCGCTACTACTATTCCTAGCCTACCGGCAACAGTGTGAGAATTATAGTAGTAGCGCTTTTTTGCGCAGAGGTGCTACTGCTACAACTATAGTTGTAGCATGCTTTTGTGACGAGCGCTACTACTAAGTAGCAGTAGCGCTTAGTTTTGACCAGCGCTGCTGCTAAGATTCTGTGTATAAGGTTTTCCCTAGTAGTGATCGTCCAAAAAGGGGGAGATTGTTGGTGCTATAATTTGCCTCCTAATGTTATGGAGTTTGTTGACATAAACAGTATGGGACTTATGTGTTTGCTAGTGCACACAGAGTAACAGGTCCCTGGAGTCAAAAGGAGTTTGATTCAAACGCCGAAGATAATCCCCTGCGTAGCAGTGAAGGTTATGACCGAAGATTATGATAACAAGAGTGACCCCTCAAAAATTGCTGACACGAAGCAATTAGTTCGGTGCTCGTCCGAAGGAAGTGACTACGACCAAGAAGATTAAAGACGAAGTGAAGACGTAGCATTTATTTTGTTGTTTCTCTTCTCTTTATTGAGTCACAGGACCACCGTACTACTAAGAGGGGTGTAGCGTTCAAAGCTTTGATTCTCTAATGCTAAACCCAAGTCCTATGAAAGTTGCGAGAGAAATCACTTTGTGTTCCGAGCAAATACTTGCCAGCAAGAGACTATGATCTTCTTCGCTGCGAGAGATTTGTCTCTGACCGAGGAGTTAGCATTACTTGGTCCTCAAGTAATGTTACCGTTGCTCTTGAAATCCGACCGTTGCGAACGTGTCGGTTGGGCATTGGCTGGACCGCGTGTCCAAAATGGTCATTTCCCACCAGGGAAGGCTGCGGCTATAAATAGCCACCCCGCACCGGTGTTATCCAGTGGCTGCTCCGTTTGATCGTTAGAAGATTGTTGAGCAACCCCCTCTCCAAAGTGATTTGAGTTTAAAATCAACCGAGAGAAAACCCCTAGAGCCGAAAAATTAGATAGTGGTTCAGCATCACTCGAATCTAACTCCAGTACGCTCCGCCTATTACTCTTGAGAGCTGCAAACTCTCTAGACGGTTAGGTATCAAATTCTTCAAAGACCAAGAGTAATTGTGGTTCTCGAAGAAGAAGTCTGTAAAGGTTCGGAGATTGCCTCAAGTATCTACCACGAATGATCAGCATTGGTTGACGAACCAATTGTTGAGGAGAATAGGGCAAAGAGAGTTTATCTTCTGTGTTAAATCACAACCCCTCCAACCAGACGTAGTCCTTGTGCAGAAGGGCGAATTGGTCTACCAAATTCCTTGTCGCCATCGAGCATCACTGGTTACCTCTACTTCTCCTCTTTACATTCGAACAGTTTTCAATCATGTGATTTGTCTCAATGCATGCTTTTAGTTTCCATTCGGTAGCTTGTACTTGCTCGATGTACTCTGTTTTCATTCGTTCCGCTGCTGGGTTCCGAGAGTTTTGATATTTCCGAAGAAATTTTAAAACTCTCATTCACCCCTCCCCTCTGGTAGACATACTTCGTTCCTACAACCATGTTCTAAGGACATCATCTTGAAGTCATCATACTCACCTGCTAGTTTGTATCAAGCACAAGAAAAGTAAAGATCAGGACTCGGGATGCATGGTCCGGCAATATATACCACTCCGCACTGGTAATGTATCAGATAATTCGTGGATGTGAAAAAATGCACAAACCATCTTGGAGAGGGAAGCATAGGCGGCGGAACTTGGTGGCTGTGGTGACTCGGCTATATGGATCTGATAATGAGTGTTGTATCAATCAGATAGCAATTTTGTGTTGGTGTGTTACCTTGAATGACTTTCATGGTCTCTTCACATTGTAATGATTTTATAAATTCAAGGATCCTTATTAAGTATCAAAACTTTGGATCTACATTTAGTGTAGTACAATATCACCCAATTTGGAATCACTTGTAAATATTTTTTCTAGAACAAACAACACAGAAGGTAAAGCACACTCCAGTTTGCCGGAAACATACATGCACCCTTAGAAAAGCACTATCATGTATAGAAGAAACTATTATGCCCATTGTTTTGAAGATTCTAACCATAAATGCTGCACAACATGAACACAAATTAAGCTTCAATTTTGGAAGTTTCAGCAAACCAAATGTAGTTTAATTAAGTCCTAGCATACATATTTGTGAATTCACGTTGTACCTTATGGGCAAATAAACATATAAAAGACCTTCTGACAGGCTAAATCCTATACCAAAAGGCTGATGACTATTTCATTGACACTAAATGAAATACAGTGTGAGATAGACCTTAAGTCCTTAACACTAAGCTACGATAGGTTACTGAATTGTTTCCAAGCTATGATAGGTTACTGAATTGTTTCCAAACTTGAGTCTCTACATAATTATATTTCTTCATTCTAGAAACATATCCAATTGAAAGAAACACTATATGTGGCAATGCACCAAAGAGTTGTTGGGAATGATCCCTGACCAAAGAGTATCGCAAAAGCTGCATGTAAGTGTACTGTTGGGATGGTCAGAGACGAAGGAGGCGGTATTGGCGTCCACCGCGTCCACCACACTCGTGTGCATATTGGTGTGTCACCGCCTACGAGGCAGCGACCAAGATGCTCTCGAAATTCAGCAATGGATTTCGGCCCTTCCTGCCAGTCTTCCCCAAGTGCCCGTTAGAGTCCAATGTCTAATTCGTTACCTATCTGAAGTAATTCTGTAACGGTGAACAAAACAACAATATAACTCCAATACACAATGTGAATGTGAAGATCCGAGCTACCCAGTTAATAATAAAAGGACGAAAATGCAATAGTGTCAGCAATAGTGCCTAAACGAAAACTCGTGGTAGGATCTGAAGCTAAATCCTAATGAGTGTGAGCCAACTTTTCTCTACTAGTTTTGAAAGAGCAAACATTATCTTTCTTAAACACAATGAGCAAAAATATTCACATGACAACTAGCTTCCAAAATGTAGTTTCCATTTTACATGAGTATACACTATACAGTAATATTATATAGGGATATAAAATACTACATACCAGAACATGGTACAACACCAATGCTGGTAAAGTTGCTCTCATCAATGCCTGCCTTTCCTCCCTCCCAATGTTTATCATGAGATTTTATCTTCTCTCTGCTGGGATCCATGGTGGTTTTGATAGGGGTGCTTTCTACTGGAATGCATCGGATAATAAACGTAAATATAGGATGGTTAAATGGAAATCATATGTAGGCCCAAAAACCATGGGGGGTTGGGGATTCTTAACACTGCTACTATGAACAAATGCCTCATGGTCAAATGGTGGTGGAAAATCATGTCGACGGAGGAGGACACCTTATGGCTCTCCATTCTAAAGGCTAAATATTTCCCTCACTCCAGCCCCATGTTTGCTTCCTCTCGGGGAGGGTCTCTTTTGGAAAGATCTCGTCAAGGTTCGCCCCATTTTTAAAGACCACGTTAAGTTTGTGGTCGGTAACGGTGCTTCAATTCGTTTTTGGCTCGATTGGTTGTGTGGGGACTCTACTCTCTCTGTGGCCTTCCCCACATTGTTTTCGTACTGCCCGAACCCGGAGATCTCCATCGCAGAGCTCTCTGACAATAACTGGGACTTGGCCTTCCGCCGCTCGCTGTCTCCTGTAGAGTTGGATGATTGGCAGCATCTTGTTGCCCTCATCCCCATGCTCTCGGAGAGAGAGGACTCGGTGGTCTGGCCCCATTCTTCGTCTGGCCGCTTTTCTGTTAAGTCTCTGTACTCCAAGCTAATTGACGGTACCCCCACTAGTAAGTTTAGACCTATTTGGCATGCTCGTATTCCCCCCCCCCCCCCCCCCCCCCCCCCCACACACACACAAGGTGAAGATCTTTCTATGGCAAGCCTTCAGAGGCCGATTGGCTGCGGCCGATCAAATTCGAAAACGTAATGGCCCGGGCTCAGACAGATGTGTGCTGTGCGGAGACCTGGAAGACACGAATCACATTTTCTTCCATTGTGTCTTGGCCAAGTTGGTCTGGTGTTGCATTAGGTCTTGGCTTCAGGTCTCTTGGAGACCTTTCTCTTTCTCTGAACTCCGGGCTTTATCTAATGGCCTAGTGGGGGTCACCAAACGTTTGTTTTGGGTCGGCCTAGTTGCGGTTTGCTGGACACTGTGGACAACTAGGAACAAATTTACTATCGAACATATTTTTTGGCTAAATCTGCTGATTGCTTATTTAAGTCGTGCATGTTCCTGCAGCAGTGGAGATCATTGACTAAGACGGAAGACCGCGATGCTTTCGACCTCTTATCTTCTAAAATTCGGGCTTCAGCGTCTTCTATCTCGCGGCAGGAGCCAGGTGGCTAGTTGTCCTGGGTGACCTTTTGGCTTTCGTGATGTCTTCGTGCAGCTTCCTTTTTATCTCCTCTTAGTTCCGGCCTGCGTGCCGATGTTGTGGCCTGTGCGCCCTGTACCTCCGTACTTTTATGTGCCTCTGGTTGTGGCCGACTGTCTATCTGGTTGGCTGTGGTTTGGTTGTCTTGAACGCTGCCTGGTGGCTTTATTTATAAAGTCGGGCTGATGCCTTTCCTCTAAAAAAACATACCAGAACATGAAATGGGTTCTAGCTCCGGAGTATATGAAGGGATAAATGTATCAGAATTGATTCAAGAGACTGCTCCATGTGAATCATAACTAGATTAATTACCAGCCCGGTCATGCAAAAAAAAAAAAAACTGAATGTAGCATTACATGAGGAATTGTTGCAAAATAGCGTACGCTGAAGATTCTAAATGAGAGGAATTCAGAATTTACAGCTACTAGCTATCAACTTTTATAGTCAGCGATGCTTGACCAAAGACCATTGCTATCATAACGCCTCGATTCGTTTGTGTACACTGGTTCCACTGCTACTACATCAAACCTGAAAGGAAGACACAATTATGATGATGCTACATTTGCAAATAATATGCCAACATTTGACTATAGAACTGAACACAATCACTGTGGGATGTAAATACCTGGGAATGGAGGATCCTCATGATCTGCCAACTTGCAGCGGCAAGGAGGAGCCAGCAGATGGTGGCGAGGTCATGCTTGTGGAGGTCAAACTCGGCGTCCCAAGGGCATGCAATGAACGACCCCAACCGTCACCGGACCTGCAAAGAAGAGTAGCGAGGAGCAGCGGCAGCGGCTGCAACTGCCAACTGCATTTAGACCCGGACTCCAAATTGCAACACCACTGATCGTCCTCGCCTGGGTCGAGCTGGGCGACGCAGCTGCCACCCTTCGGGTCTACCGTCTCATCCAGTACGACCTAGCTAGCGCCCTGCTCAACTCCTGCGCCACCGTGCACAACAATCGTGCCGCGGCCTTCCTGCTCTTTCTGGTGCCGATCTCCTCCGCTGCTTCACCCCAGCCCAGCATCTCTCCCACCACGTCCCCGTCCACCGCGCTCAACAACCACGTCGCGACCTTCCCGACCTTCCTGAGGCGGAGGAAATTTGGGCGTCGGTTGGAGAAGATATAGGCGGTGGCCTATGGCGTAGAGGAGATCAAAATGGCGGGGTAGTTGCTGGCTCGGTTATCCCCTTATTACCGGACAGTTATTGCATGCCGATTTTTCTCTCGTTCTCTCTCTCTTAGCAAGATCCGCATGCACATAGCCTAATCAATTTCCTTCCTCTTGACGTGGAAGAGAGAGTTTTCGTCTGCCTCCTTAAACTGCTAAACGTACTTTTGGTGCGGGCCAGCTATTATCTTGACGGTTAGATCCAAGTAAGTGGTCCTGATCGTGAGGCTCTAATTGATCTATGTTATTATGTGTACATTAGATGGGCTGCGTTTAAGAAAGATAATGTTTGCTCTTTTAATTGTAGTAGAGATAGAGATTAAACTTCCCTCAAAAAAAGAGATAGAGATTAAACTGCTAAACGTAATTTTGGTGCGGGCCAGCTATTATCTTGATGGTTAGATCCAAGTAAGTGGTCCTGATCGTGAGGCTCTAATTGATCTATGTTATTATGTGTACATTAGATGGGATGCGTTTAAAAAAGACAATGTTTGCTCTTTTAATAGTAGTAGAGAAACGAAAATTCGTTTCTGATCCTTGGGCACAGCTGAGGCCGGTATCTTAGCCTTTGGTTCTTCTCGGGATGCACTTGTATTCTCGTATTCACAAGCGTACGCGACTCACGATGGGCCCGCGAATTGATTTGCTGTTAGACGGCAACGCCATAGTGGTACGGGATGAGAGTGGATGGATCAGTTCGTTTCCTGAGCCTACCTGTCCCTTTTTGGCAAGAGTTCGCTGCTGCCCAACTCCTTAAGTAATGCGAAGCCGTCCAAGTGCAAGCGCGGTATGCACTTTCAAATTTGAAAGCATGGGGCGCATACGTGTGCCCCCCTGGAGGAAGAGGCACTGACACGTGTAATAAGGCATTCAATATTCTACCAGCACCCCGCATATTCAAAAAATGCCAGCAGGCTAGCACTCAGTTTGCCCATTTTGTATGCACCTTCAGGCGCCAGCAGCCAAACAACCATCATCGGGGATTTTCATGGTCAAGTAGCACCGCACTGCACGGCTGAAATTACCAATGAATGCTCTACGAATTTTTTTCACACCTTGTTTGCAGTAAGCTATTATTTTGGCATCACACATGGTCTACTACTACACTGTTTGGGAATTTCAGTTTTTATCGGTTCAGACACACCAACTTCAGCTCAAGGCAAATAGTTTACAGTCAGGACGATCAAGCGTGGGAAATTCATCCACAGGTAACACACTAGGAAAGTCATCGATTATTCTACTAGTACACAAGTTCAGCAGAAATCCTAAGATGTATTGGGCATAAGCGGCCTAGTGCATGAGGTACGTCGGTGCCCTGTAACACTGCAATTCTTGCAAGTGACAGGCTTGCGAGGTTGCTTAGGAACATCACCCCTCTCTGGGCAGGTGGTCCTCTTGTGTCCTGGGAGCTTACATATACTGCAGAACCTCGTCCTCTTGCTCAGACCTTCATACGGTGCTTTCTCTCTGCTCGAGCTTGGTCGCCCAACGCCACATTTTTTGGTTGGAGCTGACAGTCCAGCGAGAGCATCCCAATTGCCAGACGCGGTCATGCTGTTCTCATTGTCAACCATTTCCGCATCAATGTTGTGCGTTACCATAACTGAGCCATTGTTCTTTCTGCTTGCTTCTGCAGCTATCCTATCCTCAATCTCTAGACCATCCCTGTTTTCAGCCAAAGGAGATGCCTCCAGTATTAGGTCTTTGATCTTCCCTAGTACCAGCTCGTATGCCGCGACTGACGAGTCTCCAATCCTCACCAGTTCCATAGCATGCAGGTACAGAGTCGAACTCCGACAGGTAAATGATTGATTAGCAGCCTGGTCTTTTTGGAAATGAGCAATGTGTTGTGGCGAGATGTCTAGCATCTTTTGTCCACCTTTCTAAGATGTGCCGTTTAGGTGTCTCCTGCAGAAATTGAAACAAGACACCCGCGTCCCTCTCACGTCGCCTCCCCCGCGGGCGACTCGGGAGGGCTCAGCCGCCGCCGCCGCCTAGTCCCTCCAGCGCCCTTCTCCCCCTCCGCCGCTGCCGATGGTCGGCGCCGGGCAAAGCCCATGCGTGCGACGGCGGCGGCGGAGGGTCTCCCCTCCCGTTCCCGGATCCGCGACGGCGCGGGCGTCCTGATCCGCGGGGTGCGGCCCTCCCGACGGTGTGGCGGATCCCGGAGGCGGCGGACTCGCGGCGGTGCACGGGTGCCCAGATCCATGGGTGTGGGACTCCTGGCAGCGTGCGGGCTCCCGGCGGCGGCGGGATCTGTGGACGGCGGGCTTGGGTGATGGCGTCGGCCGCGCGGTGCCGGATCTCGTCGCTCGTGGCGGATCTCGCCACTTCGGCCTTCGTGGAGGAACCTGAACCTGGAGCGGCGGCCCTGTTTGGCATGGCGACGGCGCCCTCGGCTGGCGACGTTCGCGGGGGGTGGATGGACGGCGTCTTGACCGCGTGGGCGGTGAGTCGCCGGTGGATCTCCTCCGCGCTGCAGGCTCTCTCCCGCTGCACTTGGTGGCCTACGATCGCAGTCGTCGACCTCGGTGCGTTCGCGGGGGCTGGTAGAGGTGACATCGGACCGGAGCAAACTCTGGATGACTCGTTCATCCCGACGGTGGTGATGACCAGGGTCGCCGTTCTCCTCCTTGCAGGCGCCGTCGACATCCCTGCCCTCCACCCCGACCCTATGCCTGGGTGAAAACCCTAAATCTCCTTAGATTGGGCGGCGGCGGCACTGCGTGTGTCGTACCCTTCTTGAAGGCGCCGCCTGGGGCGTTTGGGTGCTCGGTTTGAGGAACTGCAGGCGGAGGGGATGGGACCAGTGGCAACAGGTGGTGTTTCGCGTCGGAGGAGCGGCGTGGCATCTGGCACGTCGACAACGGCGGGTCTCAGCGGCATGGAGCAGCGGGGTCTTGCCGATGGGCGTGTGATGATGGACGAGCACAGGATGGTGGTGTTGTCTGGCGTCGTGGTGGCGTCTACGGCAGCTAGACCTGGCAAGGTAGATGCAGCAGTACAGCACTGAAGATGAATTGGTGGCAGGTGGCAGGTGGCTGCGGCGGCCTCATACCCGGCAAGCGTCCTGGTTGAGGAGCGCGCCGGACTGGTGGGTGCCCCATACCCGGCAGGCATCCTGGTTGGACCTCAGGTCTTAGATGTTAGGTTTGGCTGCGAGGTTTGTTTGGTATTAGGCCTAGACTATCAGCATCCCTACATCAACTGGATAGGAGTAGCGACAGATGTTGCCTAGACGGTGGCTTTAGTCTTACTGTTGTATGACTTTGTAAGGTCTTGTGTGAATAATTAATAAAGTGGCTGCATGCAGATGCATAGGCCGGGGGTCATCCTCCTTTTCTAAAAAAAAAAGTATCTCTTGCACGCCAATGTAGTCCATCACTTGAGTTAAGGATGAAACAAGTAAGCCACCACGAGTGATATGTAATCATACTTGACGAGAAAAATCACATGTAAGTTTTCAGTGAGCAATTAACATTCGAGGCATGGCAGCGAAGCATCCCCATGTGGGCAAACTGCCCGCATTCACAATCGAACCAATCACCTTCGTCCGATATTGTCACTACATATTCCACCTTGCTCCACTTCTCTCTTTTTTCAGCGTCATTGTGCCTTGCGATATATTTCTTTTTCTTTTGCGATTCCTCAACTTGGTATGAACCACCTTCGAACAGATTCTCACCAAATAATTCAAACATCTTTCTTGTATAAATCTTACTCGCGTGCCTTTCGATAGCAATGTTGGTCCTCATCACGGCACCACTCTGGGAAAGCACCACAGAAAAGAGACAATTAGTCATTCTTTCCTTGGATCGTAATCGCACATACCCAAAAAAGGAGTAATGAAAGAACAGGGAAGTAAATCTGACTCACAATCCTTGTTCTTTTCTCTTGGTAGCTCTCATCTGATTCACGGTCGAATTGAAACCTCATGTACTGGCGCACGAATACTTGCATTGGGCTAGATGGCGGCATGAAAATCTTCAGCATGTTGTTGGCGCTCTCGCTGTGCTGGGTGCTGGTCATTTTGGCATAGAAGACATCTTTGAAGTACGGCTTCGCCCACTTTCGACGTATCTCGTAAAGGTTTGTCATGTAATTGTGGGTTTTCAAATTGTATTTCTCAACAAGTGCACCCCATGCAGTCTCAAATTCCTCCACACTTATCATGTGATTCACGACTTTGTGGAATTCAGCCCTGAACTCGCTTTTGCTTATGTACAGTGGGCCAAGGTTCTCCTTTGCTTTCTTAAGAACATGCCACTTGCACCACCTGTGCACAGTATCAGGGAGCTCACTCTTGATCGCTATCTCCATGGATCTTGCTTGATCTACAATGTGGACAACATAGCAAACATAGTCATTTTTTTGCATTTATCCAGTACTACATATCTACATATGCATCGTTATTTTCAAGCTTTTCGCACACACCTGTCAATATTGTTTGTGGATGCTTCCCGCCCATCATGTTGATGAATTCAGAAAATACCCACTGGAAGCTCTCGACTTGCTCATCATGCATTAGGACACCAACAAGTATTATGCTTTGAAAGTGATTGTTCACACCAACGAACAAACCAAAGGGCATGTCATACAAATTGGTCCGAAAAGTTGAATATAATAACATCACCAAATAACTTGTACTGCAACTTGCTGTTTCCGTTTGTCCACATAAGGTTTTTGATTCTGCTTTCCTCATCACCCTGGACCCTGTACGTGAATTCCGGGTCATTCTGCTGAATCTCTTTGAACACAACTAAGGTTTTGTTGACATCATCGTCAGCTTGGTCTCGGCTTATTCGTCCACACAGATTGCGTAATGACCTTTTTGTAAAAGCCACGCTCTGTGATGAACCAAAGAAGCTGCTAACTATGCTATACACCTTGTTGAGGTTCACATTGTTCGCCCTTAGAGCATCTCCAACAGATGCGTTATATAAGCGCCGCGCTGAAAAATTAGTGTTTTTTCCGCGCGCGCGCTACCGCTCCGAGCGCTCTAGCGGAGGCGCAAAATCCGCGCGCGCGGCATAACTAGTTCAGCTTGCCAGCCGAAACGGCATCGCGCGCCGTTTATTTGCTACGCTCGCTCCCGCGCGCTGGACACTCGAACGCCCGCTCGCTCGCAACTTCCACCTACTCCCATCCAGCCGCTGGCGCCGTCGCCGCCCACGCCACCCCATTTCTTCCGGCGACCGTTCCGGCGCTTCCCCGACCTATCCCCGCGCCGCCCCTGCTTCCTCTGTCTCCCTCTAGTCGCCGCCGCCCCTCGCGCGCAGCATTCCTCCGACGAACAGTGCCCGGCCGCCCACTGCCGCTCGGCGCCCGCAAGGTGTTCGACAAAACGCTTGCAAGGTATGTATTGCTTCAACTTCACATTTTTTACATGAATTTGGTGCATGTTGTTTGTAGTGTTTATAGCCTAGTTTAAATTGAACATTGTAGATGAGTTCGTTATATGATTCTTCCGAAGAAGAATTTGATATTGAAGAGGAGGAGGATCTTGCAATGATCCTAGATATGCACATCAATAAAAAACCGAAGCACGGTGGTTCGGTTATGGGTCGGCAGAAAATTTGGAGGGATAGGATCGATGCCCACAACAGATTGATCAGGCATTATTTTGCGGATCCTCCCGTGTACCCCGAGTCGCACTTCCGGCGCCGGTTTAGGATGAGCACCGAGTTGTTCAGGCGCATTGCAGAGAAACTAGCGAGCCATGACCGGTTTTTTCAGCAAAGGAGAATGCCTTTATGAGAGGACCGGCTAGGTTTTGGGATCAAAAGATGCTTTGGTACAGCATGCACGCTTGTGTGATCATGCACAACATGATCATCGAGAATGAGCGTGGCCAAGATGTAGACTACTCTCAGTATGAGCTCTTGGGACATCCCGTGCGAGTGCGGCGGAGGGCTGACAAGGTGGTCCGTTTTGTTGCCTCCTATCATGCCATTCGACGTGCCGAAACGCATAATGATCTTCAGAAAGATCTCATCGATGAGTGGTGGGCATGGAATGGCCGACAAAGAGCATCATGATTTGTAGGTTTGATGTTGTATTGTTGAAGTATTTGTTGTATTGAAAGATAAACTATTTGTTTGAGTTGTAATAACGAAATTGAACTATTTATTGTTGATTTATTTTGTTTGTGTTTGATCTTATTGGTTGTGTTTGGAGTGCATATATTGTTTGTGCGAGAGCGCGCGCGCTATATTTTTGCAGCGCCTGCTGGAGCTACTCCGCGCACTAAAGTTTACAGCGGCCGCTGGAGTCAGCGCTCCGCGCCGCGCAAAAACAGGCAATCGATGCGCTGCAAACGCTTTTTTAGCATGCCGCGCGTTGGGCGGCTGTTGGAGATGCTCTTAGCTGCTTCACCAAATCTATTGTATACACGTCTATGTGTTTGTGGGACGGCCAATGAACTTTTTCTCCGCATGTAAGAGACAGGGAATGATTGTGGCTTGACCGGTGCTCAGCAATGTACAACCATTGTCTGCAGCTCTTAGTAATCTGACCATCGCAGGGCACTCGCAGCGGCAAGAACAGCTATTCTGTTGCTCAGGTTTCCCCTGCAAACATTTTTCCATTCATCAGAACTAAAAAAAAATGAAATGTAGTGGTCTAAATTATTTAAAAAAATCTGAAATATAATGATCTTTATGTGAGTTTTGAAGTGCTGACCGAGCATCCGTAGACAATCTCTTGCATACATTTAGTCCTTTCGACATTTAAACGACTCTTGCCATATCGTATTTCAAATCCAAGCTCGCAAGAAAATAGGTTATAGAAATCATACGCGTCGCCAAGGGAATCAAAACTCATCCCAATCTCTGGCTTTACTACATTTTCCGAAGGTTTGTCAGCATATCTCCTTATGGTTTCTTCCAAAGGAGTAACTCTACCGGCACATGGCACTCTGTCCGTGTGACGACCCCGGCTTAATCGTGCACTAACCATACACGCAAATGCACACGATTAAGCCTAAAGACTCACTTGAAGATATCACAACACAACTCTAAAATATAAATAAAGTCATACAACCTTTATATTACAAGTCAGGGCCTCGAGGGCTCGAATACATAGCTCGATGGCATACAAGTGTCAGCGGAAGCATCAGATATCTGGGTACAGATATAACAGAGTTACAGATAGGCCCTTAAGAAGGCGGGGCAAAATAAAACACTACGATCAAAAGGCGTAGGCCTCCTGCCTAGGACCCTCCGAACCTACTCCTGGTCGTCGGTCGGCTCCTCGTAGTAGTACTCGCCGGGAGGGTAGTAGTAGTAGTAACCGTCGGCGGGGGCAGCAGGCTCCGAGGCTCCGTCGTCTGGTTGCGACAAATGGATAAGGGGAGAAAAAGAAAGCAAAGCACACATGAGTACTCATCCGAAGTACTCAGCAAGCAAGGATCTACACTACATATGCAACATTTTCAAAGAAGGGCTGTATGTGTGGACTGGGCTGCAGAAATGCCAGAATAGAGAGGAAGACCTAGTCCTATCGAAGACTAGCATCTTCAGCATATTCCTCGGTCTTGCAGCATTAGAAGAGAGCAGATTAGCATAAAATAAAGTAGTAGTAATGTTATCAACCTCGCCCAGAGATCCTTCCTCAACTTCCCGCGAGAAAGCAATCCCAGAGCCATACTATCCAGTTATCGTCTCAAGTCACCAGTTCTAGTTGTACCGATCTGGATACAACTCCGAGTGTCCGTTACCATAGGACAGGCTATCGATAGATTGTTTCTTCCCTGCAGGGGTGCACCAACTTACCCACCACACTCGCTTAACTCCGGCCGGACACACTTTTCTGGGTCATGCCCGGCCTTGGTCAAACGATACGCCACAACCCGACCAAATACTTAATAGAGAGGTCAGCACGCCGGCCTAACCTATGCCCCCAGGGGTCTTGGGCCATCGCCCCGGGAACTCCTGCACGTTGTGAACGCGGCCGGTGAGCAGACCTAGCCCCCCTTATACAAGTGCAGGGCGTTACCAGTCCAACCCAGCGTGGCCCGCTCAGTCGCTGACGTCTATTAAGCTCCGGCTGAAGTATACTATGCAGAACGCCCATAATATGCCCACGTGATGGTTAGTGCTATCTGGCCAGAGGCCCCTCGGATCAAATATCCAAACCGTTAGTGTGTTGGTAGTGCGGTAACGAGCAGAGATTCATGAAAGATGTGACCCCGTTGCCCTGTCTCGAGGACTTGCGGCAAGGGCTAAGAATGCCCGGCCACGCCTCGTGTTTAGCTCTCGGGCACCATCCAGGTCCACCCGACTCCATATCACTCTCATCATAATCTCGTGCGGGTACCCCTCAGGGCCGACCCGTCTTTATCCAGAATAATCAATATCAACAGTAATGTAAAGGCATCCGTGTGGCTACCACATCTAGAAGGAATCCGAGGCATCACCCTCATTGGATTCCCACCTGGCGTAAACATCAAGGTGAACGAAGGAGTAATCGTCCTCGAGGTTCACTCCTGAGGAGTTGCGCGACGGTGTCGTTATCGGGGGTGTTGTAGGAGGAAT
Organism: Thinopyrum elongatum; assembly: GCA_011799875.1. Lineage (NCBI taxonomy): Eukaryota > Viridiplantae > Streptophyta > Magnoliopsida > Poales > Poaceae > Thinopyrum > Thinopyrum elongatum. The sequence continues at coordinate 566,965,128 of CM022299.1, read as the reverse complement.
CACCCTCGCTGACCACAACCGAATAACTAACCTACAAGGTTATCATCAGAAGTGCTAACGAGGTATCACCCTCGGCACTCGATAGTAACCCAGTAGTGTCGAGCAACTAAGGGGAAAGTGATGTGCGGTGCCGGGGCCTGGTCTTCGATCCCGTTGATCGGGTCTTCTGATGATCCAGCAGGGCAGTCGGGATAAAGTGGGGTCTCTGCTGGGTCTCTACCCAATCTATACTAAACAGTTTAGGATAAGCGGGTAGGTAACAATAGCAGGTTACAATAAACAGGCTATGCAGCAGAAATAGGATAACATCAGCAACAGTAACTTCTAATGCAAGTATAAGAGAGAAGAGAGTAGGCGATATCGGAATGCTCAAAAGGGGGGTGCTTGCCTGGAAGCTCGGCGGCAAGGGTCTGATCGTCAGGGGAGTAGTCGACATTCGGAGCTGCGTCGGTCTCGGGAGCTACGTCGACGTCGGGGTCTACCGAGAGAGAAGAGGGGGAGGAAAAAAATAAATACACATTAATATTGCAACACGGAGCATGCCATGCCTAGGATGCAGTGCAGGGTTGCCTAAAAATATGTCTAAGTCATTTTAGTTATTTTAGGATTTAAGTTGGAATTATTAACCGGTGAATATGCACTATTCATATACCGGAATCGGGCTAAAAGTTACGGGTTCTGCGTAGGGGGTTCCGATATAGAAACAGATGACACAATCAGATTCGTCTCGTCGTTCTGAGCAACTATCATGTACAAAGTTTTTCGATCTGAGCTACGGTTTATTTATTATGAATTTTCAAAGTTTAAACTATTTTCTGAAATTATTTTTATTAACAGAAAAGGATATATGATGTCAGCATGATGCAATGCTAACATCAGCAGTCAACTGGTCGGTTGACCAGGGTCAAACCTGACCTGTGGGACCCACATGTCAGTGACAGTGGCTTTAACAGGGAATTATTTTAACTAAACTGAGTTATTTAGCAGGTAGGCCCCACCTGTCATAGACTAATTAGCTAAACTAAATAGTTTTAATTATTAAAATGTTTTAATTAAACTAAATGTGCGGTGGGGCCAGCTTATCAGTGACTGGGGCCGCCCAGTCAGCACAGTTGACCACGGTCAACGCGGTCAACTGAGGCCAAGGGCCCGCTGGCAGTGACCCAGGGCGGGGCCCCAGGTGTGCCACGTGGGTGGCCGGCGCCGGAGTGTCACCAGCGAGGCAAAACGCGGCTGCGCAGCTCGGAATAGCGTCGGGATTCGGCTGTGATCGGCCGTTTGGCGCGCGCGACAGCTCGTTCGATCGAGCGGAGCAAGCCGCGTCGAACGGTAGCAGTGGCGTCGCCGGAGAAGCCCAACAGCGAAGGCGGTGATGAGCGCGGCGGACGCCGGAGTTCGGGCTTCATCGGGCGCGCGGCTACGGTGGGTTTGCGCGCGCATTTTCGGTCGCGTTCGAACGGGAAGAGGACGACGCAACGAACGGTGGTGACGACGTCGGCTGAGGTGACCGGAAACGGCGCCGTCAATGAGTTACGGCGGTGGCGGCGTTTGGGTCTCGACGAGGATGGCCCTAGGAGCTCGCAGGCTCAGCGATGAAGGGCTAGGCAGCTACTGCACTACGTGGTGAAGCTAACGGGCATACGCCCGTGACCAATTGGTCACCGGAGACTCGCCGGCGACGAGCTCCGCGGCGCTGCGTTCGGGTGCCCGGGGAAAAGGTAGCTAGGGGTCGCGCAGAAGCATCCAGAGAGCGGGGGATGGACGAGGGGCTCACCGAGTGGCACACGGAGGCCGGCGATAAGCTTAGTAGGAGCAGGAGTCGCCGGAGTCCGAAGCAAAAGGGGGCAGCTCGATCCTCTGCTTGCGGTGCTTCCCGGCTCCCGTTCGAGGAAGAGGATGACGTGGCCGATGGTGACGAAGGCGTAGGACACGGTGGCGAGGCACGGGGGCGACGGTGGACGCGTGAATGATGGCGCACGGCGGCGAATCCGCTCGGGCGTCGACGGATACGAGAGAGAGAGAGAGAGAGGTGGAGGGAGGGGAAAGAATGGCGAGGCGTCCAGGGGAGATTTGGGAGGCCAGGGCCTTATCCCCTCGCGTCGGTTGGCGTCGGTGGCGTCGCGCTGTCGCCGTTTTACCGGCGCTCGCCAGCGCGGCCATGGGCGTGCCGACACGCAGTGAGAGAGAGAGGAAGATGGGCCTGTTGGGCCAGTTTCGAGGCACTGTGCATTTAGGCCAGTGCACAGTGGCCTTTTTCTTTTCTTTTATTTCTTTTTTCTGTTTTCTTTTATTGTTTTCTGTTTCATTTTATTTTTAAGCCCATTTGACTTTTGTAAAATATGTGACTTGCCAAATTAGTTACTAGGCAATGGCTGGCACTGCCTCAAAAAGTTTGGAGAGTTTTTGAATCCACTTGGTATTTTCAAAAATGAAATTGGATTTAATAGGGCTATTTTGGGTACTGTTTTGATTGCTAGGGCCAGGTTTGGAATTCAATAAATGTTGAAGTTATTTTTATAATTGCTTTTGAATTATGTGTTATTTAATGAACATTTTTGCAGCAACTTTCGAACAACTTTATTTTGCACTTTGAATTTGAGTTGATTTTCAGAGAGAAATTTGGCATGAGGTGTTTAAGCACTATGATGAAGCATTGCAAATGGAGATGACATGGCAAGTTTAGCAGAGGAACACAGTGCTTATTAAACAGGGGTGTTACAAATTCTCCTCCTCTAAAAGAAATTCTCGTCCCGAGAATTTAGGAGGTAGAAGGAAAGATGTCGGGATATTCTTCCCGAAGATGTTCCTCGCGTTCCCAAGTAGCTTCATCTTCAGTATGATTCGACCACTGCACTTTAAGGAACTTGGTCGTCTTCTGACGAGTTCGACGTTCAGCTTCATCGAGAATTCGGATTGGATGCTCCTTATAAGAAAGATCATCTTGCAACTCGAGCATTTCATGATCCACTGCTCGGTGCGGAGATTCCTTGAAGCATTTACGAAGTTGCGACACATGGAAGACGTCGTCGATATGAGAGAATTACGGTGGCAACTCCAATTTATATGCTACCTGTCCACGTCTGGCAACGGTGCGAAAGGGACCGATGTAGCGTGGAGCTAGCTTGCCCTTGATTCCGAAACAACGGGTGTCCTTCATAGGATTGACACGAAGATAAGCTTGATCACCTGGTTGATAGGTCAAGCCCCATCGTTTGCGACCATAGTTGCTCTTCTGGTGGTCCTGAGCCACCTTGAGATTTTCTCGGACAATGCGGACTTGTTCTTCGGCGTGTTGAATAATGTCCGGTCCCACAAGAGGTCATTCCCCAGTTTCTGACCAATTCAGAGGGGTTCGACACTTACGCCCGTAAAGCACTTCGAAGGGGGCCATTTTCAAGATGGCTTGATAGCTGTTATTATAAGAGAATTCGGCAAACGGGAGAGATTCTTCCCACTTCTTACCAAACGATATAACACAAGCCTGAAGCATATCTTCAAGTACTTGATTTACTCGCTCAACTTGGCCTTGGGATTGTGGATGATATGCTGAACTCCAGGTAATGTGAGTTTCCATAGCTTCTTGGAAACTTTCCCATAACTTGGATGTGAAAAGACCGCCACGGTCCAAACTGATCTCCTTCGGAATAACGTGGAGTGAAACGATTCTGGAGATATACAATTCTGCTAGCTGACTAGCGGTGATAGTCTCCTTGACAGGCAGAAAATGTGCAACCTTGGAAAGTTGGTCGACGACGACAAGAATAGCATCGTGACCCTTCTGAGACTTGGGAAGGCCAGTAATGAAATCCATTTGCACTTTATCCCACTTCCACAAAGGAATAGGGAGTGGTTGAAGAATTCCAGCAGGCTTCTGATGTTCTGCTTTCACGCGATGGCAAACGTCACATTCAGCAACATATCTAGCGATATCCGGCTTCATTCTGGACCACCAGTACCTCTGTCGAAGATCGTGATACATCTTGGTGCTACCCGGATGGATAGACAGCGGTGTATCATGAGCCTCCTTCATGACCTTGTCAGTCATAAGCTCGAAACGAGGAACGACAATTCTATCTCTGAAATACAAGGTTCCATCTTCATCAATTGAGAAATCCCTATACTTCTCGAGGTGAAGCTCTTTCTTCATCAGATCTACTTCGGCATCTTTGGCTTGCGCAATCTTTACAGCTTTCTCAAGATCTGGCTGTACCACAAGGTTATTAAGAGAACCCTGCGGAATGATACGGAGGTTTAACTTGCGTAGTTCTTCATAAAGATGGGGTTGAGCTTACTTAACCATGAGGTTGTTGCAATAGGACTTGCGGCTCAAGGCATCAGCCATCACATTGGCCTTGCCAGGGGTATAAGAAATACCACAATCATAGTCCGTAATTTTTTCCAACCATCGTTGTTGACGGAGATTAAGATCCGGTTGAGTGAATAAATACTTCAGACTCTGATAATCGGTATAAATCTCACACCGATTACCAAGGAGGTAGTGTCGCCACTGCTTCAAAGCATAGATCACAACAGCAAGTTCGAGATCATGCACTGGATAGTTCTCTTCATGTGGACGCAATTGTCGCGAGGCATATGCAATTACCTTTCGTTCTTGCATTAGGACATAGCCTAATCCTTGACGAGAGGCGTGGCAATATATCACAAAGTCCTTGCGAGAATCTGGAGGAACAAGCACTGGAGCAGAAGTAAGCTTGTCCTTGAGGGTCTGGAAACTCTCCTGACATTTGTCTATCCATTCAAACTTAACGCCTTTGTGGAGCAAATTAGTCAGGGGCTTGGCGATCTTGGAAAAGTTCTCGATGAATCGGCGGTAATAACTTGCAAGGCCGAGAAAACTTCTGAATTGTTTGGCATTCTTCAGAGGAGTCCAGTCAAGGATAGCCTGAACACGCTCTGGGTTAACGGCGATACCGTCCTTGGAAATCACATGTCCAAGGTAGGTCACTTCAGAAAGCCAGAATTCGCATTTGGAGTACTTGGCATACAACTTGTGTTCTCGAAGCCTTTCTAGAACAAGGCGAAGATGTTCGGCATGTTCTTCCTTATTCTTCGAATATACCAGGATATCATCCAGATAAACCACGACGAACTTGTCGAGGTAATCCATGAATATATAATTCATCAGACGGGAGAACGTAGCTGGAGCATTCGTTAGGCCAAATGACATGACGGTGTATTCATAGGAGCCATAACGAGTAACGAAGGCGGTCTTTGGAATATCCTCTTCATAGACACGGATCTGGTGATAACCCAACCTCAAGTCGAGTTTAGAGAACACCGAAGATCCAGCAAGTTGATCATATAAATCATTGATCCGAGGAAGCGGATATTTATTCTGAATGGTTGCCTGGTTGATAGGACGGTAATCTTGAACCAACCTATTCGTACCATCTTTCTTCTTGACAAAGAGAGACGATGCTCCCCATGCAGAGGAACTATGACGGATGAAGCCCTTCTTAAGTGATTTATCGATTTCTTCCTTAAGCTCGAGAAGGTGGTGCAGAGGCATCTTGTAAGGACGCTTCACGATAGGAGTGGTGCCAGGCTTAAAGTCAATGACAAACTCGATAGCTCTAGGAGGGGGTATTCCTGGAAGTTCTTCTGGAAAAATATCCTGGAAGTCACAGACGACTAGAATATTTTCGATCCCCTCAAGCGGAGAGGCATTCAACGCATTCAAGGCATAAATTTGAGCCTCGGCGTTCTGAGTGATATGAGCACGGTAATTCACTAACTCATTTGATGGATGTAGGAGGTGTACAACTTTTGTGGCATAATTGATTGAGGCATAGTGAGCCTTCAACCAATCCATTCCCAATATAAGGTCAATGCTAGATGACTTGAGGAATATGGGAAATGCCTGAAACTTCAACACTTCTATCTCAATAGTGACTTCGGGGCTGAATAGGGAAGCTTGGCACTGGCCCGCGGGAGTATTTACCGCTAACAGATGGTGCAACTTATCATATTTAATGCCATGCATGAATGCGAATTCTTCAGACATGAAAGAATGCGATGCTCCTGAATCAAATAAAACAGAAGCTGGTGCCGAGTTAACAGGAAGTGTACCCATCACAATAGTTGGTTGGTCTGGGTCTTCATTCATGTTGACATGGAAGGCCTGCCCACGACCATAAGAAGGTCTGGCATTGTTGTTACGCTGCTGAGGAATTCCACGGCCAGCAGGAAGAGGCACTAGCTAATTCTGATTCTGAGAACAGTCTCTGGCACGGTGACCTGGCTGGCCACACTTGAAGCAGAGTCCACTGTCTGGACGTGGTGCAGGAGCTCGAGGTGGTGCAGCTCGAAGAGGCTGCCTCGGTGGTGGAGGAGGCAGACGAGGTGCAGCATAAGCAGGTCTGTACACTGGAGCTGTGGGACGATACCTGCTTTGTGGAATCCATATGCGGCGCTTCTGCGAAGACGAGCCCGAAGATGAGCCCACTTCACGGGTGCGTCTGGTCGCTTCCTTGTGCTTCTTCAGACCAGTCTCGACCATAATAGCCTTGTTCACCAAGGTGGCAAAGTCAGGAAAGTCTTGGACGAGCAGGGCTAGCTGAATGTCATGGTGTAGCCCTTCACGGAACTTCTCCTGTCTATGAGCATCAGTGGGAATGTCTTCTTCAGCGTAGCGAGACAAGTTAAGGAACTCTCGCTGGTAGACCTCCACAGTCTTGTTGCCCTGAACAAGGCTACGGAACTCGGCCTTCTTCCGATCTATAACTCCTTGCGGAATATACCGGGCATGAAAAACAGCCTTGAATTCCACCCAAGTGACGATAGTTCCAGGAGGTAAGGTCTGTCTGTGAGTTGCCCACCATTGTGCTGCGGGTCCCTTCAGGAAGTAGGTCGCGAATGTGACATAGCTGACAGGGGGAACATCAGCTGACTCCATCTCATAGAATATGTCACGCAGCCAGTCATCGGCATCTAGCGGATTAACTGTGTTGCGGAATACCGATGGGTTGAGACGCACAAACTTTGGCAGCGTGATTGAAGCTGGCTGCTGGTTAGCATTGGGATGGGGAAATTGATCCATAATCCCCGTCATGAACTGAGGGTTGAGTTCAAATTGTTGCATCATAGCAGCCATATAGTCAGGCGGTGGCGGCGGTGGTGGATTGTTATCATCCATCCTGCTAAATTCAACAGGGGTAGTTTAGCAGAAGCCATTGCGAGTGTTTAGCAACAAGCATGATGTAACACGATGAAATTTAAGTAGTGTAACAGATGCTTAACAGTAGTCATTAAGACATACAGATCCATACAGAGTCGGTTACATTCGGACAGCATAACGGCGCAAATTCAAAAGCAAGACATGCTAGGCGGCACGCAGGCACGCGGTAAGGAAGTACACAACGAGACATAGCAAAGGCTACATCAACATCGGAGAAAACCACTGAAACGAGGTAGCTGCAAGTGCGGACGACGGATCTTCGTCGCAGAAGGATCCTGCGCTCCATGTGCACTCTGATGCAGAACCCGGTCTCGAACTGAAAGAAGAGGTCCACGTGCAGGTGTGTGACCTCCCACAGCAGGCCAATCGATCCCTGGTGGCATCTCGGTCCTGCGCGGGTAAAGTATGTGCTCTGGATGTATCCCTGCACGAATAGCTGGTAGCAACTGCGTCATAGCATCGTAGAGTCGTGCTCGAGTGGCAAACAACTCGACGGTAAGAGCTCGAACAGTGCGATCCAGAGTCTGAGTACACTGAATCAGAACTCACGGATCGTAGCGACGAGGCTCGTAAGGGGCACAGATAGCTGTGTAGTATCCAGTAGCATCTTCAGCAGGGGCATACGGAATGTATCGAAACTCAGAGGTATCCAAGCTAGCACTGAGCTCTCCTCGGAGACGTGCGACAGCAAAATAGGCGGCATCATGGACTGTCATCTCAATCGTCACACCGATACCGTGGAAAAGGTACAGCTCAGTGTCTGAGTCATCCTGTTGATCATAGATGCGAACATCAGCATAGTACTGCTCCTGGTTGAACTCGCGATAAACCTCGTAGACCATGTACTCGGAAACTAGCGGCAACCCAATCTGGTCAGGAGGGCGATCAGGACAACTGGAAAACCAGAGGCATCACGAGCCCAAGTGCGAAGCACAAGCTGCGTCGTAGGACGTGGTGGAAACAGACGATCCATCTGAAATAAAGGAAATTCAGAATTGTCATTTGACGATGAGAAGTATAAAAGATCTCGAAGAGAAAGGTTAAACAAAACAATGGAAAGGAAAATGAGTATCAGACTAATCAGATCAATGACAGGGAAATCGCACAGATATCCAGCTCACCGGGAGGACGAGATTTATGAGATCCTAAGTGTCGGCGTTAGTAAATTTATTTAACCCGAATAGAAGAGAGATCAGAGTCCCAGAGTAAAGACGAGGAATAAAAGATCCTAATACCACCCAGTTGGCGACGTGGGCCCGTAAGCCACACAGCCAAGTTAGGAAAACAGTTTTCAGTTACTAGACTCAACTTCGGCCAAGGAGTTGGAGAGGGGGGATTCCTAGAGGCAGTCGGCTCTGATACCAACCTGTGACAACCCCGGCTTAATCGTGTACTAATCATACATGCAAATGCACACGATTAAGCCTAAGGACTCACTTGAAGATATCACAACACAACTCTAAAACATAAATAAAGTCATACAAGCTTCATATTACAAGCCAGGGCCTCGAGGGCTCGAATACATAGCTCGATGGCATACAAGTGTCAGCGGAAGCATCAGATATCTGGGTACAGATATAATAGAGTTACAGATAGGCCCTTAAGAAGGAGGGGCAAAATAAAACACTACGATCGAAAGGCGTAGGCCTCCTGCCTAGGACCCTCCGAACCTACTCCTGGTCGTCGGTCGGCTCCTTGTAGTAGTACTCGCCGGGAGGGTAGTAGTAGTAGTAGTAGTAACCGTCGGCGGGGGCAGCAGGCTCCGAGGCTCCGTCGTCTGGTTGCGACAAATGGATAAGGGGAGAAAAAGAAAGCAAAGCACACATGAGTACTCATCCGAAGTACTCAGCAAGCAAGGATCTACACTACATATGCAACATTTTCAAAGGAGGGTTGTATATGTGGACTGGGCTGCAGAAATGCCAGAATAGAGAGGAAGGCCTAGTCCTATCGAAGACTAGCATCTTCAGCATATTCCTCGGTCTTGCAGCATTAGAAGAGTGCAGATTAGCATAAAGTAAAGTAATAGTAATGTTATCAACCTCGCCCAGAGATCCTTCCTCGACTCCCTGCGAGAAAGCAATCCCAGAGCCATACTATCCAGTTATCACCTCAAGTCATCAGTTCTAGTTGTACCGATCTGGATACAACTCCGAGTGTCTGTTACCGTAGGACAGGCTATCGATAGATTGTTTCTTCCCTGCAGGGGTGCACCAACTTACCCACCACGCTCGCTTAACTCCGGCCGGACACACTTTTCTGGGTCATGCCCGGCCTCGGCCAAACGATACGCCGCAACCCGACCAAATACTTAACAGAGAGTCCAGCACGCCGGACTAACCTATGCCCCTAGGGGTCTTGGGCCATCGCCCCGGGAACTCCTGCATGTTGCGAACGCGGCCGGTGAGCAGACCTAGCACCCCTTATACAAGTGCAGGGCGTTACCAGTCCAACCCAGCGCGCCCCACTCAGTCGCTGATGTCTATTAAGCTCCGGCTGAAGTATACGACGCAGAACGCCCATACTATGCCCACGTGATGGTTAGTGCTATCAGGCCAGAGGCCCCTCGGATCAAATATCCAAACCGTTAGTGTGTTGGTAGTGCGGTAACGAGCAGAGATTCACGAAAGATGTGACCCCATTGTCCCGTCCCGAGGACTTGCGGCAAGGGCTAAGAATGCCCGGCCACGCCTCGTGTTTAGCTCTCGGGCACCATCCAGGTCCACCCGACTCCATATCACTCTCATCATAATCTCGTGCGGGTACCCCTCAGGGCCGACCCGTCTTTATCCAGAATAATCAATATCAACAGTAATGTAAAGGCATCCGTGTGGCTACCACATCTAGAAGGAATCCGAGGCATCATCCTCGTTGGATTCCCACCTGGCGTAAACATCAAGGTGAATGAAGGAGGAATCACCCTCGAGGTCCACTCCTGAGGAGTTGCGCGACGGTGTCATTATCGGGGGTGGTGTAGGAGGAATCACCCTTGCTGACCACGACCGAATAACTAACCTACAAGGTTATCATCAGAAGTGCTGACGAGGTATGACCCTCGGCACTCGATAGTAACCCAGTAGTGTCGAGCAACTAAGGGGAAAGTGACGTGCGGTGCCGAGGCCTGGTCTTAGATCCCGTTGATCGGGTCTTCTGATGATCCAGCGGGGCAGTCGGGATAAAGTGGGGTCTCTCCTAGGTCTCTACCCAATCTATATTAAACAGTTTAGGATAAGCGAGTAGGTAACAATAGCAGGTTACAATAAACAGGCTATGCAACAGAAATAGGATAACATCAGCAGCAGTAACTTCTAATGCAAGCATAAGAGAGAAGAGAGTAGGCGATATCGGAATGCTCAAAAGAAGGGTGCTTGCCTGGAAGCTCGGCGGCAAGGGTCTGATCGTCAGGGGCGTAGTCGACCTCTGGAGCTGCGTCGGTCTCGGGAGCTACGTCGACGTCGGGGTCTACCGAGAGAGAAGAGGGGGAGGAAACAAATAAATACACAGCAATATTGCAATACAGAGCATTCCATGCCTAGGATGTAGTGCAGGGTTGCCTAAAAATATGTCTAAGTCATTTTAGTTATTTTAGGATTTTAGTTGGATTTATTAACCGATGAATATGCACTATTCATATACCGGAATTGGGCTAAAAGCTACGGTTCTCCTACGTAGGGAGTTCCAACATAGAAACATACGACATGATCAAATTCGTCTCGTCATTCTGAGCAACTTTCATGTACAAAGTTTTTCGATCTGAGCTACGGTTTATTTATTATGAATTTTCAAAGTTTAAACTATTTTCTGAAATTATTTTTATTAACAGAAAAGGATATATGATGTCAGCATGATGCAATGCTGACATCAGCAGTCAACTGGTTGGTTGACCAGGGTCAAACCTGACCTGTGGGTCCAGTGGGACCCACATGTTAGTGATAGTGGCTTTAACATGGAATTATTTTAACTAAACTGAGTTATTTAGCAGGTAGGCCCCACCTGTCATAGACTAATTAGCTAAACTAAATAGTTTTAATTATTATAATGTTTTATTTAAACTAAATGTGCGGTGGGGCCAGCTTCTCAGTTACTGGGGCCGCCCAGTCAGCACAGTTGACCACGATCAACGTGGTCAATTTGGGCCAGGGGCCCGCTGGCAGTGACCCAAGGCGGGGGCCCAGGTGTGCCACGTGGGTGGCCGGCGCCGGAGCGTCGCCGGTGAGGCAAAACGCGGCGGCGCGGCTCGGAATAGCGTCGGGATTCGGCTGTGATCGGCCGTTTGGCGCGCGCGATAGCTCGTTCGAACGAGCGGAGCAAGCCGCGTCGAACGGTGGCAGTGGCGTCGCCGGAGAAGCCCTACGGCGACGGTGGCGGCGAGCGCGGCGGACGCCGAAGTTTGGGCATCATCGGGCGCGCGGCTACGGTGGGTTTGCGCGCGCGTTTTCGGTCGCGTTCGAACGGGAAGAGGACGAGGCAACGAACGGTGGCGACGGCGTCGGCTGAGGTGACCGGAAACGGCGCCGTCGATGAGCTATGGCGGCGGCGGCGTTCGGGTCTCGACGAGGATGGGGCTACGAGCTCACAGGCTCTGCGGTGAAGGGATAGGCAGCTACTGCGCTACGTGGTGAAGTTAACAGGCATACGCCCGTGACCAATTGGTCACCGGAGACTCGCCGGCGACGAGCTCCGCGGCGCTGCGTTCGGGTGCCCGGGGAAAAGGTAGCTAGGGGTCGCGCAGAAGCATCCAGAGAGCGGGAGATGGACGAGGGGCTCACCGAGTGGCACACGGAGGCCGGCGATAAGCTTAGTAGCAGCAGGAGTCACCGGAGTCGGAAGAGATCGCCGGAGTCCGAAGCAAATGGGGCAGCTCGATCCTCTGCTTGCGGTGCTCCCCGGCTCCCGTTCGAGGAAGAGGACGACGTGGCCGATGGTGACGAAGGCGTAGGACACGGTGGCGAGGCACAGGGGCGACGGTGGACGCGTGAACGACGGCGCACGGCGGCGGATCCACTCGGGCGTCGACGGATACAAGAGGGAGAGAGCGGTGGAGGGAGGGGAAAGAATGGCGAGGCGTCCAGGGGAGATGCGCGAGGCCGGGGCCTTATCCCCTCGCGTCGGTGGGCGTCGGTGGCGCCGCGCTGTCACCGTTTCACCGGCGCGGCCATGGGCGTGCCGACACGCAGTGAGAGAGAGAGGAAGATGGGCCTGTTGGGCCAGTTTCGAGGCACTATGCACTTAGGCCATTGCACAGTGGCCTTTTTATTTTCTTTTATTTATTTCTTTTGTTTTCTTTTATTCTTTTCTGTTTCACTTTATTTTTAAGCCCATTTGACTTTTGTAAAATATGTGACTTGCCAAATCAGTTACTAGGCAATGGCTGGCACTGCCTCAAAAAGTTTGGAGAGTTTTTGAATCCACTTGGTATTTTCAAAAATGAAATTGGATTTAATAGGGCTGTTTTGGGTACTGTTTTGATTGCTAAGGCCAGGTTTGGAATTCAATAAATGTTGATGTTATTTTTATAATTGCTTTTGAATTATGTGCTATTTAATGAATATTTTTGCAGCAACTTTTGAACAACTTTATTTTGCACTTTGAATTTGAGTTGATTTTCAGAGAGAAATTTGACATGAGGTATTTAAGCACTATGATGAAGCATTGCAAATGGAGATGACGTGGCAAGTTTAGCAGAGGAACACAGTGCTTATTACACAGGGGTGTTACAGTCCGGAGGAGCGTGCCCAATTCGCAGCCTGAAATTTCAGAACCACTCTTTTTATCAGTTGTTGAAGCTTTTTTTACAATCCCAGCAGATAATGTCATGTTCAGAATTGATCTAACTTTTTTGGAGCATCACTTCAGCTGACACATGCTAACGGACATAATTCTCACATCTGTTCTGAAAATGTGCAAGTGAGATAGAACAACTGAATCAGAGATATACCTTCTTGTCCATCCTGGTGCCTCGGGGTTAACCTTCCCAGTTGACTCGGCGGATTTGGTTGGTGAAAGCGGCCTCTTGCCAGCAGATCTGTTATGCCCAGAGGAGGCACCGAGGTGGCCAACCACAACGGCACAAGAAGAGTCGGCAGTAGGCGGCGCTGACCGCCGGACGTCCATGAGCACCAGTGGATCTGGCCGCTCAACATCGGCAGTGACTTATGTCAGCGGGAATCTACGGCATAACGGGGAAAATGAAAGAGCATTCAGCATTTTTCCTCCTCATGCCTATCTGGATCGAATAGAACAGAATACTGAGATAAGCATCGTACCTGTCAACTGGATCTAGGAGAAATTCTAGCCCATTATGCAGTTCGTCCGCAGACATCGTCGCACTCCCCTCCGCCGCCATTGATTCGCCTTCCGCCGTTTTAGTTGGGTAGGCAGTCGAGGAAGGGGGATGAGAGGGAGGTACTCAAAATGCAACAGTGAGACCATGATATCTCCGGCTGTCCCACTGTTGACCTACCAAACAGCATTTACTGCGACCTTGACGGAGGCTTGTTCGCATCAGACGGCGTCATTACGTGTCTGATCGGGGGTCAGGTTGTCTTTACGGTCCCGAGCCACGGCTCAGCTCGTCAATGTAACGGGCGTTTCAAAAGAACGTGCCCGGGAGCTGGCGTACACCACTGTTTCACTCCCGTATTCCACCGTGCGATATCATTTTCAGGACACCGTATATGCTGACCTGGACCCACTAGCGCTCATCCCAAGAGCTGGACCAACGTCCACGATAGCGTGATCAGCTGCCGCCCTTCTCAGGAACGCCGCTCTCGTAGAGAAAACTGAACCTACTGGACCGACTTACACTTCACATATTACAATGGGGAAGTAAAATTAAAAAAATAGTATCAACTTTTACAGTAACTATCATCCTCAATACAATGAAGGATCCATGCAAATCCACGCGTGCATCTTCATTTATTCTAATTTTGCACTAATAATAAATAAATTCAGGGCCCAACTTCCACACGCTTTTCCTTACCCACATTAATTAGCTCTATGGCTTAGTGAGGCCATTGGCGCCACATCTCTTGAATTCTGGCGGCGGTGGGGGAAGGCTGGTCTCCGGCGTCGGCCCGTTCTCCACGATGAACGCTGTCGCCATGCCCATGATGATGTGGAACTCAAAGTGGCAGTGGAGGTACCACATCCCGGGGTTGTCGGTGACGAAGCGCACGGCGGCCCAGCCAGTCCTGGGCACCTGCACTGTGTTCCTCAGCTGCGGGTTGTGGTAATTGAACTTCTTCGGGTCCGTCTTGGGGTTGTAGTTGCCGAGCCCCGTGGCGAGGACGAAGAAGTCGTAGCCATGGAGGTGCATGGGGTTGGAGTCGCTCTGCAGCAGCGCCGTGCTCTGGAAGATGATCTCCACCGTGGTGTTGTACCGGAACCTCCGTAGCTTGGTCGCCTTGAACGTCGGCTCGAGCGCCTTCTCCAGCGGCCCCGGCGGGATGAGGGAGCGGTCGGTGTAGTTGTACGGGTGCGGCGGATGGTCGGGGAGGTCCTCCGTGTATAGGCCACTTGTCCGGCCGTCGTAGTACCTCTCGAGGAGCGACGCGTTGGTCGGGTGGCGGAAGGACACGTTGTTCATGGTGGCCACCACAATGGTCTCGGGACTCCGCCCACGCTCGCATGTCTTGTTGGTGCCGCGGCAGATGGAGCCGAGGCCGAGCGTGAAGAAGAGGCGCTCGTCGACATGCATGGGAACGCGGTGGCGGTCTGGGTGGGCGAGGCCGGTGAGGTTGCTGTGGAAGTAGTAGGACGGCATGGTGTTGTGCTGGCTGGGCATGAGCGGCGTCGGCACGGGCAGCCCATTGTTGTTGTGGGAGGATCCGGCGTAGCGGACAAGGCCGCGGGACACGAACTCCGGGATCTGCGGGTCAGGCTCCGGCGGCTGGTTTGCGAGCGCCACCATATGGTAGTGTGCGGGCGGGGCATCAGCGGCCATGAGCACATCGATGGCCTCCCCTGGCGCGACTGTCACCATGTCCGTCATGTACGGCGTCAGGTAGTTCCCGTCGGCGCCCACCACCGTGAACCTGTGTCCAGCGACCTTGAAGTAGTACTCCGAGAAGAGCGCCGTGTTCACGATCCGCAGCAGGTATGTCTTCCCGTGTACCACGTCGAGGACGAAGCTCTCCTCCGGCTTGCCAGAGCAGTTGCTGAGGTCGCCGAGCTTACCATTGATGGTTGCCGACAGCGGGTTGTCGTCGAAGTTACCGTCATGCATCCTCCGGTCGAGCTCGACGAGGTCGAGCTGCCACCACTCACCGATGATGATGGGCATGTCCTTGGCAGGAGTCGGGAACGGGTACCTCCCACCCTTGGGGCGGATGATGAAGGCACCAGCGACGGTGGCGCGGAGGCAGGTGACATGGGCGTGCCACCACAGCGTGCCGATCTGGCCTGTGACGTTGAAGCGGTACATGTGCTCACCGCCGGGAGGGACGGGGCATTCAGTGACGAAGCCAGCGCCATCGGACCAGCAGCTCCTCATCTGCCGGACGCCATGCCAGTGGATGGTTAGCCCGTGAGGGAGACGGTTGACAACGTGGACGACAACCGTGTCGCCGTCGGTGACGTCGATGGTGGGGCCCGGGAGCTGCCCGTTCACCACGTAAATCTTGGTGGTGTTGCACAGGTGCGTCTGGTTCATCTCGTGCACCTGAACATCATCATTAATCAAATACGTAACTGATTGGTCAACAGTTAACTAATCAAGACGGTAGGTTAAGCTGGATGTGCAGCAGAAAACTTGATAGCTAGTGACGGTTCATAAAAAACCATACACAAATTAAAACTAGGTTTTTTGTTTGTTTTCATAAGCACATCCAGCCTAAGATTTCAGCTCATACGCACAAAGCAAATTTACTATCGTCAGGACGTTTGAAAGTAAACCTTTTTTGAACACTCCTTTGAAAGTAAATCTACCGACAAGTGATCAAGAACATGACTCGATTAACGAGATAGATAGATAGATATTGTACTCACGACAAAGGTGTGTTCCACGACCGCCGCCTCACCGCCGGCCGCCGCTGCGAGAGCCGCAAGGACCACGGCGCAGAACATGGTTGCCGCCATGGAGAGCTTCTCCATGCCTGCTTGCTCTGCAAACTCAGTGCTATATGCCACTCTCGATCGGTTGTTAGCTAGTTAACTCGCTGCTGAGTGGAAGGATGGTTTGCCAAGCCTGTGCTGCGCCCTATTTATACACTCGATGCACAAGGCGTCCGAATCCTACGGCCGTTTGCAATCGTTGACTTGACCAGGCTAATCAAACCAAGCAACAGGAAACGCCATGTGTTGATATCATGGATCACGTACGTACCCAAGCCCAGTAGATCACTCTCATAGATTAAAATAGCCCGCGAAATAGCCGCGATAGCTATCCGGGAGCCTCGCCGCTACGCTATGGCTGCTGCCGCGAAATCCTCCACAAATCTCTCTAAATGGCTCAACAATGAGCAAAACCCTCTAGAAATCATCTCTTCCACCACAAAATTTCTGCTATTTGCCGCGATTGCCCGCTATGGTAGTCGCTATAGCTGCTGGGAGAGGCCGCCGCGAAATCGTTTCTCCTGCGATTTTAATCTATGATCACTCTGCTACATTTCATGCTAATAGTAATAGCTAGGCCGGCAGAGGTTAATTAGTTTTGCACGACTTGATAATCCAGAGAGAACGACAAGTCAATCGCGGCTATGTAATTAAGCCAGAGCTTGGGCGACCAGACTTCCAAGCCGGCGTCACGAAAAAGTGCAGTGCGCACTGAGTTAACGCGGGATCAAAAGGCGTTCACCAGATCAAATCACGTAATCTATCCATCTTCAAAAAGTTAATCTCAAGTCAAATAGCGCAATGTTTGGTCAAATTTGTAGAATAAACTACCAACTATGATAAGAGCAAATACAAATTACATTTAATTATGTATGCTTTGAGTTAATCGTGTATTTCATGATTATAATTGTTAATTAAATCTATAAATTTGCCTTAGGACAAAATTTATGGGAATTTCTTTAGAGAGGGAAGGAGTACTAAGGCTGCTTGTAATGGGTTTATCATAGCTAGTATCATGCATGTCAATTAGACAATTTTGATGAGGCGTCATAGAATTAAATCAAGAAAGAGAGGGTTGAGTACCGTATCATTATAAATGGTATGCTACTATGTGTCATGCATGACAATAAATAAGGTACTACATAATACTAATATATGATACTATGTATTATGGAGGTAGTATCATACACTAGTATCATATGCATGATACTAGTATATGATACTCCCCATTACAACCAGCCTAAGAGCATCTACAGCCGACCGCCCCAAACCCGCCTCAAACGCCCGGGCGGACGGCCGATCGCTGACCATGAAAATTCGACCCAGACGCGGAGCTCGTCCCACGCGGCCCCGAGGAGGAGATAGCCGTCCGCCTGACGCTGCGCCTACTCCTGTGAGGAGGCAGGCCGATGACAGTGGTCGTACTGCTTCCGCCGGGGATCCATTGCGTCCGCCCAAATGGTGCATGGATCCGACATGAGGTGTGCCGCCGCCGCGTCGCCGAAGGCGGTGCGGTCCGTCTGGCATACCAAAGCGTTGGCAGATGTGCAACCAATACGTTGGCGCACCGAGGCGGAGGTGAACGCATGGGCGTTGTGCGACGCAAGTATGATGCAGCGTGCCCGCCGTACGAGGCACTAGTAGAAAACGGGCCTTTAGTCCCGGTTCCAGAGGGCCTTTAGTCCCGGTTCTGGAACCGGGACTAAAGCCCAAAACCTTTAGTCTCGGTTCGCTTACGAACCGGGACAGAAGGGGCTCCACGTGGCCGCTGTCTGGAGCTCGACCTTTAGTCCCGGTTGGTAACACCAACCGGGACTAAAGAATTATTTTTGAAATTTTGTTTTTCTGAATATTTTTGAAAAAGAAAATTTTGAATTTTTTTCCAATTTTCAAATTTCTGAATTATTTGACAATTTAATCTCTAATCACCCCTCATCACAGCTCAAGTATGGACCACTCATTCCAAATCGTAACTTCCCGGCTGGTCACCCATCCTCTCACTACCCCAGCCTAAGCACGCTTATCTTCCAAGTTCTATTCCTCCTAATTTCCAAGTCTGCACTTGCTGTTTTCCTGACAATAGTAAGCTGTCAATCCTATTAACCCTTAGGAGTTGAAATTGACCATGAAGCACCGTTTGAGTTTGAAACTATTATTCTAAAAAACAATAATTATTTAGTAAGACTAATATTTCTTGAATAAGTAGTTTGACCATAGTTTGACCAAAAATTCAAAAAAACTTAAATTTGAGGATAATATTTTTTCCTTTTAGAATTTGAGAATTCTAAAAAGTTCCAAAATGGCCTACGGCGGTCGAAATCGGAACCGGATTTTCGTGCTGAACATTTTGATATATTATATATTTTTTTTCGACATCATATGCAAAAGTTATAGCCGTTTTACTTTTTCATAACACTTTTTTGCAAAACATGTCAAAATTTATATTTTTTAATTTTTCTAACTAGTAGATGTAGTAACATAACTACATCTCAAAGAATTTTCTTTTGTTTTTTCCAAAACTGAAATGGGGATACGCGTGGGGAGGGGGGGGGGGTTAGAGTTTGAAAATTGCAGAACTCCTTTAGTCCGGGATGGTGTCCATTCAATCCTACCGTCGACTACATCTGCTAGCACCGTCCCGGCCAGAGTCACAATTAAGGTTAACCAAGCCAGAGTCACGTTCTATTAAAGTGGCAACAAGAATTACTTTTTAATATAGCAAAACTAATTCTATCAACTATTATTAAAGGCTAGACAACTATTAATACAAAATAGTAGCAAAATTAATATTAATAAATTATAAAAATTTATCTACTGTTGTCTAACAGAAGCATACTACAATATGTTAAAATCTACAGAGAGAACTAACTAAAAATAATTGAAATCAAAACAATTAAAGGACTAAAATAACTATATAAGCAAAACAGTATTGTTTTAATTAAAATCCTATTTAAATTATTCTAAAAATAATCAAATAAATGTTACTGTGACAACAATCTAACATGTGCTTACGAGCAAAAAGAATTAAATTAAAAACTATTTTTAAACTAAAATTATTCATAATCTAGGGTTTGAAGCAAATTTGAATAAATTCAAATTTAAATCATTCAAATTTGAAAACTAATGGCACAAACAGAAACTAGACAAAATTTTGAATCTAATGCAAAAAGAATCACTCAAAAACATCAAATATCCTAAAAGATATAAGCAATTTAAAACAGAAACTAAAAACAAAAAACAAATTTCAGAACCCCTTTAGTACGACTTGGTGGCTCCAACCGGGACTAAAGGTCTAACCTTTAGTCCCGGTTGGAGCCACCAACCGGGACTAAAGCCTCAACACATTTAGTCCCGGTTGGTGGCTCAAACCGGGACTAAAGGTCTAATCTTTAATCCCGGTTGGAGACACCAACAGGAACTAAAGGGCATCGCACCCTTTAGTCCCGGCTGGTGTCTCCAACCGGGACTAAATGTCCCATTTGAACCGGGACTAATGCATGCACGACGCCCTAGCCGCTCGAACCAGGACTAATGCTCACATTAGTCCCGGTTCGTAATTCAACCGGGATTAATGCTCTTTTCTGGCCTCAACTAAAGCCCTGTTTTCTATTAGTGAGGCAGCGTGCGCAGGAGGGGGCAGAAGCCCTCGCGGCGGACATTTACAAGGCGGAGTCGCACTCTCAGGTTCTGCGTATGGTGCACGGCTACCCAAGGCGCCGTAACCGCATCGTGGTGGATGTCGCCAACTCCTCCGCCAACTCCTCCCGGACGGATCCATCATCGATCTCACGTCCACCAGCGACGTGCATACGACGGGATCCGCCGAGAAAGAGTAGGGCATGGGAGACGGCGGCGACTTGAGTCGCGTGAGCTAGTACGTGTCCCGGAACTACTCTACCTCGTCGGCGACCGGAGCAACACTTCGAGGGGCGCAACCGGCCGCTGGACATGGGCACGACGAAGCCGGACGAGCACCGCTTAGAATAGGTTTCATGTTGCATGTAATAATATGAATTTGATGATTCGAAAATGAGGTATCTACCCACAGACGTGTTGTTGGATCGATTGTGTGTGTGTTGTCCGGTCACTGCCCACGGGCGTGCCAGAGCACATCTGTGGGCGTTTGGTGACTGGAATTTGGTACTCCCGGTTGTTGATGTTCTCAAGACTTTGGCTACGCAACGTGTTTTTCCCTTAAGAAACGTGAAATAAATCCATCCCTTCAAACTACAGTCCTACTAGTACTATGCAAAGACTCTGTCCACCAACCTCTACCAACCTAGCATCGGTCACAGTCTGACTACGATGCTTCATTGGGTAACATCGGGCAGGTAGAGTAGGCGGAAGCTCCTCCTTCGGTGGTTCTTGGCGCCGCCGCAGACGCTCTTCAGGCCTGTCAGCGTCCATGGTGGCCGGCTCCTCCACCAAGGAAGAGATCGTTATCTCCTCCAGCGACGAGGAGGACCAAGCCACCGCAACAGCCACCCCAACTCCTCAAGGAGGCCGCTCTGACGGACGAAGATTTCATCCGTTAGATTAAGATAATGACGGAGCGATCGCTCCGTTACATGGGGCCATCGTCTGTGCGTGTGTCAGCATTCTGGGAACCAGGGTACCCAGACTTGCCTGCCTGCGGCCCACGGCGTGGCTCCATCAACGGCCTGTTACGGCCCATCTTCAGCATTGACCAAGCAAGACCCTCGCGAGGGGCCAAGCCTCGCAAGGCAGACGACACCAAGACCTCTAGAGGGAGCAGCCTCCCAAGGCAGGCTCCTGAGGAGCGGAGATTTCTATGCAGGCGCTCACCTCATGAGCTTAAGGTGACGCAAGCCATGACGACCAAGTCCAGGCGGGCGCCAGGGGGCACAGAACAACAGGTTTCCTCTTTGGTGCTAAGGGGGCAAGCGCAGGCGCAGAGTCCCGAGGAATCAGCCAAAGGTTTCCATTCCCGTGCTACAAGACTAGGACCGCCAGGACAGCAGGACGGAGGTCATCGCCGAGCCCACCACGATGTCACAACCAGAAGCTTTGCAGGCGAAGACCACCTTTCATCAGGATAAGATGTACTATTTTTCTCCCTTCAAACTTGGCCGTTGTGGGATCCCTTCCCGCCTCTATTTTGGGTGAAGAGGACCAAGGCCACTATAAATATAGCCTAGCCACCACCATGGATGGGGGATCGAGCCATCCGAACCCTCACTAGCTCACACCCACACAAGAACAGACCTCCTGAGGTAGTTCTTCTCCTGTACTAGTTCATCCTCAGCCCATCGCGAGGCCAATCCACCACAAAGCAGGAGTAGGGTATTACACCGGAAGGTGGCGCGAACCTGGGTAAACTGCCGTGTCCCTTTTCCTTCCAGTTCATCGAGCTAGGCCGTGAGATCGAGGGGTCGGCAGACTGGGGAGATCGAGTTCTTCGCACGCACCCCAGAGTTTGAATCTTTTTTGGGTGTGCGGAGCCTCGAATCCGACATTTGGCGCGCCAGGTAGGGGTGCGTCGGAGCCGCTCTTCTGTCGGTCGATTCGCCACCGTTCCACCGCTCTCATGGCTGACGCTCGTCGAGTTTGAGTTGAGTGCGGGTTGCCCTCGCCGCCCACGTCGCCAGACAGCGCCTGCAGGCGACGGCGCCCCCCGCTGTTCCCCATCGCCTGCGCCAAACACTGCCACCGGCCCCGCGGCCCACGAGCAGCAGGCTTCATCGCTACAGCCCACTGTGCAGCGTGACAGACGCACCGCCACCCCGTCGCTGACTCCGGCGGCTGCTTCGTCCTCCCATGCCCGTCGCGGGCCGGCGAACGCGCAGGCTGCGTTGCTCATGGCACGCGAGCTCCTGCGCTATCGCCCGACCGACGACCTCTACGAGGACTGGCTGGACCCCATCGCCGAGCTTGTCAGCGCCGCTGGAGAAACCCCTGCACCGTCCCGCTCGCTGCCTTCCCCGGCGCCTCTTGCGGGCGACTGAAGGAAATATGCCCTAGAGGCAATAATAAACTTGTTATTTATATTTCCTTATGTCATGATAAATGTTTATTATTCATGCTAGAATTGTATTAACCCGGAACTTAGTACATGTGGGAATACATAGACAAAACAGAGTGTCCCTAGTATGCCTCTACTTGACTAGCTCATTCATTAAAGATGGTTAAAGTTTCTTGACTATAGACATGTGTTGTCATTTGATGAATGGGGTCACATCATTAGAGAATGATGTGATGGACAAGACCCATCCGTTAGCTTAGCATATTGATTGTTAAGTTTTATTGCTATTGCTTTCTTCATGACTTATACATATTCCTCTGACTATGAGATTATGCAACTCCCGAATACCGGAGGAACACCTTGTGTGCTATCAAACGTCACAACGTAACTGGGTGATTATAAAGATGCTCTACCGGTGTCTCCGAAGGTGTTTGTTGGGTTGGCATAGATCGAGATTAGGATTTGTCACTCCGAGTATCGGAGAGGTATCTCTGGGCCCTCTCGGTAATGCACATCGCTATAAGCCTTGGAAGCAATGTGACTAATGAGTTAGTTACGGGATGATGCATTACGAAACGAGTAAAGAGACTTGCCGGTAACAAGATTGAACTAGGTATGAAGATACCGACGATCGAATCTCGGGCAAGTAACATACCGATGACAAAGGGAAAGACGTATGTTGTCGTGCGGTTTGACCGATAAAGATCTTCGTAGAATATGTAGGAACCAATTTGAGCATCCAGGTTCCGCTATTGGTTATTGACCGGAGATGTGTCTCGATCATGTCTACATAGTTCTCGAACCCGTAGGGTCCGCACGCTTAACGTTCGATGATGATTTATATTATGAGTTATGTGTTTTGGTGAACGAAGATTGTTCGGAGTCCCGGATGAGATCACGGACATGATGAGGAGTCTCGAAATGGTTGAGAGGTAAAGATTGATATATTAGAAGGTGATATTCGGACACCGGAATAGTTTCGGATCGTTTCGGGTATTTTTTGGAGTACCGGGAGGTTACCGGAACCCCCCGGGAGAGGTAATGGGCCTCATGGGCCATAGGGGAGAGAGAGGAGACAACCCACAAGGTTGGCCGTGCCCCCCCCATGGGAGTCCGAATTGGACTAGGGAGGGGGCGGCGCCCCCCTTTCCCTCTCCTACTCCCTCTCCCTTTCCCCCTTTCCCACTGCGGAAAAGGAAGGGGAATCCTACTAGGACTAGGAGTCCTAGTAGGACTCCCCACACTTGGCGCGCCCCTAGGGGGCCGGCCTCCTCCTTCTCCCTCCTTTATATACGGGGGCGGGGGGCACCTCCAAGGACAGAACAAACATTGTTTGCCGTGTGCGGCGCCCCCTCCACCGTTTACTCCTCCGGTCATATTGTCGTAGTGCTTAGGCGAAGCCCTGCGCGGGTCATATCACCATCACCGTCACCACGCCGTCGTGCTGACGAAACTCTCCCTCGACCTTCTGCTGGATCAAGAGTTCTAGGGACGTCATCGAGCTGAACGTGTGCTGAACTCGGAGGTGCCATACGTTCGGTGCTTGATCGGTTGGATCGCGAAGACGTTCGACTACATCTACCGCGTTAAGCTAACGCTTCCGCTTTCGGTCTACGAGGGTACGTGGACACACTCTTCCCCTCTTGTTGCTATGCATCTCCTAGATAGATCTTGCGTGAGCGTAGGAATTTTTTTGAAATTGCATGCTATGTTCCCCAACAGTGGCATCCGAGCCAGGTCTATGCGTAGATGATATGCACGAGTAGAACACAAAGAGTTGTGGGCGATGATAGTCATACTACTTACCACCAACATCTTATTTTGATTCGGCGGTATTGTTGGATGAAGCGGCCCGGACCAACCTTACATGACCGCGTTCATGAGGCCGGTTCCACCGACAGACATGCAACTTGTTGCATAAAGGTGGCTGGCGGGTGTCTGTTTCTCCAACTTTAGTTGAATCAAATTTGACTACGGCTGGTCCTTGTTGAAGGTTAAAACAGCAAACTTGACGAAACATCATTGTGGTTTTGATGCGTAGGTAAGAACGGTTCTTGCTAGAAGCCCGTAGCAGCCACGTAAAACTTGCAACAACAAAGTAGAGGACGTCTAACTTGTTTTTCCAGGGCATGTTGTGATGTGATATGGTCAAGACATGATGTGATATACGTTATTGTATGAGATGATCATGTTTTGTAAAAGTTATCGGCAACTGGCAGGAGCCTTATGCTTGTCGCTTTATTGTATGAAATGCAATCGACGTGTAATTGCTTTACTTTATCACTATGCATTAGCGATAGTTGTAGAAGCAATAGTTGGCAAGACGACAACGACGCTACGATGGAGATCAAGGTGTCAAGCCGGTGACGATGGAGATCATGATGGTGCTTTAGAGATGGAGATCAAAGGCACAAGATGATGATGGCCATATCATGTCACATATTTTGATTGCATGTGATGTTTATCTTTTATGCATCTTATTTTGCTTAGTACGGCGGTAGCATTATAAGATGATCCCTCACTAAATTTCAAGGTATAAGTGTTCTCCCTGAGTATGCACCGTTGCGACAGTTCGTCGTGCCGAGACACCACATGATGATCGGGTGTGATAAGCTCTACGTTCACATACAACGGGTGCAAGACAGTTTTGCACGTGCGGAATACTCGGGTTAAACTTGACGAGCCTAGCATATGCAGATATGGCCTCGGAACACTGAGATCGAAAGGTCGAACGTGAATCATATAGTAGATATGATCAACATAGAGATGTTCACCATTGAAAACTACTCCATCTCACGTGATGATCGGACATGGTTTAGTTGATATGGATCACGTGATCATTTAGATGACTAGAGGGATGTCTATCTAAGTGGGAGTTCTTAAGTAATATGATTAATTGAACTTTAATTTATCATGAACTTAGTCCTGATAGTTTTTGCATATCTATGTTGTAGATCAATGGCCCGTGCTACCGTTCCCTTGAATTTTAATGCGTTCCTAGAGATAGCTATGTTGAAAGATGATGGTGGCAACTACACGGACTGGGTTCGTAACTTGAGGATTATCCTCATTGCTGCACAGAAGAATTATGTCCTTGATGCACCGCTAGGTGAAAGGCCTGCTGCAGGAGCAGATGCTGATGTTATGAACGTCTGGCAATCTTGATCTGATGACTACTCGATAGTTCAGTGTGCCATGCTTTACGCCTTAGAATCGGGACTTCAAAGACGTTTTGAATGTCATGGAGCATATGAGAAGTTCCAGGAATTGAAGTTAATATTTCAAGCAAATGCCCGAGTTGAGAGATATGAAGTCTCCAACAAGTTCTATAGCTGCAAGATGGAGGAGAACAATTTTGTTAGTGAACACATACTCAGAATGTCTGGGTACCATAACCACTTGACTCAGCTGGGAGTTAATCTTCCAGATGATAGTGTTATTGACAGAGTTCTTCAATCACTGCCACCAATCTATGAAGGCTTCGTGATGAACTATAATATGCAAGGGATGGAGAAGACTATTCCCGAGCTCTTCGCTATGCTCAAAGCAGCGGAGGTAGAAATCAAGAAGGAGCATCAAGTGTTGATGGTTAACAAGACCACTAGTTTCAAGAAAAAGGGCAAAGGAAAGAAGGGAAACTTCAAGAAGAATGGCAAGCAAGTTGTCACTCCCGGGTAGAAGCCCAAGTCTGGACCTAAGCCTGAAACTGAGTGCTTCTACTGCAAAGGGACTGGACACTGGAAGCGGAACTGCCCCAAGTATTTGGCGGATAAGAAGGATGGCAAAGTGAACAAAGGTATATTTGATATATATGTTATTGATGTGTACCTTACTAATGCTCGTAGTAGCACTTGGGTATTTGATACTAGTTCTGTTGCTCATATTTGCAACTCGAAACAGGGGCTACGGATTAAACAAAGATTGGCTAAGGACGAGGTGACGATGCGCGTCGGGAATGGTTCCAAGGTCAATGTGATCGCCGTCGGCACGCTACCTCTACATCTGACTTCGGGATTAGTATTAGACCTGAATAATTGTTATTTGGTGCCAGCGTTGAGCATGAACATTATATCTGGATCTTGTTTGATGCGAGATGGTTATTCATTTAAATCAGAGAATAATGGTTGTCCTATTTATATGAGTAATATCTTTTATGGTCATGCACCCTTGAAGAGTGGTCTATTTTTGTTGAATCTCGATTGTGGTGATACACATATTCATAATATTGATGCCAAAAGATGCAAAGTTGATAATGATAGTGCAACATATTTGTGGCACTGCCGTTTAGATCATATTGGTGTAAAGTGCATGAAGAAACTCCATGCAGATGGACTTTTGGAATCACTTGATTATGAATCATTTGATGCTTGCGAACCATGCCTCATGGGCAAGATGACTAAGACTCCGTTCTTCGGAACAATGGAGCGAGCTACTGACTTATTGGAAATAATACATACTGATGTATGCGGTCCGATGAGTGTTGAAGCTCGTGGCGGGTATCGTTATTTTCTGACCTTCACAGATGATTTGAGCAGATATGGGTATATCTACTTAATGAAACATAAGTCTGAAACATTTGAAAAGTTCAAAGAATTTCAGAGTGAAGTGGAAAATCATCGTAACAAGAAAATAAAATTTCTACGATATAATCGCGGAGGCGAATATTTGAGTTACGAGTTTGGCCTTCATTTAAAACAATGTGGAATAGTTTCACAACTCATGCCACCTGGAACACCACAGCGTAATGGTGTGTCCGAACGTCGTAACCGTACTTTATTAGATATGGTGTGATCTATGATGTCTCTTACCGATTTACCACTATTGTTTTGGGGTTATGCATTAGAGATAGCTGCATTCACGTTAAATAGGGCACCATCTAAATCCTTTGAGACGACACCGTATGAACTGTGGTTTGGCAAGATACCTAAGCTGTCGTTTCTTAAAGTTTGGGGTTGCGATGCTTATGTGAAAAAGCTTCAGCCTGATAAGCTCGAACCTAAATCGGAGAAATGCGTCTTCATAGGATACCCAAATGAAACTGTTGGGTACACCTTCTATCACAGATCCGAAGGCAAGATCTTTGTTGCTAAGAATGGATCCTTTCTAGAGAAGGAGTTTCTCTCGAAAGAAGTGAGTGGGAGGAAAGTAGAACTTGATGAGGTAATTGTCCCTTCTCTCGAATTGGAGAATAGCTCACCACAGAAAACAGTTCCCGTGATGCCTACACCAATTAGTGAGGACGCTAATGATGATGATCATGAAACTTCAGATCAAGTTACTACCGAACCTCGTAGGTCAGCTGGAGTACGTTTCGCACCAGATTGGTACGGTAATCCTGTTCTGGAAGTCATGTTACTAGACCATGACGAACCTACGAACTATGAGGAAGCGATGATGAGCCCAGATTCCGCGAAATGGCTTGAGGCCATGAAATCTGAGATGGAATCCATGTATGAGAACAAAGTGTGGACTTTGGTTGAATTGCCCGATGATCGGCATGCCATAGAGAATAAATGGATCTTCAAGAAGAAGACTAACGCTGACGGTAATGTTACTGTCTACAAAGCTCGACTTGTTGCGAAAGGTTTTCGACAAGTTCAAGGGGTTGACTACGATGAGACCTTCTCACCCGTAGCGATGCTTAAGTCTGTCCGAATCATGTTAGCAATTGCCGCATTTTATGATTATGAAATCTGACAAATGGACGTCAAAACTGCGTTCCTTAATAGATTTCTCAAAGAAGAGTTGTATATGATGCAACCAGAAGGTTTTGTCGATCCTAAAGGTGCTAGCAAAGTGTGCAAGCTCCAGCGATCCATTTATGGACTGGTGCATGCCTCTCGGAGTTGGAATATACGCTTTGATAGTGTGATCAAAGCATATAGTTTTATACAAACTTTTGGAGAAGCCTGTATTTACAAGAAAGTGAGTGGGAGCTCTGCAGCATTTCTAATATTATATGTGGATGACATATTGTTGATTGGAAATGATATAGAATTTCTGGATAGCATAAAAGGATACTTGAATAAGAATTTTTCAATGAAAGACCTCGGTGAAGCTGCTTATATATTGGGCATCAAGATCTATAGGGATAGATCAAGACGCTTAATAGGACTTTCACAAAGCACATACCTTGATAAAGTTTTGAAGAAGTTCAAAATGGATCAGTCAAAGAAAGGGTTCTTGCCTATGTTGCAAGGTGTGAAGTTGAGTAAGACTCGATGCCCGACCACTGCAGAAGATAGAGAGAAAATGAAAGTCATTCCCTATGCCTCAGCCATAGTTTCTATCATGTATGTTATGCTGTGTACCAGACCTGATGTGTGCCTTGCTATAAGTTTAGCAGGGAGGTACCAAAGTAATCTAGGAGTGAATCACTGGACAACGGTCAAGAACATCCTGAAATACCTGAAAAGGACTAAGGATATGTTTCTCATTTATGGAGGTGACAAAGAGCTTGTCGTAAATGGTTACGTCGATGCAAGCTTTGACACCGATCCGGATGACTCTAAGTCATAAACCGGATACGTATTTATATTGAATGGTGGAGCTGTCAGTTGGTGCAGTTCCAAGTAGAGCGTCGTGACAGGATCTACGTGTGAAGTGGAGTACATAGCTGCTTCGGAAGCAGCAAATGAAGGAGTCTGGATGAAGGAGTTCATATCCGATCTAGGTGTTATACCTAGTGCATCGGATCCAATGAAAATCTTTTGTGACAATATTGGAGCAATTGCCTTAGCAAAGGAATCTAGATTTCACAAGAGAACCAAACAGATCAAGAGACGCTTCAACTCCATCCGCGATCAAGTCAAGGAGGGAGACATAGAGATTTGCAAAATACATACGGATCTGAATATTGTAGACCCATTGACTAAGCCTCTTCCATGAGCAAAACATGATCAGCACCAAGACTCCATGGGTGTTAGAATCATTACTATGTAATCTAGATTATTGACTCTAGTGCAAGTGGGAGACTGAAGGAAATATGCCCTAGAGGCAATAATAAAGTTTTTATTTATATTTCCTTATATCATGATAAATGTTTATTATTCATGCTAGAATTGTATTAACCGGAAACTTAGTACATGTGTGAATACATAGACAAAACAGAGTGTCCCTAGTATGCCTCTACTTGACTAGCTCATTCATTAAAGATGGTTAAAGTTTCCTGACCATAGACATGTGTTGTCATTTGATGAATGGGATCACATCATTAGAGAATGATGTGATGGACAAGACCCATCCGTTAGCTTAGCATATTGATCGTTAAGTTTTATTGCTATTCCTTTCTTCATGACTTATACATATTCCTCTGACTATGAGATTATGCAACTCCCGAATACCGGAAGAACACCTTATGTGCTATCAAACGTCACAACGTAACTGGGTGATTATAAAGATGCTCTACAGGTGTTTCCGAAGGTGTTTGTTGGGTTGGCATAGATCGAGATTAGGATTTGTAACTCCGAGTATCAGAGAGGTATCTCTGGGCCCTCTCGGTAATGCACATCACTATAAGCCTTGCAAGCAATGTGACTAATGAGTTAGTTCTGGGATGATACATTACGGAACAAGTAAAGAGACTTGCCGGTAACGAGATTGAACTAGGTATGAAGATACCGACGATCGAATCTTCGGCAAGTAACATACCGATGACAAAGGGAATGACGTATGTTGTCGTGCGGTTTGACCGATAAAGATCTTCGTAGAATATGTAGGAACCAATATGAGCATCTAGATTCCGCTATTGGTGACTGACCGAAGATGTGTCTCGGTCATGTCTACATAGTTCTCAAACCCGTAGTGTCCGCACGCTTAACGTTCGATGACGATTTGTATTATGAGTTATGTGTTTTGGTGACCGAAGATTGTTCGGAGGCCCGGATGAGATCACGGACATGACGAGGAGTCTCGAAATGGTCGAGAGGAAAATATTGATATATTGGAAGGTGATATTCGGACATCGGAATAGTTCCGGATCGTTTCGGGTATTTTTCGGAGTACCGGGAGGTTACCGAAACCCCTCGGGAGAGGTAATGGGCCTCATGGGCCATAGGGGAGAGAGAGGAGACAGCCCACAAGGGTGGCCGTGTGCCCCCCCCATTGGAGTCCGAATTGGACTAGGGAGGGGGCGGCGCCCCCCTTTCCCTCTCCTACTCCCTCTCCCTTTCCCCCTTTCCCACTCCGGAAAAGTAAGGGGGAATCCTACTAGGACTAGGAGTCCTAGTAGGACTCCCCACACTTGGCGCGCCCCTAGGGGGCCGGCCTCCTCCCTCTCCCTCCTTTATATACGGGGGCGGGGGGCGCCTCCAAGGACAGAACAAACATTGTTAGCCGTGTGCGGCGCCCCCCTCCACCGTTTACTCCTCCGGTCATATTGTCGTAGTGCTTAGGCGAAGCCCTGCGCGGATCATATCACCATCACCGTCACCACGCCGTCGTGCTGATGAAACTCTCCCTCGACCTTCTACTGGATCAAGAGTTCGAGGGACGTCATCGAGCTGAACGTGTGCTGAACTCGGAGGTGCCGTACGTTCGGTGCTTGATCGGTTGGATCGCAAAGACGTTCGACTACATCAACCGCGTTAAGCTAACGCTTCCGCTTTCGATCTACGAGGGTACGTGGACACACTCTTCCCCTCTTATTGCTATGCATCTCCTAGATAGATCTTGCTTGAGCGTAGATTTTTTTTTGAAATTGCATGCTACGTTCCCCAACAGCGACATGGCCCACGGTGCGCCTCCTCCACCTCCGAGGCAAGATGCCGCCCTCTAGCCAAGGCATGAGGCTCCTCGGCGCGGCCCGCCGTGCAGGGCGCCGGCGCGCGACGAAGAAAGTTGTCAAGTGGTGCAGCGGCTCCAAGGAGAGGCGCGCGCGCTCCGAGCGCCACCACGTCAAGATCGCGTGCTGCCCAATGCGGCGGTGCGGGAGTGCCAAGACCAGGCTCCCCCTCTACGGCGGGCTTCCGTGAGCTCGGTGGGCTGCCGTGCATTCACCCCGGAGCTGCGCCGCGTCGTCTGGCCTGG
The DNA here is from genome assembly GCA_011799875.1 of Thinopyrum elongatum. Taxonomy (NCBI): domain Eukaryota; kingdom Viridiplantae; phylum Streptophyta; class Magnoliopsida; order Poales; family Poaceae; genus Thinopyrum; species Thinopyrum elongatum. The sequence continues at coordinate 566,933,866 of CM022299.1, read as the reverse complement.
GAAGTTCAAGCCAGACCTGCCTCCACGCTATGACGGCACCCCCGACCTTGTCGAGTTCCTCCAGCTCTACGAGCTGAGCATCGAGGCGGCCAACGGTGATGAGAAGGTCATGGTGAACTGGTTTCCCATGGCCCTCAAGGATGGTGCGCGCTCATGGCTCCTGAACCTCCCCGCGGGATCAATCTCCTCATGGGATGAAATGCAAGAGCGTTTCATCGCCAACTTCCAGGGCAGTCGCGACCGCGCCCCGGCTGCGGGTGACCTGCGGCGCATCAAGAAGCAGCCAGGGGAGACCTTGCACAAATACATCCAGCGCTTCACCAATGTTCGCCTCAAGATCCCCAAGGTGTCCGATGAGGCCATCATTTCGGCGTTCACTGATGGCGTCCGGGATGTCAAGATGAAGGAGGAGCTCGCCATACATGAAGGCCTGTGCTCGGCTCTGGAGATGTTCAACATGGCAACCAGATGCGCGATGGCTGAGGAAGGTCGCCTCTCCCTCCTTGAGCTCCCAGAGGCCGATGCAGAGGACAAGAAGGCAAAGGCCAAGGACGTGAAGCGCAAAGGCCCGGCCGTGCTTGGGGCCGAACCAGAGATGAAGCGCGGCTGCGACCACCCTGAGTCTTCTAAGGGCAGCTGCCCGTTCTGCGTCTTCCACAATGTGCACAACCACAACACCAACGACTGTCAAGAGCTCAGGGCCATCCGGGACGAGCGCCTTGGCCGCCGCCCTGAGCGCAACGACCGCGGCTACGGCCATGGAGGAGGCCGAGGTGGGGGACACTTGGACAACCGTGACCCCCGCCAGGACTGGCGCGACCAGCCTCGTGAGGATCGCTGGCAGGGCCAGCCTAGCGAGGGCCCCTGGAGGAATCAGCCTCGTAAGGACCGTCCTCAGGGCAATGCAGGCCTTCCTCCGCTGCCACCACCACCAAGGAGGAATGACGACCACCACCAAGATGATGGGGCCGGGGGCTTCCAAGAGCCTCGTGCCATTGCTTGCATCCTAGGCGGTGCTCAGGCCCCCGCTTCCCATCGCATCTTCAAGCAGTTCGCTCGCAAGGTGAACGCGTTCCTCCCCAAGCTCGAGGCGTCGCGTCCGCTCAGGTGGTCCAAGTACCCTATCACCTTCGACTCTACAGACCAGCTCAAGTGCGTGGCCACTGTCAGCGCACTCCCGATGCTCTGCTCGGCCACCATCAGCAACGTCCTCGTCACCAAGACGCTCATCGATGGCAGCGCGGGGCTCAATGTCCTCTCCGTCGAGGCGTTCGACACGCTCCAGGTGCCGTACGACCAGCTTCAGCCTACCAAGCCTTTCTTGGGGGTGACCGATGGCTCCACCATCCCCAACGGGCAGATCCGCCTCCCTGTCACCTTCGGCAAGCGCGACAACTACCACACTGAGCTCATCGACTTCTACGTCGCCCACATTCGCCTCCCGTACAACGCCATCCTCGGATATCCAGCCCTGGCCAAGTTCACGGCCGCGACTCACCACGGCTACAATGTCCTCAAGATGCCAGGAAGCAGCGGCATCATCACGGTCGCTTGCGACGAGAAGGATGCGGTGTGCTCCCTCGAGCGTGCCTACCAGGCTGCAGCGGTCGAGAACCCAGATGACGAAGGTGCCGCCTACCCCCCTGAGGTCACCCCCAAGAAGAAGAAGCAGCTACTCCGCCGAGGATCTCAGGAGGATGGGTCGTCCGACGATCGTGCCTCAGGCCTCGCGCCCACAGATGGGGTGCCTTCCCCTCTCGCATAGGAAGGCGTGCTCGGCGCCCCTCTCAGGTTGGGCTTGGGGGCTCTCCTCTGGACGGCCTCAGACCTGGCGAGCGTCACGAGGGAGGCGTTCGGGCACCATCTGGAGGCGTGCTTCGACGTGCGCTTCCGCGAGAAGAGCGCAGGGCGTGATGCGCCAGGCGCTCAGGAGTTCATCACCAAGGTGATCGAGGAGCTTCAGGAGGCGAGGGCCATGCGAGGTGAGCGTCGCCCCGCTCCACCCAGCGCAGCTCCCTCCCCTGACGAGGGCAGCGAGCTGCGCGTCTACGTCAATGTCCCAGGGCTCAATAGAGCCGCGTCTCAAGAGCTCTTTTGGCCATCCCGCATCGGCCGGTGTGAGGGCCCTCCTCACAGCTACGTTCACGTGCCTTCTGGCTTGCCGAACGCGGCGGCGGCGCACCAGCTGAGGGAGTCCTGGATTAAGGGGCCCTCGGGTGGCCGGGCTATGTAACATGGGCTGAACTGATGGGCCGTGAAGATACAAGGCAGAAGACCTTTCCTCGTGTCCGGGTGGGACTCTCCTTTGCCTGGATGGCAAGTTTGGCGTCCAGATGTATAGTTTCCTTCCTCTGTAAACCGACTCTTTTCAACCCTAGCCCCCTCCGGTGTCTATATAAACCGGAGGGTTTAGTCCGTAGAGGCTATCAGAATTCTCATAGGCTAGACAACTAGGGTTTAGCCATTACGATCTCGAGGTAGATCAACTCTTGTAAGCCCCATACTCATCAAATACAATCAAGCAAGACCTAGTGTTTTACCTCCATTAAGAGGGCCCGAACCTGGGTAAACATCGTGTTCCCTTTGTCCCTTGTTACCTTCGATCCTCAGACGCACAGTTCGGGACCCCCTACCCGAGATCGGCCGGTTTTGACACCGACATTGGTGCTTTCATTGAGAGTTCCACTGTGTCGTCGGCAGAAGGATCGATGGCTCGTTTGATCATCAACAACGATGCTGTTTCCGGGGAGACCTTCCATCCCGGTCAACTTTTTGTATTTGGCGGCTTTGCTCTACGCGCCAATTCAGTTGGTCACCTTGAGCAGATCGACAGCTACGCCCCTGGTCATCGGATCAGATTCGGGAGCCTAAATTACGTCGCTAATATCCGAGGAGACTTGATCTTCGAAGAGTTCATGGCCTCGACCACTATTCCTCATCTTCAAGAAGGCAACCCATCGGATCCGTCATCAGGCGCCGCTCAAAGACCAACCACTATCCCTGCCCTGGCCATAGATCCAGAGCAGGCCACCTCATCCGAAGATGGGATCTTAAAACCCACCGGACCCTCTCCTCCCATGGAGCCCTCTGCCGAAGACCCAGAAGCAACTGTATGTTCAGCGAGCCTAGAATCAAGCAGGACCCTCCTTGTCATCGGAGAGCCGAACTCGCCTCTGGAGGCCAACTCCGAACCCTCAAGGTCTGCATCTGGTGAACACAACCTGGCAAAGTCTGCCATGCCCAGCTCCGTAGGTTCTCGGTTTCCAGTCCGGCCTTCACTCTTAAGCGAGTCCCTGGACTTAATGCGATCTCTCACCATCACGGAGGTATCACCTCCGAATTACGCACAGCCCGAACTAGGGGCTTAGTGCAGGGAATTTTACATCCCACCCACCACCCACTTGATAGCCACTGTCGAGGACTTAACCGACACTGTCGACGGTATGGACGATGATGCCGGAGCCGAACCAGGCCAAAACCCGCCCATCACCGGACGTTGGACTGCCACTTCTACATACGACGTGTACATGGTGGATACAACCAAAGAGGACGATGATGGCAATCAAGATCCGATCGAGGACAAGCCCGTCGAGGTACCACCGAAGTGTCGACGTCAGCAGCGCCGTTCACGATCGCGGCTTGAAAAAGAAAGTAATACCGGCACCGGAGACATTGACACTCCGGAGAATGCCGAAGACTCTTATCAACCCATTGAGCCTGCCGTAGAGCAGGATAATTGGGAAGAGGGACAAGTTAACCCTGACGAGCCAGTCGGGAAGGAGGATTCGGAGGATAGTAACTATCTACCAATCTCCGAGGAGGATGTCAGCCTCGGCAATGAAGACTTCATCATGCCAGAGGAACCCCTCGAGCAAGAGCGCTTTAAGCGAAAGCTCATCGCAACTGCGAGGAGCCTAAAAAAGAAACAGCAACAGCTTCAAGCCGAACATGACACGCTCAACGACAGATGGACCCAGGTCCTAGCTGCCGAGGAGTATGGCCTCGAACGCCCAACAAAGAGCTATCCGAACCGTCGGCTACTGCCACAATTCGATGACGAGGCCCTAGAGCCAATACCGTCAAGAAATAATCATGCTGATGAACTAGACCAACCACCACGTGGGTGAGACAAAGCGGCTACTCATGCTGAACACCAGCCCGCGCCACCTCGCGGACGAGGCAAAGAGGTAGCAGCTCAGGGCTACACCTACGACTTACGTCAAGACCTGGACAATAGAGCCGGCAAGACCAGATCAATATACGGATCAAGGGGGCGTGCTCCGACGAGAGACGACGGCCTTCAAGCTTGGCGCGAGTAGCATAAACGAACTCGGGCCGAAAACCGAACACGGATGTCATCCAAACTCCGTCATGACGTTGCCTGATACAGAGGCGCCGCACACCCCTTGTGCTTTACCGATGAAGTAATGCAGCACCAATTTCCAGAAGGGTTTAAACCCGTAAACATCGAATCATACGATGGAACGACAGATCCTGCGGTATGGATTGAGGATTTTCTTCTTCATATTCACATGGCCCGCGGCGATGATCTCCACGCCATCAAATACCTTCCCCTAAAGCTGAAAGGACCAGCACGGCACTGGTTAAACAGCCTACCAGAGAACTCTATTGGTAGCTGGGAAGACATGGAGGATGCCTTTAGAGACAACTTCCAAGGTACCTATGTCCGGCCTCCGGATGCCGATGACCTCAGTCATATAGTCCCGCAACCCGGTGAGTCAGCCCGCAAACTCTGGACTAGGTTCTTAATTAAAAAGAACCAAATCGTCGACTGTCTGGACGCTGAAGCCCTCGCGGCCTTTAAACATAGCGTCCATTACGAATGGCTCGCTAGACACCTTGGTTAGGAAAAGCCGAAGTCTATGACAGCTCTTACTGCACTCATGACCCGCTTCTGCGCAGGAGAGGACAGCTGGTTGGCTCGTAGAAGCAATAGTACCAGCGACCCTGGCACCTCCGAAGTCTGGGACGGCAATGGCAGGCCACGACGCAATAGACACAAGCGTCGAAACAACAACGAAGAAACTGAAGACACAGCGGTTAACGCCGGATTCAGTGGCTCTAAATCCGGTCGGCGGAAGAAGCCATTCAAAGGAAATAAAGACGGTCCATCTAATTTGGACAAAATACTCGATCGGCCTTGCCAGATTCATGGCACCCCCGACAAGCCTGCCAACCACTCCAACAGAAATTGTTGGGTCTTCAAACAGGTCGGTAAGTTAAATACCAAACATAAGGGGAAATGGCTGCCAAGCGAGGACGATGACGAGCCCTGCCCACCGAACATAGGGGGACAAAAGAAATTTCCCCCTGAGGTGAAAACAGTGAACATGATATATGTCACGCATATCCCCAAAAGGGAGCACAAGCGCTCACTAAGGGACGTCTACGCCGTAGAGCCTGTCGCCCCCAAATTCAACCCATGGTCGGCTTGTCCGATCACCTTCGATCGCAAGGACCACCCGACCAGTATCCGTCACGGAGGTTCGGCGGCCCTGGTCCTCGATCCAATCATTGACGGCTATCATCTGACTCGAGTCCTTATGGACGGCGGTAGCAGTCTCAACTTGATCTATCAAGACACTGTCCGCAAAATGGGTATTGACCCATCAAGAATCAAGCCTAGTAACACCACCTTTAAAGGAGTGATACCCGGCATCGAGGCCCACTGTACGGGCTCATTAACATTGGAAGTAGTCCCCTTCCGCAGTGGTTATCAGGCACTGCTCGGACGTACTGCCTTCGCCCGCTTCAATGCGGTCCCGCATTATGCTTACTAAAAGCTCAAAATGCCCGGACCCCGCGGCGTTATCACAGTCAATGGAAACATAGAACGCTCCCTCCGTACTGAGGAGCACACCGCGGCCCTTGCAGCCGAGGTACAGAGCGGCCTTATCAAGCCGAACACTTCATCGGCCATCAAGCCTCCGGACACTATTAAACGAGTCCGGCCTACTCTGCAGAACGACAGCTCGGTCAATCCGACGCTGGACTACCAGTTTTGCCCCCGTCCACCGCCCCCTCTAATCGTGGCATATGAACCGCGTGTGCATAACTACGCACTCAAAATACCATGGGCGACGACGGAGGCACTCTGCGGACGAGGTCCATAATATGGCTCGACCCTATTCGGACCTTAATCTCCTTCTTCTTTTTCTCTTTTCTATCACATTCCAGGTTCTTTAAAACCTAAATCAATTTACGGTGGTACAAGGGCCCTTTCCAAGGCCCCTTCTCTATAGACGACCGTCGATCCTTTCAAAGGATCCTCCACCAAGGCGAAAAGCGGCGCAGACGTGCGGAAGGATGTCCAAAGGATCTTCACGACAACCTTTTTTTAAGGACCTGTATACAGTTTTCCCTTGTTGACAAATTCTCGGCATGTAAAATAGCCCTGATGCTTATAGCATTATCTATAAAGAGCACGTTTTGACATATCAATCAGACTATAATGGAAACCGTTTTTACCAACCCTATTTGGTATTGGTCTATTTCATAATCTGTATTCCCTCTTCACGTCAGATTGGCATATACACTTCGCAATGGCTTCAAATGCCAGGGGCTCTATTCGGCCACCTATATTTTCAAAAAAAAAGTCCGAACGCTTTTAGAGTGCACTTCGGCGTCCCGAATATTGCATTATATGCATCAGCTCCGAATCATGTCTTTGGTCAATAGTTGGGTTGCCCGGCTCCTGTGGTTACTACATTATGTTCCGCTCGTTTGGCTAGGGTAGTAAAGGGAGAACTACTGCGATTGTGTTTCTGGTTCGTCCGGTCAAACACCTCAGAAGAGAAAGCCGAAAACTGACTGTCATGGTGCGGCGAGAGCTGGTCAGTATTCGGCGACTAGCTATAAATCTTTTGCGATTTCTTTTGTATTATACGAAGGACTGGCCTCCGTCTAGTCATGTGCTTAAGGCATCCCAGTTCGGATAGCTGCATACTCACCAGGGGCTAATACTTCGCCCCACCGCCAAACTCCTATGGCTAAGTGAAAGTGATAAAGCCGCATAGTCTGATTGCCTGGTTCGCCTACGCAGACACCTCCTTCACGGACCAAGACGTTTGGTCAAGAGTGATCATGCGTTATTTTGAACACCCCCGTAATATCCACGTGGGGGCTGAAGCCGACGACTGGCAAACTTTCAGAATAGCAGAATATGGCCACACAGGAGGCAAGTATTTCCAGATAAAGGCATAAATATATTAAAAGCCTTGGTTCATAATACAACGTCTGGACAGCTCGGATACATTCACTCAAATATGATATCCTTTGTGCATTGACCCTCTATTAATTGGGCACCCTCAAGGACATCTACAAAATACCGCTCCGGCTTGCGGTGGTCCTTGCCTTCGGGTGGGCCCTCAACCGCCACGACAGGGGCCTTCATCTTCGCCCAGTGCATCTTGACATGGGCAAAGGCCATCCGCGCACCTTCTATGCACGCCGAGCGCTTGACAGCTTCAATCCGAGGCAGCGCGTCAGCAAGTCACTGCACCAGGCCAAAGTAGCTGCTAGGAATGGGTTCGGTTGGCCACAGCCGGACTATGACGTCTTTCATGGCCAATCCGGACATCCTGCGCAGCTCTGCCAGTTGCATCACGTGGTTGTTCAACAGCGCTGGACGCTCCGACGCCGCAAACTGTGACCAGAAGAGCTTCTCCGTCATGTGCCCCTCCTGGGCCCGGAAGAACTGCGCGGCGTCAGCGGCACTCTTCGAAAGATCCGCAAATGCGTCTGGAGAACTCCACAGTCGAGTGAGCAAGGCATATCTTTGACCACCAAATATAGTCTGCAAGAGAAAGGGCTTACCAGCCGCTATCTGTTCGGACTGCCAGATTTCCTCGCGAGCTACCCGGGACTCGGTCCGCGCCTCCTTGGCCTCTTGGAGGGCCTTGGCGAGTTCGGCCGCCAGGGCCTTATTCTTCTCCTCCAAGGACTCGCACTTGCCGGCGGCGTCCTTGAGCTCTTGCTCCACTTCGGTCACCCTCTCCTCGTACTGGCGGCGGGCGACCTATTCGGACTTTAAATCTGCAGCCGCTTTGTCTGCGGCCGCTTTGCTCACCTTCGCCTCCTCCTCGGCTTGGGCAAGGGCACTCTTGAGGGTCTCAACCTCGGCCGCGCTGCCTGCAATCATACACATAGCAGCGCATGAGTTTAAACTCAGAATATGCATATCAATTCAGGCATGTGTGAGATATTTCAAACATACCTTGCGCCTCATCGAACCGCTTGTTCATGCGGTCGATATCATCATCAGCCAGCTGCAGCCTCCGCTTGAGATCAGAAACTTCAGCGGCCTGGGCGGTCGCCGCCAACAGAGAAGCCTGTTATAAAAATAGGAAAGTCCGTCACCTCTAGCAAATACTATGTGATCCTCTGTTCGTTTTTTTTTCAAAAACCGAACATAGTCTCAGGGGCTACTACATATATACAGGCATATTTTTTCATATGATAAGCGGCTAAGAATAGTACATCGCATACCTCGAAGCCTGTTAATAGGCTGGTGAAGGCTTTGTTCAGCCCACTCTTTGCGGACTGAACCTTCTCAACCACCGCAACCATCAGGGTGCGGTGCTCCTCTATGATGGCGGCACGTTGTAGTGCCTCCACCAGAATGTTTGGCGCCTCCAGATTAGTGGTGGTCACCGACGGAGTTGGCGCTCCCCCCTCTTTCGAATGGGGTTGCTCGTTCGATTCCGGAGCCGTATGGGTCTCTGGAATTGTGTTCGGCTGGGGGCCGGACTGGTCAAAGCCCCCGTCATCAGTCTCCATGGGGGTTGTGCCCCCATGTTCTCGGTAGCCAAGGTCTCACCCCCAGGCGCCGTGTTCGCGGCCTCCTTTGCCTCTCCGTGGCCCGGAGAGGCCCTTCGGGACAACACCTCGGTGTCATCCGCGTTGGTCGGTGGAGAGGCTTGCAGAGGCGTCTCGTTCTCCCCCATCCCTGGTGCCAGAGAGTTTCCCCCAGACAGCGATGGTTGGGGGAGGTCGCGGGCTGGGCTGAAACAAACAATATGATATGTTATATTACAACCATAACAGACCGAATATTTGCTAAGTATCCTTTTCGACACTTACGATTCGGCCAGGGGCTTTTCCCTGAGGCGCCTCTTGGGGGTGTGTTCAGTGTCCGTATCCGAACCGTCCGAGAGGGTTATCTTCCCCCTCTTGGACGCCCCTCCTCCAGGTTTGCGGAGGCGGCCCTTTTCTTCTTTCCCCCCTTTAGGGGAGAACCACTTTCCGCCTCCTCCTCCTCTTCGTCTTTATCCCCCTCGGGGGAGGAGTGGGCTTCGGTTTCTCCGGACACTGCGTCCGAAGTACCTTTACGGCGGAGGCCGCCCTTGGCCTCCTTGCCCTTCTTCTTGGCCTTCTTCTTCGGCGCCTGATACGGCGCCGGAACCAGCGTCCTCGTTAGCAGAGGATTGGCTGGGTCTTCAGGTAGCGGTGCCGGACACTTGATTCGCTCCGCCTTCGCTGTCCAGCCCTGAATGAAGAATGGAAATCTCGGTATAACCTTTGATTTATGGACCGAAAATTGTCTTCGGAACTAAAATACTTACAGGAGTGGCCGGATTCTCGCTGTCGAGGCCGATGTCTTCGGTTTTCTTCGGCCACGGCTTCTGAGCCTTGAGGAGCAGCTTCCAGATCTCTTTGTGCGTTGTACCGAAGAAGCGCTGCAGGGTCCGGGGACCTTCCGGATTGAACTCCCACATATGGAGAGGCCGGAGTTGGCAGGGGAGGATCCAGCGGAAGAGCATCACCTGAATCACGTCAGTGAGACTGGTATTCTTGCTTATCATATTTTTGATGCGCTTCTGCAGCATCATCACTTCCGCGGTCGGCCCCCAGTCCAGACCCTTGTTGGTCCACGACGCGAGCCGCATTGGGGGTCCGGATCTAAATTCAGGAACGGTCGCCCATCTGGCGCCGCAGGGTTCGGTGATGTAGAACCACTCCTGCTGCCAGACCTTGACGGTCTCCACAAAGGCCCCTTTAGGCCAAGTGGTGTTGGGGAGTTTGCTCACCATGGCACCACTGCAGTCCGCATGCTGCCCGTCGACCACTTTCGGCTTCACGTTGAAGACCTTGAGCCACAGGCCGAAGTGTGGGGGGATGCGGAGTAGTGCCTCGCACACAACGATGAATGCCGAGATGTGCAGGAAAGAATTTGGGGCTAGATCATGGAAATCTAGCCCGTAGTAGAACATGAGGCCGCGGACAAAGGGGTGGAGGGGAAACCCTAGTCCACGGAGGAAGTGAGGGATGAACACCACCCTTTCGCCAGGCTCTGGGCTGGGGATAACTTGCTCCTTGGCGGGGAGTCTGTGTGTGATATCCTCAGACAAGTACCCCGCCTCCCGGAGGTCCTTTACATCCTTCTCCGTGACGGAGGAGGCCTCCCACTTGCCCTTCGAGCCAGATCCGGCCATGACTGGAGAGGTTGGCGGCGGTGGGACGAATTGAAGCTTGGGCGCTGGAGCTTGAGGATAGAGAAGCAGGAGAAGGAAGAAGGCGTGGGGTGAAAAGATGGATCTTTATCCACTTATATAGGCAGTAAATATCAGGCACCCCCCCTCAAGCCTTAAAGCTCGCCTGTTCCCAAGGGGTCATGCGAATGGCAGGGTTGGATTACCCAAACCCGTATTGATGAGGATCCTGCAATAAGTGGGCACGATCTCCGCTTTGACGAGACGTGTCGATAGAGGCCGCGTCTCGAAATATGAAGCGGGAGGCCAAAAAACGGTTCGAAATGATAAAGAAGCTAGATATGACGTTTCGCCGAAAAAGCTGTCAGTTGATGGACATTACTTTGACTAAATATTTTACCTTCGTGGTTGAGGGTTGTGACTGTCATGCAGAGCCGGATACAATTCTTTTATTCAGAAGATTGCTTTGAAGTATTCAGAGGTGGAACCCGCCTTGCAATGACGAAGACAATCTATGTGCCGAATACATCGCCATTGAAGACTGGTTCAGGGGCTACTGAGGGAGTCCTGGATTAAGGGGTCCTTGGGTGGCCGGGCTATGTAACATGGGCCAGACTGATGGGCCGTGAAGATACAAGGCAGAAGACCTTTCCTCGTGTCCAGGTGGGACTCTCCTTTGTGTGGATGGCAAGTTTGGCGTCCAGATGTATAGTTTCCTTCCTCTGTAAACCGACTCTGTACAACCCTAGCCCCCTCCGGTGTCTATATAAACCGGAGGGTTTAGTCCGTAGAGGCTATCATAATTCTCATAGGCTAGACAACTAGGGTTTAGCCATTACGATCTCGAGGTAGATCAAGTCTTGTAACCCACATACTCATCAAATACAATCAATCAGGACGTAGGGTTTTACCTCCATTAAGAGGGCCCGAACCTGGGTAAACATCGTGTTCCCTTTGTCCATTGTTACCTTCGATCCCCAGACGCACAGTTCGGGACCCCCTACCCGAGATCGGCCGGTTTTGACACCGACACCAGCGCCGCATGCGGGTCGTCCTGGAGGCTCACGAGGTCAGGCGCAAGGCGGTCCAAATGGAGGAGGTGACGGACCCTCGCGAGTCCCCGGGGCCTCCGGAGCCTCACGAGGTTCAAGAGCCGGACACCTCGTGAGGAGCGACTTCTGCAGCTCGCGTCTTCAGCTACTCCGACACTTCTTCAGCAACGGTGCCAGGTGACTTTTTGGTTTGTTCAATTAAGGGCGCCCCTCGGGCTGCGTTATCCCCAGGCTGCCACGGACAGGCCCGCGGCCGCACCGTTTTATTTCATGTACCCCGAACCAGTATGCTTACCTGCGCTATCATGGTTATTGACGTTACCTTTGTTGTCTCGTTATCCATGGAACCACCCCTCGCGGCCTCCGCGCGTTGCCAACCCGCCTCTTGCTCATCCCGCAACAGGTGCTGGCACGGCGCCTGTGCTCGGGTCCGTCCCTGTAGTGCTGATAAACCTAAGAGATCGAGCTCTGGCTCGCGGCCCACCCCGCGCACGTCACCTCACCAGGTCCTCAGTGCCTTCACCTTCTTGTGGAAGGATCAACGGTGGGACAGCAAGCGCGGCTATGTGCTATGTTCTCTTTCTCTGATTAACTCGTAGGGACCTCCGGAGTCGGGACTACGAGCGGCCCCGCTAGCCACTCCCTTTCCGCGCAATTCGCTTGCAGGTTAAAGGGGGGGCCCCGAGCATCGCGCCTCAGGGACTCCTACTGGCTCTCGAGCCCTCACCCCCTGGCCTTGACCATGGCACCGCAACCTGGCATACCAGCGGCGGCTGAGCCTTGCTCGAGGGCCGGGACCCGAGGACGTAGAGCATCCAGATGAGCGAGGGAGAGGGGATCGGCGTGAGCCCTGCCAGGAGGCACCACCACCCCCAGGACAGAGTCAGGCGTCGCGCAAACGAATCGCCGCAGGCTTGCCAAGATAAGTCACCGTGTACACGCCGGTGTAAACCTCACAATTCAGTATTTTGACTCTCGCGATCTCGCTCGGGCAAGGACATTTCCCTTTCAGCCTTCAGGGAGCCGCTTGCGCGCTAAAGGGGACCCCCAGAGCATCGCGCCTCAGGGGCTCTTACCGGACCTCGGGCTGCTCACCTCCTGGCCTTGACCACGGCATCACGACCTGGCATACCAGTGACGGCTGAAGCCTGCCTGGGGACTGGGACCTGTTGGCGTAGAGCACTAAGCTAACGCGAGAACGAAAAGGAGCACCGTGTCGAGGCGAGATACATGATCACAACACCGAGCCAGGAATAATAGCATTAAGGCAAAAGCATTACATCTCTTACATACCCCCGCGGGGCTCGTCACGGCTTTGTTCAGGAAAAGCAAAAGAAAGGGACCCTGAAGAACCCGGGCCTCGGCGACATGCCCGACGGTGCCGAGACGATGCCGCTGCTGTGCTCCGGGTGCGGCGGCTCGTAGCTGTCGTCGTCGCTGGATTCCGGAGAGTCGCTGCTGGTGTTAGAGGATCTGCTGGCAAGGCCAAGGGCAAGTTCAACGCCCATGGCCGCGTCGCCTTGACCGCCTCCCCCGGGGCAGCATTCCAGGCGCCGACCGTCCTTGCCAAAAACCTTGAAGAGGAGCGTCGAAGCTTCGTCGTATTCGAAGTGGATGGCGAGGGCTCCCTCCGGGCGGCAGGCGCGGGCGATCTCGCCCCATCCTCGAGTCATGAGGACGTCACCGGAGCGTACGACCTCGACCTCCGCTTCAGTGGCTTGGCTGCAGCACCCGGCGTGTTGCAGCCATAGCTCGACGGGCCCCCTTAACGATATCTCCTCAACAAAGAACCGCAGGAGCCGGATCCACGTGCACGGCGGCATCGCCGCCCACACCACGAACTCGCGCACCAAGCCTTCGGCATGAGTTCGCGAGCCGGGTGGCCATGCAGCCACCGCCTGACCTCCTCCACGACCTTGACCCTCGCGGCGCTGAGCGCTGCCCCTGTGCACGGGGCTCCCCGCGCGGGCGTACATAGGAATTGGGAAGCCCGGCGGAGGCCGCTCGTGCCAAGGTCGTGTCACCTCGGGCCCCTCGGCGACGTCGCTGGAGCAGCAGAGCCTCTTCTTCGGCGGGAGTGGCCCGAGTTCCACCCGAGGAGCCTTCCCTTTCTCCGCTGCGGAAAACCTCCTCACCAGCACCATGGGAGCTTCGACGAGACGACAAGACAGGAAGGAAGGAGAAGGAGCAAGCAGCGGGAAGACGGAGATGAGCAGGGGGCTCCGTCCCCCATTTATAGCCAGAGGGAGGCCAACCGCTGGCCTCCACGATCCCCGGTAATGATGATCTTTTTTCCATGTAGCAGGCTGTTGTCAAGTCGAACGGTTGCCGAGGCTGCGTGGGGAAGTGAAGACGCCCACGTCCCATCAAGCGCCACGCGTCGGCTCAGTCCGCAGGCTATTGGGGCCGGCGGCGCTTCGCCCTTGCCCTTTGGCTTCGCCTCGAAGCCAAGTCCGAGCACACCTTGGGCCCGGGGGCTACTATCGGCGTTCTGGGACCAGGGTACCCAGACTTGCCTGCCTGCGGCCCACGACATGGCTCCATCAACGGCCTGGTACGGCCCATCTTCAGCATCGACCAAGCAATATCCCCGCGAGGGGCCAAGCCTCGCGAGGCGGACGACGTAAAGACCTCCAGAGGGAGCGGCCTCCCAAGGCAGGCTCCTGAGGAGCGGAGATTTCTATGCAGGCGCTAACCTCATGAGCTTAAGGTGACGCAAGCCATGACGACCAAGGCCAGGCGGGCGCCAGCGGGCGCAGTACAACAGGTTTCCTCTTTGGTGCTAAGGGGGCAAGCGCAGGCGCAGAGTCCCGAGGAATCAGCCAACTGTTTCCATTCCCGTGCTACAAGACCAGGACCGCCAGGACGGCAGGATGGAGGTCATCGCCGACCCCACCACGACGTCACGACCAGAAGCTTTGCAGGCGAAGACTACCTTTCTCCAGGATAAGCTGTACTATTTGTCTCCCTTCAAACTTGGCCGTTGTGGGATCCCTTCCCACCTCTATTTTGGGGGAAGAGGACCAAGGCCACTATAAATATAGCCTAGCCACCACCATGGATGGGGGATCGAGCCATCCGAACCCTCACCAGCTCACACCCACACAAGAACAGACCTCCTGAGGTAGTTCTTCCCCTATACTAGTTCATCCTCAGCCCATCGCGAGGCCAATCCACCACAAAACAGGAGTAGGGTATTACACCGCAAGGTGGCCCGAACCTGGGTAAACTGCCGTGTCCCTTTTCCTTCCAGTTCATCGAGATAGGCCATGAGATCGACGGGTTGGCAGACTGGGGAGATCGAGTTCTTTGCACGCACCCTAGAGTTCGAATCTTTCTTGGGTCTGCGGAGCCCCGAATCCGACAGCGCGTGAAGGAGGAGCCGCCGTCCCCATCGCGCCATCATATCAAGCCCCAGACGGCATCCACGCTCCTGCCAGTGAAGGACGAGCCGGCCTCGCCCCGGCACAACTGCGGCATCCAGATCGGACATGGCGTGAAGGAGGAGCCGGCCTCGCCCACGCACCACCGCGGCGTCCAGCTTGCGTCCCCGCCATGCAGCCGGTACGGCCTCTTCGACGCGCCGTTCTCGCTGCTGCGCTGCCACCGCCTCAGCGTCAAGGAGGAGCTACCGCCCATGATCAAGAAGGCGTGCGGACGCATCCTCCACTACCTCGGCGGTCCCTCAGGCTCGATGGATGTCGTGTCTGAGGTCGAGGCATTGCCAGTCGCCGCCCTGCGTTCGCCAAGAGCGATGTGGCGCCAGACTGGGTCCGCAACGCCCAGACCTCGCCGTCATGTGGCCGTTCGACTGCTCCGTGACCACCGTGGAGACAGCCGCCAGGCGTCGCCGCCGCCTTGACGGCGAGCACGCCAAGATCGGCGAGGAGTGGTCGCTTAGCGACTGCTCCGCCAACGCCGATCACGGCAAGACCGCCGCCAGGGCTCCGAAGGCCACGTCGGCAGTGGCCGCGACGGCACTCCGCACGGCGCAGCAGGAGGTGGAGCGGCTCCTCCGCGAGCGGCAGGCAGCCGCCGGACAAGGCTACCGCGGCCCTCGGGTGTCGTACCGCCGCTGGAGGGACAAACGACGACGACGACGGCACCGACGGAGACGGGGATGCGGCAGGGCAGGGCTGCCACGTGTACCGGGTGGTCTTCCCCATAGGGTTTTGGTTTTTTTATAGTTTTTTAATTAAACGGTCGGAATATCGACCTTTTTATGTAAATTATATCTGAACTTGAATGAAACCCATCTGGTTTGATCAAATTTCATGAGGTTTGTTCGAATTGTTGGCCAGATATATGCGGCTAGGGTTGGATGTCGTCCTCCCGCATCCGTGTTCGCCGACTGTTCCCCACCTGTCTGCAGACGGATGCGGGAGGAAATTTGCGGGGTGCCATTGGAGATGCCCTTAAATGCAAATACACCATTCGTGGATTACATCTGGGACATCATTTATGAGATGAAAACTCCTAGATTTTTCAATTAACGGTGGATTTTATTCATTCGAAAGCAACATTAGGATGCACACAACCAAACAGACACAAAATAAAACATATAAGCAAGGCATACAAGATCAAAGTTATGTCTAAGCGAGACAAAAAAAAAATGATCGAATATCAACTACTATCCATACTAACCATCTCTTGACACCACAAGGACAACGGGAAGGGTTCTTCAAATATAATATGTTTTTTCAAGCTATAGTATTTTTTGTAGCGCCGGCAAGAGGCCACCCAACCTCTCAGTTTGAGGGGTTAATTAGTTTAGCACTACCGGATAATCCAGAGAAAATGACAAGTCAATACCTACTTTTTTGTTGCGCCCGGAATTAAGAGGCCACCTAACCTTTCGCCTTGAGGGGTTAATTAGTTTAGTGTACTAATACTTGATAATCCAGAGAGAATGACAAGTCAATCGTGGCTATGTAACTAAACTACAGCTTGGGTGACGAGACTTCCAAGCCGGCGTGACGAGAAAGTGCAGCGCGCACTGAGTTAACGCGGGATCAAAAGGCATTCTCGAGATCAAATCTCGTGCTCTCTCCTTTGAAAAGATGCAATTAACTCTTATCTCTAGCCAAAAAAGTACAAAGTTTGATCAAATTTGTAGAAAAAACTATAAACTATATTTATTAAATTAATTTTCTATTTTAATGATATAACCTGTTATTATACATGTTAATATTTTTTTCTATAAATTTGATCAAACATTGCATCTTTTGACAGGGGATAACTTTTTTAGGAATTTCTTTTAGAGAGTGAGGGAGTACTATATATTTTCAAGTAACCTAGTTAGGCGTCCGTGAATGGGCTTCACGCGAATCGGTCGGCCCGTAGCTGTTAGCCGCGAGACTTAGGTTACGCAAAGTGCTTATTAATGGTCTTTTTCATTAAGAAAACCGAAATAAATCTATTCCTTCAAACTAGTACAACCAATATGCAAAAACTGTGTCCACCAACTTGTACCAACCCGGCGTCGGTCAGAGTCTGACTACGATGCCTCATTGGGTAACAGATAGTGCACGGCGTAGGATGTTCCACGCTGCAAACAAGGCGTATTAGTATTTTACTGAGCCGGATGCGAACAATTGGAAGATCTTCTTGTTACTTCAGCAGCCTTGACTTATGATGCACTATATGTCTGCAAGTCCAAACCATCATGTTTATACGGCGCAACATTTCCTGCTTGCTGGTTAATTTTTACATTTAACCTGGTCAAATATTATCAATTAATCATTGTAGCGATCGACACGACCACGGGTCATGCAATATAAAGGGCAGCATCGTTTGAAGATAAGACATGTGCACAGGAAAAGAAACATTCAGAAAGTGCTCCTGGATTTCTCGATCGACTTCGCCATCATGGACTTATATGGAACCCAAAAACTGTGAATACATTTGTTTTCAATGGGCAAAGATCTGAATTCCACAAATTAACAATGCACTGGTCTGCATGCAGCACATACGAGTGTATTATGAAGTGCAGCTGAACTTTTGTTTTAAGAAAAAGAAGTCTCTCATTCCTGCTTCTGGTTAATTTTGACATTTTACCAGGTCAAATATTATTAATTAATCATCATAGCGATCGACACCACCACCGGGTCTTGCATTATAAAGGACAGCATCGTTTCAAGATAAGATATGTGCAAAGGAAAATAAGCATCCAGAAAGTACTCCTTGATTCCTCGATCAACTTCGCGATACAACTGGATCATTGACATGCTCTCAACGTAGCGGCGAATAAGTCAAACAATGATTTCTTAAAAGAAAAAAGAGGTCAAAACAATGGGCATAACTAAAACGATTGGTAGTCGAAATCATTAGTTGAAAATTCAACGAGACCAACGGAAATATCCAGATAGACTTTCGCGCCTCCGCTGCTGCGTAAATTAAACGGGATAAATTTAAGGCTAAGAAGCCACACTAGTTCTCCCGATCATTGTCTCTACCTGAAAATTTCAGATTAGTGATTCGCATGCAAGGCGCAAGGCCCGGGCTACAGACGGCGTCTATCTGACTGATTTAGTCCATTCAAAATGCACAATTTATGTCATGGATTACATCTGGGATATTGTTTATGAAATGAAAAGTCCTAGCTTTTTCAACAAACAGTGTATTTTATTCAATCAACAGCATAGGATGCCAACACGATAAGGACACCCGGACTCTGCTGGCTCTACATAATTAAAATACACACAATCAACAACGACACACATAAATAAACACGTCGACAAAAAGCAAAGTCATACAAAACCAAAGCTATGTGTAAGTGAGGAAAAAAAAAACGATCAAAACAACGGTCGACAAACTACTCAAGGATCATATCCGCACCAACAATCTCTTGACACCACAAGGACAATGAGAAATATTCCTCAACAACAAACACCATCGGGAAGGGAACGATGCTCAGCGCCATCGTCACCGGATCCAACAACCAAAGTTCAGATTCCAAGTATTCACCATGAAGAACAAATTTGAGCAATGCATTCAACAAGGTAACAACATAAAAGCATCATCATTGCCAGGTATAACCAACTCGGTCAGGCCAAATATTTTCACCCCGGAGCTCAAGACCGGATACTTCAAAAGCACCAGCAAATCAAAGTCAATAATGTGTTGTCGCCACAACTTTCATGGTCTCAACAGCTACATGCTCTAGAATAGAAATCCCGCCACCGCCACTACACAATAATACTCTACATCAAGCTGCCGTCCCTATATTGCATCTCAACACTAAAGGCAAACTGGCTAGAGTGAGAGCCAACAAAACCCACAAAGGATTCTTCCGGCTGCATCCAGAAACCTTGCCAGTACGAGACATGGTCAGCAACCACCTGATATGAAAAAAAGAACTCTCACGAAGACCCTTAGTTAGCCACCATGATCCACAACTCGAGTTGCCGGCCGGTGCCACCACGACCTGGTTTCAAGGAGAAGTACCGCAGCCGGATGACGTCGGCCACATGGAGGGCGCCATCTTGTAGGAGATATACTCTAGAGTCAATAATAGTGTATTGTTTTATTTCGATGTTCGTGATTAATGTTTATATTTATGTGTTATAATTACAATGGTTCTTGAACATGCGATTAAGAAGAAAAATCAGTTGCACGTGTGAAAACATAAACACCAATTAGTCCCCGTTCTTGCCTCTTAGACTAGCTCATGTATTGCACGATGATCCTGTCACTAATGGAAAAAAGTGCTAGTCACAACTTTCGTTGGTGGCGCGCCATTTACAACCAACGCCACCACTATTTTTTTCAAATAGTGGTGGAGTTGGCATTTGGTACGACATTAGTAGGGGCATAGTGGTGGCGTTGAAAAATAGGGTAGCGTCAGAAGTATATAGGATCAACAATTTGTACCAGGCGTAATATAGTGCTGTCGTGGAATAGCTGGAACGCCAGCACTATTATGTTTAGTTGTGGTGTGTTGTTGGTTCCGACGCCAGTATTGTTATTTTGTCAATGCCAACATTCTTATATTATTATTTTTTGGTATATTCTTTTTTATAGTATATTATAGTTTACTTTTATTAAATTTCTATTATTTTAAATAGAAATAATGACATTTTTTAAAATATGTACTTTGAGACACTTTAAATTTAGTTTTCAGTTTAAGACTTCAAATATATAGTTTTGAGCCTTCAAATATGTAGTTTGACATTTCTAATTTTTTTTCTTTTTAGTTTTTTATGTGGTGATCTTTTTTATAGTATATTATAGTTTACTTTTATTAAATTTCTATTATTTTAAATGGAAATAATGACATTTTTTTAAATATGTACTTTGAGACTTTAAATTTACCTTTTTTTTCTTTTTTAGTTGAAATATATAGTTTTGAGCCTTCAAGTATGTAGTTTGACACTTCTAAATTTTTTTCTTTTTATTTTTTTATGTGGTGATCTTTTTTATAGTATATTATAGTTTATTTTTATTAAATTTACTTTTTTTTCCTTTTTAGTTTAAGACTTGAAATATATAGTTTTGAGATGACATTTTTTAGGTGGTGATCTTTTTTTTTATTGGGCAAGCCAAAATAGTATTAGAATGCCGTTGGGATCAAAATCAACGGGGGCAACGGCCCCCTCGACCCACTCCCTCTCTCTGCCCTGCTGCTCTGTTCCGTTCCCCTTTCTCTTCCTCCCTTGCCGCTCGTCGTCGCTGCTTCGGTTCCGGCCGATTCCGGCGATTGTCTCCCGTTCTCCGGTCCTGAGGTACACATCTAAGCCTCCCACTCTCATCTGGTCCATTTGGATTTTTTTTATTAGAGGTGTGTTTCGCATCTGAGCCTCCCACTCTCATCTGCTAGGGTTTCGGCGACGGCGACGACGACGGAGTAGACTGTAGGCGACCCTCGGCTCCAACCCAGGTGAGCATATCATCCCTCCCTCTTTTGCTGTAGGTCACTGCCACTGTAAAAAAAATTGCATCGCTGGGGTTCATCACTGCTAGGCAGTGACAATGTGTTGTAGTTGTCTAGAATTAAGGTAGATATTTTTTTCAATCTTCGGTTAGCACTAGCGGTAGAAACTGGAAGTGCAATATGTCAATCAAATTAAGGTAGATATATTTTTTAAGTCATCATCCTTGAACGCATCTAAATTCTGAAACAAAGTGTTTGAGGTGCTGTTGTAATCCATAAATATATTGGGGAAAATCTACTGTATACTACTTTTTCACCAAAGAAATTTTCCACTCGAAAGTAATGCTCCAAGTTAGGTGTGGCAAAATAGTTGAGTGTCCAAAGAAAATTTTCACTCGAAAGTAATGCTCCAAGTTAGATGTGGCAAAATAGTGTGGCAAATAGTCACAATCCAATAGTTCTATACCTTACATTGCTATCTAGTTTAATTAGTTCTATACATGCTATCTAGTTTAATTAGTTCTATACATTGCAATATTTGAACTACACTACATTGGTGTCAATATTCAATGATATGAAATTGCATATTATCTTGATCGTATACGCGTTGTGTTTGTAGGTCATGGCCAATTCTGGAGGTAACAACGAGTGGGTGTGCGATGTGGACATGGCCAACAATGAATTCTTAAACACTTATGAGTATGTCATCAAGAGCGTGCAAGGGGAAAATGACAAGCTAAAGGGGGAGATTAAACAGCTACGCAAGGAGACTGTTCGGCTCCTTCAGAAGACTAATCAGCTTAAGGATGAGAGGGATAAGCTCGTCGAGGATCGGGATAAACTGAAGGAGGAGAGGAGACACCTCAGGGCTGAGAGGATAGACCTGAAGATGGACATAGATCATTTCAGAAGAGAAGGAGAGGGGGATAGAAAGAAGCTTCTCCAGCTGGGCATACTCCTTGATGAAGACTAGTTCATCTTATTATTTGATGATGATCGAGTAACTAGAGTACTTGAGTGAGCAACTTTTGTGAAGTTTAATTAATATCAACTTGTTGAGTTCATGAGCCTCTTCTGTAACTAGTTAGTGTGTACGTGCAATGCACGTTAATTTGGAAGTATATTAAGTGCATGCGGATATTAAGTATGATATTATTTGCGTGTTATTATGTGATTAGCACTATATTTGGCATGAAATTAACTGCACGCTAAACATGTTGAGCGCTCGACATTGAAGCAGTCTAGGTCGTTGGATTGACATGATTTGATGGCCGAGATTAATTGGATCTGCCCCTTTGGGTCTTTTTATATTGGTATAGATGACTATCTATTAAGTAAGTACCTAGTGTTGATGAGTATACTGTGTTCAGTAGTATCTATTAAGTAAGTAGCTAGTGTTGATGAGCAAAAAAAAATTATTACCAAAAAAACCATTTGCTAGGGTTGGACAAGTAGGGAAGCGAGAGTTATGATGAACTTAGTGCTGGCGCTGGACTGGTTACACGCCAGCACGATGTACGATACTGCTGACGTGTCAACCCACGCCACCACTATTTCTTAACAATGACGCCATATTGGTGGCGTTAGGTGTCTACGCCATCAAGACACTATTTGCCACGCCATAGCTAGACCTTTTTCCACTAGTGTGTTTTCCCGATCATAGGGCATTGTTAAAGTACCAAGGATGCTGCCAACAATGAGAGCTCATTGTTGACGGAACAAAGGTGTTGGACAGACCCAAATAATGGTATACTACGAGATCCCATCGTCGTTATGTTATCATTTTTATCATGTCATGCGTTAACGTATACTCAAGTCCTTACACCATGAGAATGTGTTGGGTAACTTCATACCGGATGGTTACTTTGGGGCTGCCAAACGTTACTCATAAATGAGTGACCGTAATAGTAACTTTTGGGTACATAATAAAAGTATTTCAAGGGACTCGATAGTTCAAGGCTGGAATTTGCTCCTCTGAGGATGGAGAGATACTCTCCGGGCCCACTCGGCATTACAATATCAATCATCGACTGGCTAGACAAAGCGTGATGTGATCACGTGGATAACGGAATACGAAAATAAGTACAGAGAAAAAAATGATAACAAGGACAACTTGGGTATTGTGATGAAGTACTTAATTCACAAGGATATCGATAAAAATCTCGCCTCAGGTTTTATGAAGTATTGGGAAGCACAGGGTATTGTATGTAAATAAAATGTTCGCTCGCTAAATATCTTCATGTGTATGTGAGAATCAATATGGGTGTCCAGACACCATTGTTGGTTATTGGCCGAAAGGTGTTCTGGGTCATGTTAACATATTACCAAATCTAAAAGGTCACACACTTAACAGTTTGATAGAGTACTAGGAGGTATTAGGAGTATGAGAGATATGCACCGAAAATGTACAGGGAGGTCCCAGAAGTATTCTAGCGATATCGGGAATTTCTCGAAGGAACCCTAAAATGTCCGAGAAGGTTACAAAAAGTCACAGAATCTTCTAGAAGGTTCCAAGTGGCGCTAGTGGGCTGACCGCTTGGCTGGCCCAAGGAGTGGTATTCATGTGGGCCATAGGGGCTCAAAGTGGGGCGCACCTCACTTGGCCCGCGGGGGCAAGCCCATGGCGTAGTTGGGGTTGGGAGGGCATCCTTTGCGGGGTGCGCCTATGTCTCGCTTCAAGCAAGACGGTAGAATGTCTGGCTGAAGGCAGCTGCCTGATTGGGCCAGCCCAGCATGAACACAGGTCTTCAACGCCTTTTTTATTTTGTTTTTCACTTTTTTTGATTTCATTGTTGTTTCTTTTACTTTTGCTTATATTTGAAATATTCTGAGTATGTCTATTATAAAAATCAATTTATATACAAAAGTTTAGAAATGTGAATCATGCATTAAAAATATTAAATATGTATAGAAAAAATATTTCTGATGTATAAAAATATGTATATTGTGTATGAAAAAGAGTAGAAATAAATATAACTTGTCATTATTTTTGAAATATCTTAATCATGCATTTAAGAGAAGTTAATTGTACATAGAAAAAATCTTTCCGATGTGTACAAAAAATGTACAATGTGTATGAAAAAAGTAGACAAAAAAATATATGTTTAAAAAAATATTAATCATGTGTTTGGACAATTTTAAACGTGTATATAAAAAATGTTCCTAATGTATACAATGAATGTAGAATTTGTATGAAAAAATTAGACATCCCTATATGTTTCAAAAATGTTAATCATGAATTTCGAAAATGGTGTATATATATATATATATATATATATATATATATATATATATATATATATATTATATATATATATATATATATATATATATATATATATATATATACACGGTGGCGCTAATCTGTGCGTGAGCGCATTATGCCTTATCGTACGCGCCCGTCTAATTATGCATCCCAACGAGCAAACCAATCCACGTAGCCATCCACCTTATTTTTTATTTGATCGTAACACTTACTACTGATCTAGTAAAACGGTTACTGGTTGCATGGATGGGTCCCCCGTCCTGCCTAATTCTACTACGGAGTATATTGTTCATTTGATCGTAACACTCGTACGACTGCTCTGGTAAAATGGTTACTCGCTGCATGCATGTCCTCCGTCCTTTCTAATTCTGCTAGTAAAATTTCTGGTAAACATCGTAACACCACTATAAAATTACTGGCTGCATGCTACTATTATTCCAACTAAAGTTACTTTTCTACATGGGCTGCATATGCATGAGAATACTTTTACTACTAGTATTTTGTTCCGCCTTCTAGTAAAGTAAAAAATATAGTAATCATATTAGTTTGGTTACTAGCTCACACCCCGCCACCGTTTTGGTACTTGTGGTTACACAATTAGTATTTGTATGTGAATAGTAACGAAACATTGGAAGCATAGTAATAGTATTAATTGGATTACTGTGTGGCCACCATCTCACTAAATAATAAAAATTGGATTGCTAGTCCTGTCACAATTTTCAAAATTATATGTAGGTAATCTTTGTAGCATACGTTTAATTGTTTATTCTTGGTGCGAGGGTACAATCTAAAACTGGATGGTAATTTTAATTTCTTGATGGTAACTACATTACGATGGATCTAGTTTGTATGGAGTAGGTGGCGTTATCTAATTACTATTTCTTGTTACAGTTTGGAATGGAGCCAATCGGTAGTAATTGCATTACTATGGATCTAGTGTGTACTGGGTGGGTAGCATGCAGACCGCGCAGGTTGGTTCGGGCCAGGCTAATTAGGCGCGCGCAGCGCTAGGCCGGAGCGTACGCTAAATTATAATGCGCTCAGGCTTACTTTAGCACGTATATATATGTATGGGTCTATTCTAATAACACCCTCAATACCCTTATTCTATTAAAACCGGATCCTTATTCTGCTAAAACCTTCGACCCACCCCGTAGCTAAAAACTCTGCCCACCCCGACTCCAACCCGCACGATCCCACTCCCATCCCTGCTTTCATCCACAACGTGGGCAACCACCCTCAACCCCCCGATCTCCTGCACCCCCAACCCGCCCCCTCCCCGGCCATGGATCTGGGCGTCGCCCACGACACCCACCCTCACCCCCGCCTCCCACTATCGCATCCACCTCCCGATCCCCAACCTCTCCACCTTCTGCCGCCACCACACCCGATACCGCCGCCGCCCCTCGATCCCTTCCTCCTTCCACCTTCTTCCCCACCCACGGCGCACCACCGCCCAGCCCGACACGGCGCATCACCGCCCCGCCCGCTCCCGCCCCAACCCAACCACATCCGGCGGAGTACGCGCCGGATCCGC
The DNA here is from genome assembly GCA_011799875.1 of Thinopyrum elongatum. Classification (NCBI taxonomy): domain Eukaryota; kingdom Viridiplantae; phylum Streptophyta; class Magnoliopsida; order Poales; family Poaceae; genus Thinopyrum; species Thinopyrum elongatum. The sequence continues at coordinate 566,908,689 of CM022299.1, read as the reverse complement.
CGATGGGGAGGGCCGTCGCTACCATATCTCCCCTCCAGATGGCCTTCTTGCGACGACCAGCTGCTGGCGATTTGGCCAGCACTGACGGCCACCGTTGCTCTGCCCCCTTCTCCAGCTGCCTTTCATCCCCCCGCAGTCCAGCGGCTCCACCGGCGACGCGACTTTCAGCGCGGGCGGTTAACCCCTGGATCTGTCTCCATCTTCCTCCCCCTCCACTGGCTGCCGGCCATGACAGGGAGCCCAACCTCGAAGAGGAAGGAGCACGAGCGGCGCAGAGGAAGCGCCGGCAGCTGTGGCTCTGCCCCGGTCGATCCAGGGGCGCCCGTGCAGTCCACTACCTGGGTGCACGCAGCACGCCGGCACTCCCCTCCCCCCCCCCCCCCCCCCCCCCCCCCCCCCCCCCCCCCCCCCCCCCCCCGCGCACGAGATTCGGCGGGCTGCAGGTCGTCCCTTGCCGCCGTGAGGTCGGCTTCCGAGCGGCATGGCACTCTGCCGCAAGTTCCGCTCCCCTCGTCACCTCCACCTCCATGGCCGGTCCCCGGATGTGCGTCCGCGAGCTACTACAACTGTTGCAGTTCATTTGATGTTTTATTGAAGCTCACTAAAATTTGTTTTGTAGTTAACTATGGAAAAAATGCGCCAAATTTCCTGGAGTTGGCTCAATTCCTCTCCCCCGGCGAGGAGTCCGTGCTCCCCTACCCGAACCACGCATCCAGGAGCTCCTCTCGGCCCACGGCGACCTCCTGTGCGCGGCACCACCACTCTTCCTTCGAATCGCGGCATGAAGTTTGGAGCATGTGATCAAGTAGTGCAAATGGTGCATTTTTTGTTTGAGGATTTATGTATAAAAATTACAGGGACTCATTTTGTGTTTGCGATGAGACTATATTCAGAAAATGCAGTTTGAAGTATGTGCACATGCAATGCAGTCGGTGCTTTTGGTGTTTGGGGATTTTACGTAAAGCATAAAAATTGCAGGGACTCATTTGATTGCAGTTCCGGGGGAAACATGGTGCTGTTGAGACTTTAGCATGCAGTTTAGACCATGTGGACATGCAGTGCAAAATGGTGTTTTTTCTGTGTATGATGATTTCCCCACTGTAGTGCGCTGGTCAACGGCCCTTCAGTTCGATACCCCCACGCCCGAGTGGTATTTTAGTTTGTTATAAAAATTGTTGATAACAACGAATTTAGCAAGTCCTTGTTGTTGACAAAAAAATAACAAAATTATATAGAACGCAATGTAATGCACTTGCCTCGACTCTGCACTCCTTACACCTTGACGAAAAATAATGAGGAAAGACAAAACAAATCATGCAGTACAGTTGCCTCGTGTTTGTAGTCAGGAAACATTCATAAAAAATGAGAAAGAAAGGCAACAAGTAATGCTGCAGTTCAATAACCTCAACCATGCAAACTTAAAAACGTTTTGCCAAAAGAAAATTGCAGTACACTATCTTTGCGCATGCAGTAAAAAGGAAATAGAAAAATTATGCAGTCCACTCACTGAGCCCTCTCGTCCACTCTCCTGGTCTACGCACATAAATAAAACAAATCATGCGGTTCACTTTAGAAAGTGGCACGGTTCACTTTCGCTAGTGCCCGCGATTCACTTCAAAAAAATGTGAATCGCAGAAAATTGTTACGGAAACAACAAAAAATAATAATGCGGTTCACTTCTTGATAGTGTTGTGGTTCACTTACGCTCGATGTGAAGCGCGGTCCACTTCCTCGTCTCGGAAAATTCACGCTTGACAAAAAAAATCAAGCAGTTTGTTTGCACGTCTGATGCAGTGTGGTTTTCAGTATGAAGCGGTGCACTTTTCTGTCCGTTGCAGTTCACTCGTCGATTTAGGTGTCACGAAAAACAGAGTCTCCGCATTTCGGTAAAATTGAAACTGCTTTTAAATCGTAAGGAATTAAAGAGAGCGTTCTACATGAAAAAGTTGCGTCTCGTCACTATCTTTCCAACAGCGTATCATTTGAATCATTCCGACCAGCGGTTTGTAAAATTTTTACGAAAAACAGCCGCTGCCTCTCGTCGTTAGCCGCACGATTTTCAAAATTAACTAAAAATCGTAAGGAATCTCAAAAACATTTCAACATATGAAAGTTGCGCCTCGTCCGTAGCATTCCAACGGCATATCATACGCCTCGTTTCGACAAACAGTTAAAAAATTGAAGTGAAAACAGTACAAAAAATTGCAAAAAAATGGAAAAAACACAATTCCGTGATTTACTAAATTTAAACATGCTTTTAAACCGTAACGAATTAGAGAAAATAATAGATATGAAATAGATGCGCCTCGACGATATATTTTCAACGGTTTATCATTTGCTTCATTCCGACGAGCTGTTTAGAAAAAAACACGAAAAAACGTTCGCTGCCACTCGTCGTGCGCCGCACCGTTTTCAAAACTGCTCTTAAACCGCGAGGAATCTCGAAAAGTGTTCAACATGACGAAGTTGCACCTAATCCATAGCTTTTCAACCGTATATTACACGCCTCGTTCCGATAAACGATTAAGAAATTAGAGCGAAAAAGGTACCGAAAAAACACCACCTGCAGTTTTTTCCGGCACGAAGTTCACTAGTCTCTGTATTATAGTACCTTTGCTACTGAAAGTGCAGTGCCCTCGCGTTGAGCGTGCAGTGCGGAAGTGTTATCAGAATAGTTATTCTGCTAATACTAGCATAATAGACCGGCTGTATATATATATAGGACTGGACTATTCTGTTACTAATAACAGAATAATATTCTGTTATCCTCGGCTCTATATAGGGCCCGCGTCGGGTTTTCAACTCCGAACCGGTACGAAAATAACCCAGCCACCCGCGATCCCACCTTATGGTGGCTCCCGACGGCGCCGCCCCGCCCCACCTCCCCCCGGGATCGCGGTGCCGCCTCGCCGCACCCCACCTCCTCCCCTGCTCCCGGCGCTGCCCCGCCTCACCTCCTCCCCTGCTCCTGGCGCCGCCCCGCCCCACCTCCTCCCCGGCTCGCGGCACCGCCCCCTCCCACCTCCTCCTCGACTCGCGGCGCCGCCCGGCCCCAAACCTCCAAGCTCCCCGCATCCGGGCGCCGCCTCGCCCCTACCTCCTCCCTGGGTCCCGGCGCCGCCCTGCCCCCATTCTCCCCGGGTCCCCTCGACGCCTGGTCCCCAACCTCCCCGGCTCCCGACACCGCCAACCGCCATGCTCCCCTGGCTCCGGTAGCTGCCCCCGCCTGTTTCCCTCCCGCGGGGATGACAGCACGAATCCGGATGCGTGGTGGGCCGGTGAGTCTCGCCGGGGTGGAGCTCCTCCGCCTCTAGCCATTGGTAGTTCATTGTCAGTACAGGCTCTTAAACTGCTCAGTACAGGTTGGGGAACATTTTTGGAATCACGTATATATAGCGGTTGCTTCCAAATGAATTTGTCATTGCTAGTACATTTTTGGTAGCAGATGCTTCCAAGTGAATTGCCGTTACTACTATTTACGATGTTGCTGCCATGTTTTCTTTTTCTTTCAATTTACTATGTAACCACTGCTCATGGTAACATCAAACAACAAATTTTATATGCCTGGCATGTTTGATCTGATTTGACTCCATGACCATAGTGCACAAAAAAATATACAGTATCCTTGCTAGCTTGTAGCTGTAATTTTGATTGCACAACACTTTAATGTGAAAACAGCACGGGAGAAAATGGAGTAAAATTGTCTCTGAAGTTTTGATTGCATCGCCATCTCCCGGTGGGGCTCTGCTGCCAGAGCACCCTGGCCATTCACAGTCACCACTCCAGGCGTTCAACGCCACCACCCCAGGCCGTTCATTGCCAGCAGCACCCTGGATCCCACACTTCACCCTAGTAGTTTTAGTTATCGAGTGAGTTTCAGTCCAACTTGAGCTTTCAGTCCAACTTGAGCTCCTTGAGATGATCATATAATTAAATTCAAAATTATTCCATGGTCAATGTATTTTACAGAAAGTCCATGTAGTACTACATGGGAAGTACAAAAATTACTTCTAGTGAGAGTTCATTTAAATCCTGGTCAGTTCATCTCCTCAAAACATATTTACTTCTGCTCTGCTCTGATCTTTCTCCTGAACTGTTGATGTTGCATCTTCTCTCTCATGATGTGATGTTGTTGCTCTCTCGTAGCTAAAACATGGTCACAGAAACATCGTATAGCTGACCACTGCGTTTGATTTTGTTCTGCTCTACCATGCCACGCTTCCTACAAAACCATATAGTTGAGTTTCCACGCATGCTCCAAGTTTTTGTTGTGTCGTTTATTAATCTCGTAGTTTTTACATTATTAAATTTACTGGCTTGTCAGTCTTCATTGCTGAATTTGATAGTAGAATTCCATATGGTAGTGCCAATCATACTTAGTATAATTATTTGTGCTTAAAGTTCAGAAATTATTTTTGATGACTAGATTCCCTGTGCTGCTGCTCTGCACTCGTATTTGCTATTTCTTCTTATGTGTGCACTAAATTTCTAATATTGTTCGCGATCCAGCTTCTAGTTTTTGCTCTATTATGTGCTTCACTTCTACAAAAAAGGTTGGGTTATATAAATAGGATAAAGATGTTTGCTTGCTTTCCAGAAATGAAATGGTTGGACATGTATCGACGATGTAAATAAAGCTCTTGTCTTGTATTGTTTGAAAATAAAATCATACAAGTACATGGTGGAAGTTTGTACCAGTTAATTGTTCATTCCTCATACCTCTGCTCCCAACCCTCCATCCTATTGCATTACATGAAGTGAGAGAGTTTGAGAGAGATTTGAGAGATGAATGTGTATGTGGGGTTACTGCTGCTATGTGTTATGGTTTTTCATTTACAGGAAGTGAAAAGAAATTTAGAGTGATGAATGTACATGTTGCTGCACCACTGTGTTTGTTGATTTTCCAAAGATGATTGCTGTCAAATTTTTGTTCCTTAAAATGCTGCTGTTTGCTGGTCGCTGCATATTTACATAAAAACTCTGAAAAAATTCGGACAGAACCCTCTGGATAATTCGAACGCCAGACCCTGGTAAGTTCCCCTTGACAAAACCTTATCTTGTTCCAATTTTTTGCAGGTTGCAGCAAAAACAAGATGCCGAAGTCGAAGTCCCCCAAAAAAAATCTCTTCTTTGCATCTTTCAGTACTCACTTAGGTGAAGTCTCTGCTGTTGTAATTGCTTGCTGGTGTTTCGCCCTTTTTTGGAATAATAGCCTCTTTTAGTGCAGGATTAACTGCTTTTTATATCATGGAATCAGATTTTTTTCCCCTCATCCTCCTTCTCGAGCCGAACCACGTCCTCGCCTCGCTCTCATCAGCCAGCATTCCTACTTCTCCATGACGACGATGACAACGTGGTTGTGCGTGTTAGGCTGTGGCTTGCCTGCCCTCCTTTCTCTCTCCTTCTGAGACGAGGAGCAGCACCTGCTGCTGGCTGTACCGCACCTCTTCCGTCCCTTCCTCACATCTTCTTGCAGCGAAACAAAAAAGGTGCACAACACCTGTTCGATAAAAATGCTGGCTGAAAAGGTAAAAACGGTTCATATGGACATATTGTATCAGTACTTGTGTTAGACTTATGATAGTTCATTGGCTAGAGAGAAAAACAACGGTTTTGCACATACGCTAATGTAGTCCACTCCAAAACAAATTAGTGTTTGTTCGAGGCAATTCACTGATTAAAGAGATACACCATTCCTACTGTGCATGTTAATTGTTTGTAAGAATGTAGACTAATTATAGTTTCATGAATTGAAGTTTTAGCAAGAATTTTATGCTTGTTGAGCTACTGGAATGGGAGTCATTTGTGCTTTTTCATATAATATGTAGTTCAATAGTACATCATGCTTTTTAAATATATTGTAATATATTTTACTGTAGTTCAATATATGTCACTGAACTACAAAAAAATACAACAGTTAAATATATTAGTACATGTAGTACATCAGTTCAATGACAGAAAAACATAAGCTCAAATATATATGCAGGAGGTTGGGAGACAAAAAAATCTGATTTTTTTGTTGTGTCTAATTTTCAGCTGAAAAAGAGAAAAGAATTTGTCTATGTGTATCTTGCTCTTGAGGAAGATTGGGAAGGGAGTCAACGAAGCGGGCAAAGTATGTTGCTGCTTCTAGAATGTCAAAGATGATCAACTTCCAATCATGCTCATTGAAGACCCAATCACTAGGCAGTCTGTCGCTGCTGCAATGCATTAGGAAAAAGTTCAAGTTTCACCACCGTTGCTACATTGACTGCGCCACCCCCAGCCGTGAATCGTCCAGTAGCTCAAGCATATGGTGAGATTGCGCCTGTTATCGATGTATCACTAGTGATAACTGAAATTATTACTTCAACTACTGTTAGTAAGTTCACAATCACAAAGGAGGGATCATTGTTTCTTATTGGAGAAGGCCTGATGTTTAGTTGGTGGCTGTGTGGTACCTACATAGGCATTTTCCATCAAAACCTCCAGAAAGAGATATCATCTCAAGGTGAAAATATGCAATCCTTTTACTGCTCTCTTTCTTATCTCACTCATTCATATTATTATATGTACACAAATTCATGTCATCTTGAATTTGTTACCCCGGTGCGGGAGCAAAAAACAGATGCACAAGTTTATCTTTTGTGACACACTCAGTTCTCTGATTTTAGTTTAGTGCAATTCTTATTTTTTTGTTCAGTTCATTTTCTTATTTCAATGTGGTGCCTTATTGATTTGCTACTATTCTGAATTTTGGTTACCACACCCCAACTTCGAGGTTCAGATACTCATTTTCGAGAAGTACTGAAAATAAAAATTTAAAGCTTGTCCATCAATAAAGTTCACATAGCACTATACTTTTTCACATAGTATTGTCCAGTAAGTACAAAAGTCATGCTCTTATTTGCACATCATGCAAGTTCAACTATTTCCCCGCATGCATGTCTCCCGTAGTCCGACTATTTGCTGCTGCTTCAAATCCCAAAATTTGATTTGACCGTTAAGTTGGTGCTATCAAGTCCAGATCAACTATTTTTATGTTGGTTGTTACAATATTGTTTTTTGAGTGAAGAACTGCATGAATGTATAGCATAATGTAGGAGCTTTGATTTACAAAAAAATAAGGCACCACCACCGGCCCATCCACCACGGTTGCTGGCAGCCATCCAAGTTGAGCGCTGATGGTAGTCCTGTGCGTGCATCAACGGCACTCTCTCACAACAATCTCTCTCTTTCTTTGCTCCTGCTATTAAAATGCATAGATGTGCTGTTCTGCTATTTGAGTAGTTGGGAAGATGTGAAAAGAACATGCTCTTTAGGTGTTTGTCACCATTCCTGTGAGCACCAATTTTTTTAAATGTTTATTTTGTGCTTCTGTGTATGTTTTTGGCCAGTACAAATACATCATCATAGCGAGCATAGATGCAGTCTTATAGAACTCTGATAGTTGTTGTATGCTATTCCAAATGCCAATGATCATACAAAACAGTTGTTGCTAGAGTCTAGATGATGTGTAGTGTAGATGCCATAGTTTCACCCTATTTTTCTGGTTCTAATTATTGCTGCATGACTCTTTAAAAGAATGTTCTGTGAATGTTTGTGATCATGGCTTGTAGGTATTCATGTGAACTTTAAAATAATGACTGTTCTTGTAGGAGGTTCAAAGATTGTCATGGAGCAAGTTGAAGAGATTAGTTTCGTGAAAATAATGTGATCTTTTGGTCAGGATTTTTCATGATCCATAGCCATCAGCGGCAACAAGCGAGCAGTTCAAGGCCTCCTGCGTGAGCCGTCCATCATCTTCTATGCGTGAGCTTGTTGTCTCAACACATCTAGCATCGGAGTATCTGCATCCCCTTGCCGCACACACATGCCCGGCGGTCGAGATAGTGTTGTTTGTGATTACTGGTCGTGATTCTTACGTTGTCATTGGACAAAGAATTTGTTCTATAAGTCTGTATTGGCAGGACCTTCAGTAAATATATATTCTTAGTATTCTGATCTGTAGGCCAAAATGGTGAAAATTTAAACATCAGTCTGAATTAATAAAACTGAGAAGTTCTACTATCAGTAAACGGGTGAACCTAGGCGCAACAAAGCTCTGCCATTAGCCGTGGGGATTATCAGTTCATGTGTATTGTGTTCTTTTTGTTAGTTTTTGTGTGTTCTTGTTTGTCAAGTTGTGTGCAAGTTTGTTATCAGTTCATTTGTATGTGTTGGTAATCACTGCTGTTGCTGCTAGCTACCGATCTGACCATGGTATTACTGCGGCTGCTCTATGTAATTAGCCCCTTTGTTGGGTGAATCTCCTACTATTTGCTAGCTTTGGTATTGTAAAAACACAACAAGTTCACAATTAAAAAAGTTATAAGTTCAACACGACGTCCCAGATAAGTTTGGGAAAAAAGCTCAAACAAAAAGAAACCCCATGAAAATTCAAATGGTAAAAGTTCAGGTCACAAAACAAGAGAAGTCCAAAACATCGTCACAAAAAATACTGAGCTAAAAAAAACATATTTAAAAAAAATATCATTCAGTTCAACGATATAAACCATGCAAGCTCGGGGACTATGAGCTCGTAAACCATCGAAAAGTTACAAGAAAAAACATACCGAAAAAATAGAGTAAAATGTAGTATGTGAAAGCACGCTCAGTACAAACCCAGACGGACATAAGTTCAAGTACTCTTTTTTCAGAACCATTCAACATTACTCTGTGAAAAATACCTCAGTACAAACACAGACATAGATCAGTACGAGTACTCTGTTTTTTAGACAGGAAAAAACAACATGATGGGTTTCACCTTATTCAAAATTACTCTTAAACGGTTGCGAAGTAGAGAAAACGTTCAACATGACTGAGTTTCGCATTTTCGATAGCTATCCAATGGTATATTATTTGCCCCATTTCGACAAACTTTTTTAAAAAATCACGTTCGAAATCAAATTTGACCGAATTTGAATTCGAGTTTAAACCGTAAAGGTATAGAAAAACATTTCTATATGAAAAAGTTGTGCATTTTCCATAGCTTTCCAACGCCGTATCATTTGCGTCAATCCGACAAACCATTTGCAAAAAACGCGAAAATACGTTTCACCCAGAATTTCACCGTTTTCCAAATTACTTTTAAATCGTATAGAATTTGAATAAACATTAGATATATGGAAGAAGCGGATTTTCATCAGCTTTCCAACGCCATCATATTTGCTCAATTCCGACAAACCGTTTGAAAAGTAAGTCCAAAATATGATTCGCGTTTTTGGTTTTGAAAAAAAGCGGTTTTTTCAAAACTGCTCTTAAACCATAAATTGTTTGCAAAAATAAATTATTTGATTGTAATGTAGATGAAAAGAGCTTTCCAACGATATATTACACGCCCGTTTCGACAAAAAAAATTGCCAAAAAAATTGAACTAAAGAAGACGATTTTCAACGGAAAATGAAAGCATCAGTTCAACCGCTCGAATTCATCAGTTCAAGTAGGGTAACATTCTGTTACGCGAAACAGAATAGCCCAATATATATATATATATATATATATATATATATATATATATATATATATATATAATATTCCTGATGTATAAAAAATTGTACAATGTTTATGGGAAAAGCAGACATCAAAAGATATATATTCTAAAAAATGTTAATCATTTACTTTCAAAATGTTAAATGTGTATATAAAAATGTTCCTGGTGTATACAAAAAATGCACATTGTGTATGGAAAAAGTAGACATAAAAAATCAAGTTGTCAAAAAAGTATTTGGAAAATGCTAAACATGTATATAAAAATTACTCCTAGTGTATACCAAAAATGTTTTAAACAACTTTTTTCCTGCGGAAAACCCGACGGCTCCTAGGAGGCGATTAGGGTTTACGTGAGGACCTTCACGGCGCTCGTCGAGTTGATCGGCGAGGCAGAGAATCCATCGCTCAGAGATGGCTGCGGCGGCTGGGCGCGATGGACTACGAGGGGCCAGGGCTCTGTCGCCCAAGTCGGCGAGGGCGCAGCTCAAGGAGGCTCTCGGGAAACTCGATATCTCAGAGGAGGAGGCCACGCCTCTGGTGATTGATGATCGTGATGAGGGCGGCCAGCAGAAGTGGATGCTGGCGGGGAAGATCCTGTTCCGCAATGTCTTCCATATCCAAACCATCTCCAATGCCCTCCGGCCTGCGTGGGGAAACCCTAAAGGTTTATGCTTCAGATCTGTTGGGCCTAATACTTTTGTAGCGGAATTCGCTACACAGAGAGATCTTGATCGTGTTAAGGGAGGCTCTACATGGCACATCAACAAGCATGCTGTGATCATATCTGATTTTGTCGATAGCATGAGGCCTTCTGAGCTTTTGTTTGAACAGCTACAGGTTTGGGCAAGAGTTGTGAATCTTCCCTTCCAACTACGGAACGAGACCTGGGGCAAAGCCATAGCACATTAGATTGACAGTGCAATTTTATCATGCCAATGGATTCCTCAGGGTTAGGGTCACCCTCAATGTGACTAAGCCCTTGCGGCGCTGGATTCTTATTGATTCAGCCAAACATGAAAGCACAGATGTGTATGACATCGAATATGAAAATATCCCTCACTTTTGCTTCTCGTGTGGAAGGTTGGGTCAGTCAGATTTGTTCTGTCTGACCCCGGGATCCAGAGACGCCATTGGCGATCTACCTTTTGGGAAAGGGTTACGTGCAGCGGATGAATACAGGCGAGCAACATCGAGTGAGAACTGGAACAAAGAGCAGAACTCTGCAACAGGCAATAAGCAACATACAAGAAATTCGAGCAATGCAGGAAAAGCTGATGACGAGGTGAACTCCCTAGTGAAGAGGAACTAGAATAGAAACAAACGCAAAGGGGGGACTGAGTCACCGAAACAAGTGTACAAGAGAGTGCAACATCAATTACTGTTGACCGACTTTGAACATGTAGTGGATACCGAGCAAGGACTGGCAAAACTAGAGGGGTCAGCAGCAAGTGCTGATAGTGATGGAAACGAGGGTTTATTGGATGATCGTGGTGGCAAGAAAAAACGTCCTACTCCTGAAAACTCGGGACCTTCGACAGAGGCTGCGGAGCAGCCCTGCCCATCCCAATGAATTGTATGAGATGGAACTGTCGCGGGCTTGGGAACCCGACGACAGTTCGGGAGCTTCGCAAAATAGTGAAGCAAGAAGGTCCCGCCCTTCTTTTTGTCATGGAAACAAAGATTAGGGGCAAACATGTGGAAAATCTTCAGAAACTTTTGGGTTTTAATGGTTGTTTCGCTGTTGATAGTGAAGGATTGAGTGGTGGCATTGGCTTGTTCTGGAATCATGAGGTAAATGTTGAGCTAAAGAATTACAGCCGAGCGAACATTGATGTGGCAGTCAGAAGGAAAGATCATGATCAAACCCCCTGGCGGTTCACGGGCTTCTACGGAGAACCTAAAGCTGAGAATAGATATCACAGCTGGGATTTTCTTCGTACTCTTTTTTCAGTACAACATGATGGTTGGCTATGCATGGGCGATTTCAATGAGACAATGTATGCCGAAGAGCACTTTAGTGTACACGCAAGACCAGCTTGGCAGATGCAAGCCTTTCGGGAAGTGTTGGATTTTTGTTCTCTCCAAGATTTGGGATGGAGAGGAGTGCCTTTTACTTGGGATAATATGCAGCAAGGGAATGCAAATGTGAAAGCTAGGCTGGAGAGGGCTCTAGCAAACCAATCTTTTCTTTCCTTGTTTGAGTATTCTTCTGTTAGACATATTAGTTCAACTGAGTCGGATCATTGTTATGGTCTTACAGAATTGAAATCTATTTCATCTAACGCTTGGCCTCGAAGTCAGCATTCTTTTTTATATGAAAATGTGTGGCACACACGCTGACTATGATGAAATAGTGAAGAATATGTGGCAAAGTGGATCTGGTCTGAATGGTCTTAACGGAGTAATGCAAGCATTACATTCTGTCCAAGAAAATCTCGGCTCTTGGGGGAGCGCAAGTTTGGAAATCTAGCAAAGAAAGTTCGCAAACTACAAAAAAATCTAGAATGATTGCGAAAAGCTTCAGTAGGTCGGGGGCCGAACGAGGAAGAGAAAGCAGTAGCTGCACAGCTGCGGGAAGCCCTACGGCAGGAGGAGATCTGGATAAAACAAAGGTCCAGAGTTCTTTGGTTGCGGGCTGGCGACAGAAACACAGATTATTTTCATGCCCAAGCATCGCAGCGGAAAAGGATCAATCGAATCACCTCTCTTCGGAAATCTGATGGACAATTTACAGATGAGCCCGAAGAGGTGAGGAGGGAGATTCTTGACTTTTATCAAGACTTGTACCAATCTCAAGGTTACAACGATTTGCATCAAATATTACAGGTTGTCCCTCGCCGTGTCTCTGATGCTATGAACGAGTTTCAAGCAAAGGATTTTTCGGCCGAAGAGGTGAAGACAACTTTGTTTCAAATGGCCCCGTCCAAGGCTCCCGGAGTTGACGGATTCACAGCTGGTTTTTTCCAACGGCATTGGGAGGTCCTTGGGGGTGACATCACAACGGCTATTCTGTATTTCTTGAATGGTGGCGACCTACCTAGTGGAATGAACGACACGGCTATCACATTGATTCCAAAGGTTCGTAATCCACAAAGAATATTTCAATTCTGACCAATCGCTCTTTGTCTAGTTCTCTACAAGATTGGAGCAAAAGCGGGCACAAATAGACTGAGAGGTATTATGGATGAAGTGATTGGTGCGGAGCAAAGCGCGTTTATTCCAGGACGGTTGATAACTGACAATGTCCTGGTGGCATATGAGAGCATACACATGATGAAGAGCAGAAAGAAAGGAAAGAACGCATCATGTGCAGTTAAGTTAGATATGCTAAAAGCATACGATCGAGTCGAGTGGCATTATTTGGAGGCCATGATGATCAAATTGGGTTTTTGCAATAAATTCGTCAGATTGATCATGAAGGTTGTCTCCTCAGTCTGTTTTACAATAAAGGTGAATGGAACCCTGCTACCTTACTTCACGCCTTGGAGAGGCCTACGCCAGGGGGATACATATTCACCTTTCCTCTTTCTAATTTGTGCCGAAGGCTTCAACTCCTTGATGAATTATTTTGGTGGCAATTTTGTTGATCATGGCATACATGTGAGCTTCAGATCACCTTGGGTGAATCACTTGTTGTTTGCCGACGATAGCCTTATCTTTCTCAACGCTCAAGTGCATAGTGCGGAAAGCCTTAATGAGATACTACATATATATGCAGAGTGTTCGGGACAAGCTGTGAATAGAGAGAAGAGTTCAATATATTTCAGTCCAAACTCTTCTCAACCCGTTCGTGAGGCCATAAAGCAAACCCTGAACATTCAGGCAGAAGCTTTCTCAGAAAAATATTTGGGGCTTCCGACGGCAGTGGGACGGATTACAAGTGGCACTTTTCATCACCTCGGTGAGAGGAGTCGGGGGAAGATGCAAGGTTGGTCAGAACGCAATATGGCGTGTGCAGGTAGGGAAGTGCTGTTAAAATCAGTCATCCAGGCCATCCCAACTTTCAGCATGAGTTGTTTCTTGCTAACAAAGAAAGTATGCGGACAATTGACGTCCTGCATGGCAAAATATTGGTGGCGCAGTTCCATAGACAAGGGGTGTTTACATTGGATATCCTGGGATAAGCTTGCAACACCAAAAGAGAAAGGAGGCATGGGCTTTCGGGATTTCGGTAATTTCAATCTAGCCCTGCTCGTTAAGCACGGATGGCGATTGATAACACACCTGGAATCGCTATGCTCTCGAGTTTTGAAGGGGAAGTATTTCCCTGATTTTGAATTTATGCAAGCAGGAGCTCCAAAGTCGTCTTCAGCCACATGGAAAGCCATCATAGCAGGACGAAAAGCTTTGGACACAGGCTTGATAAAACAGGTTGGAAGCGGCACAACGAACTCCATCTGGACTGATCAATGGATCCCTTCAACACTGATGCACAAGCCTATGGAACGTCTCGGCAACGATCCGTTGGAATTTATATCAGATCTTATTGATCAGAACTCGGCTCAATGGGATGTACAGCTTGTTAGGCGAAATTTTCTCGCTCCAGATGCTACAGCCATTCTTAATATTCCTTTGCGAGCTGGTGGCGGAGAAGATCAACTTGTGTGGGCATTGGAAAGATCAGGCGAATACTCTTTTAAAACATCATATCGCTCTCTTGTGACTCGCAACGAGCATTACGCTCTAGAGGAAGGGACAGTATCGGAGACATCATTGTCAGAGAAACAGCTTTGGTCTACTCTTGGGAAGCTCAAAATACTACCGAAAGTGCGGGTTTTTTGGTGGAGAGTGGTGCGGGGAATCCTTCCCAACTACGCTACACTGCAACACCACCATATCAAGACAATCGCTACGTGCGATCTGTGTAAATCTTCGGAAGAAGATCTGATGCACGCTCTTGTGCATTGTTCCCATGCAAAGAGCTTTTGGGCAGCGGCACGAGAGGAACTGGACCTCAAACTACCTCGGCTGCATCCTAGCACTTGGGCAAGAGACATTGTCTTGGACGAGATAATTCCTGCTGCTGACAGGTGTAAGATCATCACAGTAATGCATGTGATATGGACTGCTCGTAACCGGTGGACTCATGATCAAGAGGGTTTTGACCCTCGACAGTCCATCAAACGGGCGAGAGAAGATCTGTCAGTGCTGGCTATGCCTCAGGACCGTCGGCGTTTACCAGCAGGCCAAAACTGGCGCCCCCTTGAACCGGGCTGGGTGAAAATAAACACTGATGGGGCTATTGACGTGGATGCCCAGAATGGGGGTGGAGGGGGTGTCGCTAGATATCACCTCTCCTTCATGGGGGCATGGAGCAAACCCTTTCCGGGCGTGTCTGATCCTTTCATCGCCGAGGCTCTTGCGTTGCGAGAGGGTACCATCTTTGCCCAACTTAGAGGCTTTTCACACGTGGTGATGGAAACAGACTGTTTGGAGGTCGTCAACCTCTGGACTTCGGGTCACAATGCAAGGTCAATTGCGGCACCTATCTTCGATGAAATCAGGGAAAGATCTACATATTTTGCCTCCTTTTCGGTTCAGCATGTTATGAGGGATGCTAATATTCCAGCAGATTTGTGTGCTAAATTTGCTACTAGTCTTAGTAGTTCACAGTGCTGGATAGAGGAAAGTCCAGGTTTCCTTGTGAGTAACCTTGTGGCAGATTGTAATCGAATTTCTATTAAGCAATAAAGGTCCCAATTTCTATGTCAAAAAAAAAAATAAGTAAGAAAATAAAAACCATAAAAACTGAAAAGGAAAGAAAATAATAATAAAAGGAAAGAAATGGAAAAAAGGTGAAAAATGAGAAAGAAACAAAAAACGATGGAAAAACCGATGAAAACCAGTGAACGGAGAAAATGGAATGAGGAAAAAAAAGAAAAGGAAAAACTAAAAGAAAACTAGACTAAACCCAAGCACATGACAACGATCGAGCAAACGAGAAGCGACGCAGATGAAAAACCATCTAGACAGGTCGGCCCAACAAATGACAGGAGTGGAAAATCCTTCAGCAAGACGAGCTAGCTTCTCGTGGCTGGGAGGTTTAATCTAGCTGCGGAAATGTGCACATTTTCACCAACAGTCTACTTCTCCGCTACGTTTCTGTTGGTAAAAATTAATCTACCCCTCAGCATCCTTATAGTGATCCTAGGAGTGCACGCTAGTGCAGTATTTTTTATTAATTTATACTACGTTCTCAGCCGTGGCATCATGAGCTTTATATGAGTAGATGCAGGTACGATCTATAGCACGTGTGATGCACGGCCATTGCATAATTTTGTGTGTGTTAGTATTAGGTTGGATCTTATACTTGATGTGTTGGATCCTTTAGCGCTCGAGGCCGTCTCGTTCTTCAAGGAGGCGTTAGCGTGCTGCTTCAGGTTTTTGACCCTCCGGGCTTTTCTCGGGAATGGGGGTCATGAGGATGTCGAGTTTGGTGTCCTACTAGTGCCATCCACCATCATGAAGACCTCAACACATGGTCGTAGCTGGCGGAGCTTTCTCTTCTGCTCTCTGGGTCGAAGTCGAGGACGGGCAATAGAGATTCAATCATCTCCATGAAGCGAGATGTCGTGACAATGCTCGCTGTCTGGATGCAGTGCCCACGTGGCTCCGTGCCCTGCCTCCATGCAGGAGGTGCTTATCACACCGGAACCATCGACGAAGAAGTCAAAATCTCCTAATCAAAAGGTTTGACCCTTGTAGTATTGTGTGGCAAGACATAGTGCCTCAGCTTTCTTGGAGGCGAAGCCGAGGGGCCCGAATGTAGTGCCATGACTAAACTGCTAGGGTTTTGTCCTAGTAATGTTGTTGATATATGTTGATTTTCCGGTGGGGGCAAATGCTCGTCGGATCGGAATGGCAAGGTGGAGATATCATGGACTTACCCAGGTTTGGGCTCTCCATGGAGGAGGCAAGACCCTAATCCTTCCTTATTGTCTTTATTATGGCAATGGTCACCAGAGATCTAGAGGATCATCGGTGAGATCTATCCTTGGTCACTACAGCCCATTATTCCTAGTGGTGGTGTGTGGGGTTCAAGAAATTAGATCTGACCAAGGTTTTTTCTGGGCCCCTCATGATGCGCCCCTAGCTCGCCTTATATAGCTGGTCGAGTCCAGGTTACAAGGTCTGGTTCTCAAATCCCCAGGAGGAAGGTCGAGGGGGGCGGGCATGGGATTCCCGGGACGTGGTTATGATTCCTTTGAGATTGAGGGTCATGTTTCGGTATCGATCTCCAAATCCCTCATCACTTTTCTCAGCCTTTGTGATGATGCACAAAATAGCAAGATGCTAAATTTCGTGAGTCGTGGCCTGATCTCTCATATCATTGTTGCGATAGACGATCAAAGTATTCAAGATGCTAAATTTCGTGATTTGCGGCCCGACATTTAATCCTTGCAATATTTGCAACAATTGTTAATTTGTGGTAATACTCGTGCATGCCACTTGCAATTCCATTGCCCCGACTAGGTATATTCGCAATCAAATGCTTCACCCCTCGATACCACGTGTGATCCCTCAACCATTCAGCTCTCAAGTTCAAAACCAGCAGTGGGTTGTTCTCCGGCCGTGTGAGAGAAGATAATTCTAGGGGTTTTCTAAGAGAGATTACGGGGATTATCCAAGTCAGATATTACAAGAGTCGATAACAAACAATTTTTTTAAAGCTAGCTATAATGCTTGGTTAGGAAATGCAATTGCATTTTATATGTATTATTAAGTTTTTCTATACTTCATCCGGTCCTTTTTACTTCAGATATAAGATTTGTCTGAAGTCCAACTTCGTAAAGTTAGACCAAATTTATAGAAAAAAAATCAATATTCATAATGCGAAATCAATATAGTTAGATGCGTAATGAATTTAATTTTCATATTGTATAGCTTTAGTATTGTAGATGTTGATATTTTTCATATAAATATGGTCAAACTTTATGAAGTTTGACTTCAGAGAAATCTTATATGTAGAGTAAAAAGGACCGGAGGGAGTAGTTCATAAGATATTAAGGAGTGTCTCTTCAAATAAAGCACAACAAAGGGGGTCTTGGGAGGCCTTTAAAAAATTGACTACAATGCATTGCTAGATTGCAATCCGCAGTTTCACAAATTTCACATTTTGTTCGGAGGTCCTTTGTGAAATTTGAAGGCGCAAACATTGCAATCCGCAGTTTCACAAATTTCACCTAATCTCGTGTCTACCTTTTTGTGCCTTTGGAAAAATGACCCATACATAGTTTGTTGAATTGAGTGATATACCACATCTTTATCAGTCAACACATATAAATTTCTGGTTTAACTTAGTCTTTTTTATTTGTGAAATTTCACATCTTGATCATTCAGGTCAAATATTTACAAGAGAAACCAGAAATTTATATGTATTGGCAGATCAAGCTGCGGTATATCACTCAATTCAACAAACTATGCATGGGGAATTTTTTCGAAGGCACAAAAAGAGTGACACAAGATTAGGTTTCCCTAAAGAATCAGGACCTCACTGGTGATTTCCTCGTTCACTTTCTCCTTCTCTAATCACACAATCCGATTTGGCTTGCGTATCAGTTGGAGGAAGAAGAGTAAAACTGTGGAGTCCATTGAAGCGATGTTGGTTTCGTTCAAACCAAACATCTAGAATTTCGATTATCAAGTTGTAACAAGTTAGTATATGGTCAAGAATTAAATTTGTAAAAAGTAGCCATACATGGAATAGAGAGTGCCGCGGTAGTCCATCGCTAGAAGCAAAGGAATCTTTTACGAAATGCAAGCATTCTGCTAGACAGGAATTAGGCTTGGAACATAGGGGATTACATCAAAGAAGAAAATCCTCCTTTGGTACCCAAGCTTGCCTGTGCTTGGATGATGATACCTCAAGTTTTCCATGTAGAACAGATCCTTGTAAGCTTTGGTTTTGAGATTGTAGCGTCTCGTATAGGACATCCGTTCCTTGAACACAATCTCGTCATCAAATGTGGCAATTGGACATAATTCAAGGGGCCTGAACATGAGAACAGCGATTGTGTAACGTCGATCCCATATCGGCTTCTCAACGCTGTTGCACATCCACAACTCAACTGAATTGATGTTGGCCCCTTCACAGGCCAAGCACAGCTCCCCACGCAGCTCGGATAAACTGAACAGGGTGTATTCCAACATCGGGTAGCAAGGTGGTGGCGGCAAGACCCCGAAAGCCTCGTCTTCCAAGCTGAAATGGAGGAAAACGGCGCGGCCTTCCCGAGGTTACGCTCGTCGATGGCCCAGATGAGTGACCCCTTGAAGAAGGTCGCTGTTCACCGTCCCAGGACAGGGTATGGCGGTCGCGTGACTGTCTCATGCCAGTGCTGATCAGTCCCAATGGTGAACACTTCCATCGTGATGGAGTGGTAGCTGCCCGTCCCCGTAAGCACGTGCACAGAGGGGTAGAAGAAGCGCGCCACCTTGTAGGCGCCAGAACATGGGTCGTGCCCAAGGCCAAACGCCTGATGGCACATCTCGAAGCTCAGAGGCTTTCCCCGTGGCGGGTGGGCGCCACGGCCCCGGGGAAGCTTCAGGGTGCAGCGTGTGGCAGGGTTGAGCATGTACGCGGTGAACCTGACGGGGAGCAGGACCAGCCCATCGCAGTGCGCGAAATCGTGCATCAGGTAGTTGGAGGTCAAGTCTATGCCGTGCATGAGTGGCGCTTCTTCGCTTGGCTTGCCCTCAAAGGGCGGGTGTGGACTTCGGACAGACTTGCCAGGCGCGGATTACCACACCAGGATACCTGCCTGTTCTGTGATCAACATGATGAAACAATCCAGCACCTTCTGGTGGGATGTGTATTCGTGAGGCAAGTGTGGAGATGGTTGAACGTGAGAACAGGCAGAGATGCGTTCGAGCCGAGACATGAAGAGAGCTTAGAGGCATGGTGCACCAGGCAGGACCGGAGCAGGCAAGACAAGAGGAACATCCGGGCCCTGAGCCTCCTTGGCATGTGGCTAATCTGAAAGTATCGGAATGACATCGTCTTCAACGGCGAGACGCCATCGCTGGCGAAGATCACGCAGCACATGACAGAGGATGGCATCTTGTGGGCGAAGGTAGGACTGCTGAAGGGTGTAATTAGAGGTTTCGAGGAGGGTAGTTAGCGTAGGCGGTAAGGGAGTAGTTAGCCTACGAGTGTGAGGTGGATGCGGCTTGCCCGCTTGTACATACGATGTAAACTGTGAAATGTTGGGGAGTCTTCCCCCTCCTTCTTTAATACATGATACGCACACTCGTGCGTATTCGAGAAAATGAGTGGCACGGTGGTGCACTGCTCCCACCTGTACAGGCAGACCTTGTCGATGGGCCGGTGACCGTCGTACAGCGTGTGCGGCGAGACGAGCAGACATGGCTTCTGACGGCGGAGGTGCACGCGGTGGAAGGACGCGTCACGGCAGATGGTGGACTGCCACGCACGCAGCTGAACCGCATCACTCCACGGGCAGATTGACTAGGATCTCCGAGACGAGCTCGTGCGGCACGTGCGGACTCTCCTTCTTCCTCCTCTTGGCTGCCCGTGGTGCCATCTTGCCGTTGTCCCCGTCCATGGCCGGCCCCGGCCGGTGATTGGATCTCTCGCAGGGCAAGAGTCCGCGTGCACGATGTCGCAGGGCAAGAGTCCGCGTATACGACCTGTCCTTCGGATTTGGTACTCTCAACGATTTTTTTTACAAAAAAAAGTGTCGCCGTCGGTCGACTCTCTCAGCGTTTGCCCCTTTGGCGTGTCGCCGTATGGGCAATTCCTATTTAGCGCTGCGGGCGCCGGTTCCTACTGTTTTTGCTAACCGACGCCTGCAGCAGCTACTCGTGGGCCGGCCCATCTCGCCCCTGTTTTTTTGCTTCTGAAAGGCAAGAACTGCGTGCGTGAAGAGAATCGAACCTTCCACCTCACGGATCGAACTACGCTGCAATAACCACTGCACCAACATGCCGATTTGATATTCTCTTCTTCCAACTTTTCTTATTTCTTATTTCTTCTTTCCTCTTTCCTCTTTCTTCTTTCCTTTTTCCTTTTTCCTTTTTTTTTCTGTTTCTGTTTTTTTTTCCTTTTTTCTTCTTCTTGGTTTGATGATTCCTTTCAAATTCGTGAATTTTCTTAAAATGGATGAACTTTTCTTCTCAAAATTGATTATTTTTTATTCAATTCAATGAATTTTTTTTCAAATTCGATGAACTTTTTTCAATTTTGTTGATTTTTCTTTTTGAAAATCCATGAACTCTTTTGGATTTCAATGAACTTTTTTGAAATTCGGTGAACTTTTTCAAATTTGATGATTTAAAAAAACGGATGAACTTTTTTCAACTTTGATGAACCTTTTTCAAATCGATGAACTTTTGTTTTGAATTCAATGAACCTTTTCCAAATTCAATGAACTTTTTCTCAAAATTGATGAACTTATTTTTAAAATCGATGAACTTTTGTCAAAATCCATGAACTCTTTTCAAATTTGTGATTTTTTTAAATCAATGAACTTTTTTCAAATTCGTGAACTTTTCTCGAGATGATGAACTTTTTTCAAATTCGATGAACTCTTTTTCTTTTCCACGAACTCTTTTGAATTTCTATGAACTTTTTTTGCAAATTCGTACATTATTTCAGTATTTTTATAGAATTCTGTTTCGAATTTATACTTTCTTTTTAAAAAAATTTACACTGGATATATATAATATATGTTAACTAGAGGAAGGGTCAAATAGAAGTTTTTTCTTTTTGTGGTCAATGGAATGAGCTTGACCTGGTGGTTACGAGCGACTGCTCTCAACCCTCGTGCTCGGAGTTCGAACTCTAGTATTCACGAATCGCTACAGGAATAAGGTTAGGTTTTTGTTCGACGAATCGCTACAGCAATGTTTTAATTCGGCCGCTGGTCACTGTAGGCGCCATTTGTCGAACGGGCGCCTACAGCGCCAACTAGGAGCTCCCCGCCGTATGTATATGGATCCTTAATCCCAGGAGTAAAGACCCGGAGGGAATGAGCTTCTCACAGCGATCAGACACTCTGGACCATTCGATCGAGATTCCTTTGCCGTCCTGTCCGTTGGATCTCGGGCCAGATCGCTGTGAGCCACTAGATATTCACCACGATCAGTCACAGCCGTCGGATAAAATTTCAATTGCAGCAAAATGTAAATTGCATGCCCCCACCAGGCCATTTTAGTCACTTCACTTTGCTGGTCGGAAGGCGAGAGACCTGCGCGACAGCGGCGGCATCGTGTCCTTTCTCCTCAGTTTCCCCCTCTCACGAACCCTAGCCGATCTCTGCCTCCACCGCCGTGATGACCCACAAGTATATGGGATCAATTGTAACCTTTTTGATAAGTAAGAGTGTCGAACCCAACGAGCAGCAGAATTAAATGACAAGTGGTTTTCAGCAAGGTAATGTCTGTAAATACTGAAATTGTAAGTAGCAGAATAGTTTGATAGCAAGATAATTTGTAACGAGCAAGTAACAGTAGTAGTAATAAAAGTGCAGCAAAGTAGCCCAATCCTTTTGAGGAAAAGGACAGGCCAAAACGGTCTCTTATAATAAGCAAAGCGTTCTTGAGGGTACACGGGAATTTCATCTAGTCACTTTCATCATGTTAGTTCGATTCGCGTTCGCTACTTTGATAATTTGATATGTGGGTGGACCGGTGCTTTGGTGTTGTTCTTACTTGAACAAACCTCCTACTTATGATTAACCCCCTCGCAAGCATCCGCAACTACGAGAAAAGTATTAAGAATAAATTCTAATCATAACATTAAACTTTTGGATCCAATCGGTCTCTTACGGAATAGCGCATAAACTAGGGTTTAAGCTTCTGTCACTCTCGTAACCCATCATCTAATAACTACTCCACAATGCATTGCCTTAGGCCCAAATATGGTGAAGTGTCATATAGCCGACGTTTACATGACACCACTAAGGGAATCACAATATACACACTATCAAAATATCGAACACATATCAAGTTCACATAATTACTTGCAACATGATTTCTCCCGTGACCTCAAGAACAAAAGTAACTACTCACAAATGATAATCATGCTCAAGACCAGAGGGGTATTAAATAGCATATTGGATCTGAACATATAATCTTCCACCAAATAATCCATATAGTAATCAACTACAAGATGTAATCAACACTACTAGTCACCCATAAGCACCAATCTATAGTTACGGTACAAAGATTGAACACAAGAGATGAACTAGGGTTTGAGAGGAGATGGTGTTGTTGAAAATGTTGATAGAGATTGCCCTCCCCAAGATGGGAGAGTTGTTGGTGATGATGATGACGATGATTTCTCCCTCCGGGAGGGAAGTTCTCCCGGCGGAATCGCTCCGCCGGAGGCCAAAAGTACTCCTGCCCAAGTTCTGCCTCGAGACGGCCGTCCCGAAAGTCCTCCCTTGATTTTTTTCTAGGTCAAAATGACTTATATACCAGAAGATGGGCACCAGAGGTGGGCCGAGGGGAGCACAACCAACCAGGGCGCGCCTGGGCTCCCTGGCGCGCCCAGGTGGGTTGTGCCCACCTGGTGGGCCCCCTCTGGTACTTATTGGCTCCAATATTCCTCATTTATTCCATAAAAAATCTCCATGAAGTTTCAACTCATTTGGAGTTGTGCAGAATAGGTAGCCTGATGTAGCTTTTTCAGGTCCAGATTTCAAGCTGCCGGAATTCTCCCTCTTTGTGTATACCTTGCATACTATAAGAGAAAAGGCATTAGAATTACTCCAAAAAGCATTATTATGCATAAAAACATCATAAATAATAGTAGGAAAACATGATGCAAAAATGGATGTATCAACTCCCCCAAGCTTAGACCTCGCTTGTCCTCAAGCGAAAACCGAAATCGAAAAACATGTCCACATGCTTAGAGAGAGAGGTGTCGATAAAAAAAATACAGACATAGAAGCATCATGTGCATTATTGTAACAGCAACAAATTTTAACATAAAACTTTTATCATAGACTTCTCATGAATAAGTAACAATTCATCTCTATTAAAAACCAACAAACTATGTTCTCAGTCAACTTTGCAACTATAATTCATCAGCTTTTTAGGAAGGGTCACGCATCGGAGCCTTTAGGCAAGTCCATATACTCAACCATCATATAGTCTTCTATGATTGCTAACACTCACCGCATACACATGAGCAAAATGTTTCAACCGGACACATAGAAAGATAGGGGCTTTATAGTTTCGCCTCCCAACGTATTCACCTCAAGGGTGATGTCAACAATAATAACTCATGCTACCCATATTCAACTGGACATATGTGCCTAGATCTTTCCTCACCATATGATGCTTGCCAAAGGAGAAAAATAAAATGAAAAGAGAGAAGAACTTCGACTCTTGCATGAAAATAAATACATAAAAGTAAAAGATAGGCCCTTCACAGATGGAAGCAGAGGTTGCCATGCGCTTATTTGTTTGTATGCTCAACACCTTAGTGCAAGAGAACGTCACGTTATATTGCCCCTCGTGATGGCAACCTTTATTATGCAGTCTGTCGCTTTTATTTCTTCACCATCACAAGTTCGTACAACGCTCAATTTTCTCTTACACTAAATGATCTTACATTTTAGAAGCAATTTTTATTGCCTTCTTGCACCGATGACAACTTACTTGAAGGATCTTACTCAATCCATAGGTAGGTATGGTGGACTCTTAAAAATAAGATTTGGGTTTAAGGGTTTTTGGATGCACAAGTAGTATCTCTACTTAGTGCGGAATTTTTGGCTTGCAAAGATGGGGGGCAAGCACCACATGTTGAAGGATCTATGACAATATAACTTCTATGTGAATATGAACAAACATAAATCATTAAGTTGTCTTCCTTGTCCAACGTCAATAATTTTGGCATATAATCTTTTGATGGGGGCTCACAATCACAAAAGATTTCTATGATAGTGTATTTATATGTGAATCTTCTCTTCCCTTATTAATTCTTTCATGAGTTGCATCATTGACTAATGCTATGTTTGTCAATCTCTAATAAAATTTTCTACTTATACTTTTTCTTATGTGGTGTTATCACCTATCATAGGATTAGCATATGATCTTTTCATTTATTTCTTTTCTTTTTATTGCAACAAGAAAGTAAAGAAAGCAAAATCTCAAACTAAACTTTATTTTATATCTCGCACACGATTACAAGGACAGATCACTAAGCAAGCTCTCAAAAAGAAAGGATCGAACTAAACTTTTATTCATCTAAAGCAAAAGATCGAACTAAGAAAAGTAAAGGCAAAAGGTAGTGGAGGTGATACGATACCGGGGCACCTCCCCCAAGCTTGGCGGAAGCCAAGGGGAGTGCCCATACCCGATACTCAATTTTCTTTTGGTGATGAAGAAGGAGGTGGTGATATAACTCCTAATATTTCCATGAGTGTCTCCTTCATGCCTTGAATCTCACGAAGGGCTTTATAAAGCAACTCAGTGTTTTCCTTCACTTTGGCCATAATATGCTTATTCTCCGGCCCCCAAGAACTTGCTCCTGCATCACTTTCACTTGGACGAGATATGTCCCAATTGGACGGTATGTGCACACGAGGAGTATTTTTGAACCCATAATTGTGAATCAAATTATGAAAAATGTTACGATTTAACCTGTGTAAAGTCCTCCTTGGTGGGAGTTCTCCTGACACTTCCAAGCTCACTTGATTGTTTGATGATCTAATGGCTTGATGAGGATTAGGACGAGTAGAGATACCAGCTAGTGTGCCTCTATCGGAAGCCGGAGGGTGTACCCCAAGGGGATCGCCTTCATCTTCCTCCATGGCAACTTCCTGAACTTCCTCCCCCTCTAGCTCCTCCTGCAGTAACTCTACATTGTCTTCTCCATTGTTGGGAAAGGAGGAAGACATGACGCCTGGCTTAACAGATGACCAAAACAGCAAGAAAAGAAAACAGAAGATTTCTCCACGATACGGTGGTCAATAGGTTCGGGGGATATATAAAGATTTTTTTTATCTTGAGAAACAAGCAAACGGTAGAAAAACGAATTCCGGAAGGTACCCGAGGTGGGCACAACTCACCTGGGCGCGCCTGGCAAGCCAGGCGCGCCTTTTGTCTTGTGCCCACCAGGGGTGCCTTCCTGGTTGCTTCTTATTTTCCTAATTTTCTAAATATTCCAAAACTGAAAAAAAATATTTTTGTGGAATTTTCGGAGTCCGTTTACTTACCGTATCACGTACCTCCTCTTTTTCACGATTCTGGAGTGTTCCGGAAGGACTCTTTTATGTGTTTTTCCGGTGTCATAGTTTGGATAATATTACTTTCAATATTAATGGGCGTACCTGAGACATAATGTTTTATTCGTTGCCCATTAACAACCTTCGGGTTAGTACCTTTGGCATTATTTATTTTGATAGCTCCAGACCGATAAACCTCCTCAATTACATAGGGTCCTTCCCATTTGAAGAGGAGTTTTCCTGCAAAGAATCTGAAACGAGAGTTGTACAAAAGAACATATTCTCCAACTTTGAACTCACGCTTTTGGATTCTTTTATCATGCCATCTCTTAACTTTTTCTTTAAACAATTTGGCATTTTCATAAGCTTGGGTTCTCCATTCATCTAATGAGCTAATATCAAATAACCTCTTTTCACCGGCAAGTTTGAAATCATAGTTGAGTTCATTAATTTCCCAATATGCTTTATGTTCTAACTCAAGAGGCAAATGACAAGCTTTCCCATAAACCATTTTATAAGGAGACATACCCATAGGAACTTTATATGCTGTTCTATAAGCCCAAAGTGCATCATCTAATTTCTTAGACCAATTCATCCGGGACCTATTGACAGTCTTTTGCAAAATTAATTGTATTTCTCTATTGCTAAGTTCAACTTGACCACTAGACTGAGGATGATAGGGTGATGCAATTCTATGGTTAACATCATACTTGGCAAGCATTTTACGGAAAGCACCATGAATAAAGTGTGAACCACCATCAGTCATCAGGTATCTAGGGACTCCAAACCTTGGGAAAATAACTTTCTTAAGCATTTTAATAGAGGTGTTGTAATCAGCACTACTGGCTGGAATAGCTTCTACCCACTTAGTAACATAATCAACATCAACCAAAATATGTGTATACCCATTAGAGGAAGGAAAAGGTCCCATGTAATCAAAACCCCAAACATCAAATGGTTCAACAGCAAGTGAATAATTCATAGGCATTTCTTGACGCTTACCAATATTACCTATTCTTTGGCATTCGTCACAAGATGAGACAAACTTACGAGCATCCTTGAAGAGAGTAGGCCAATAAAATTCAGATTGCAATACCTTGTGAGCAGTTCTGTCTCCCGCATGATGTCCTCCATAAGCTTTGGAGTGACATTTCCGTAGGATATGTCCCTGTTCATGCTCAGGTACACAACGTCTAATAATAGCATCTACTCCTTCTTTATAAAGATGTGGGTCATCCCAGAAGTAATGTCTTAAATCATAAAATATTTTTTTCTTTTGTTGGTATGTAAAGCTAGATGGTAAATATTTAGCAACAATGTAATTAGCATAATCAGCATACCAAGGAGTGTTATTAGAAACATTTATTGCAGCCAACTGCTCATCAGGAAAACTATCATCAATAGGTAGTGGATCATCAAGGACATTTTCAAGCCTAGACAAGTTATCAGCTACGGGGTTCTCAGCTCCCTTTCTATCAATAATATGTAAATCAAATTCTTGTAGCAAGAGAACCCATCTAATAAGTCTAGGTTTAGCATCTTTCTTTTCCATTAGATATCTAATAGCAGCATGATCGGTGTGAACGATAACTTTAGAGTCGACAATGTAAGATCTAAATTTATCACAAGCAAACACCACTGCTAGAAATTCTTTTTCAGTAGTAGCATAATTTCATTGTGCACTGTCTAGAGTTTTACTAGCATAATGAATAACATTTAGTTTCTTATCAACTCTTTGTCCTAGAACAGCACCAACAGCATAATCACTAGCATCACACATAATTTCAAAAGGCAAGTTCCAGTCAGGTGGTTGAATAATAGGTGCAGAAATTAAGGCTTTCTTGAGTGTTTCGAAGGCTTCTAAACAATCATCATCAAAAACAAAAGGAGTATCCTTTTGCAAAAGGTTCATAAGGGGCCTAGAAATTTTAGAAAAGTCTTTGATAAATCTCCTATAGAAACCAGCATGACCTAAGAAACTACAAATACCTTTGATATCTTTAGGACATGGCATTTTCTCAATTGCATCAACCTTAGCTTTGTCCACTTCAATACCTTTTTCAGAGATTTTATGGCCCAGAACAATGCCTTCATTAACCGTAAAGTGGCACTTCTCCCAATTCAAGACAAGATTTGTTTGCTCACATCTCCGCAAAACTCGATCAAGATTGCTTAAACAATCATCAAAAGACTTCCCATACACAGAAAAGTCATCCATGAAAACCTCAACAATCTTTTCACAAAAGTCAGAGAATATAGCAGTCATACATCTTTGAAAGGTAGCAGGTGCATTGCATAAACCAAAAGGCATACGTCTACAAGCATAAGTTCCAAAGGGACAAGTGAAAGTGGTCTTTTCTTGATCAGGTTGAGAAACAGGTATTTGTGAGAAACCAGAATATCCATCAAGGAAACAAAAATATGTGTGCTTTGACAATCTTTCTAACATTTGATCAATAAAAGGCAGAGGGTAATGATCTTTTCTAGTTGCTTTGTTTAATTTTCTAAAATCAATTACCATTCTATAGCCTGTAACAATTCTTTGTGGAATAAGTTCATTCTTATCATTTGGGACAACAGTAATACCTCCCTTCTTAGGGACACAATGAACAGGACTTACCCATCTACTATTAGCTATAGGATAGATTATACCTGCTTCCAGAAGTTTTAATATTTTCATCCTTACCACTTCTTTCATCTTCGGATTTAACCGGCGTTGGTGATCAACAACGGGTTTAGCATCAGGTTCCATATTAATTTTGTGCTGACATAGAGTGGGACTAATGCCCTTAAGATCATCAAGAGTATATCCAATAGTAGCTCGGTGCTTCCTTAGAACTTTCAATAGTCTTTCTTCTTCATGTTCTGAAAGGTTAGCACTAATAATAACAGGATATATCTTTTTCTCATCAAGATAAGCATATTTCAAAGTGTTTGGCAATTGTTTTAATTCAAACACAGGATCACCTTTGGGTGGAGGAGGACCTCCTAGAGTTTCAATAGGCAAATTGTGTTTAAGCAGTGGACGTTGTTCAAAGAAAATATCATCTATTTCATTTCTTTTATGCATATGTAAATCATTTTCATGGTCTAGGAGATATTGTTCTAAAGGATCAGTAGGAGGCACAGCAATAGAAGCAAGACCAATTATTTCATCTTTACTAGGCAATTCTTTTTTATGAGATTTTCTATTAAACTTGGAAAAGTTAAACTCATAAGACTTATCACCAATGGTGACCCCGACAGTTTGTTTCTTACAATCTATTCTAGCATTAACGGTGTTCAAGAAGGGTCTACCAAAGATAATGGGACAAAAATCATCTTGCGGGGAACCAAGAATAAGAAAATCAGTAGGATATTTTATTTTCCCACAAGACTTCAACATCTCTAACAATCCCGATTGGTGATATGGTATCTCTATTAGCAAGCTTAATAGTAACATCTATGTCTTCTATCTCTGCGGGTGCTATGTCATTCATAATTTCTTGATATAAGGTAAAGGGAATAGCACTCACGCTAGCACCTATGTCACATAAACCATGATAAAAGTGATCTCCTATTTTAACTGAGACAACGGGCATACCAACAATGGGTCTATGATTATCTGTTTTATCCGGTTTGACAATTCTAGTAGCTTCATTACAGAAGTAGATAACATGCCCATCTATATTTTCTTCCAGGAGATCTTTATAAATAGCAACACTAGGTTCTACTTTGATATGTTCATCAGGTTTAGGTGTTCTAATATAACTCTTGTTGACCACAGTTGAAACTTTAGCATGTTCCTTTATCCTAACAGGGAAAGGTGGTTTCTCAATATAAGCAGTAGGAATAACTGGATCAATATTATAAACAATAGTTTCCTCTTTAGTTGGTACCGGTTCTTTAACTTCCTTTTTAATAGGTGGGTGATATTTAAACCACTTCTCCTTAGGAAGATGAACATGAGTAGCAAATGATTCACAGAAGGAGGCTACTATCTCAGAGTCAAGTCCATATTTAGTGCTAAACTTTTGAAAAGCATCGGTATCCATACAAGATTTAACACAATCATACTTAAGCTTAATACCTGACTCTTTACCTTTGTCGACTTCCCAATCTTCAGAGTTGCGTTTAATTCTTTCCAAAAGATCTCACCTGAGTTCAATGGTCTTCTTCATAAAGGAACCAATACAAGAAGTATCAAGCATGGATTGATCATCACGAGAAAGCCGAGCATAAAAATTCTGAATAATGATTTCTCTTGAGAGCTAATGATTGGGGCATGAATATAACATTGACTTAAGACTCCCCCAAGCTAGAGCGATAGTTTCTCCTTCACGAGGCCAAAAAATTTATATATAATTCCGATCACGATGAACTAGATGCATAGGATAATTTTTTGGGGAAACTCCAATTTCAATCGATTCCAATTCCAAGATCCAATATCATCGCATAGCGTATACCATGCCAATGCCTTTTCCTTCAAAGATAAAGGGAAAACCTTCTTCTTAACTTCATCTTCGGGTAAACCTGCAAGCTTAAACAATCCACAAATTTCTTCCACATATATCAAGTGCATATCAGGATGTTCGGTTCCATCTCCTGCATAAGGGTTAGCTAGCAGTTGTTCTATCATATCCGAAGGAATTTCATATTCAATATTTTCAGTAGGTGCAGTAGATTGAGGGGTAATTAATTATGGTTCCGGTCGAGGTGAAGATACCCCGAACAAACCCCTCAAAGGATTGTTTTCCATAGTAACAAGTGACAATAAATTTCAGCACGTAGTAATAATTTTTCCTTACCAATTTCCACTTAGCAAGAGCGCTTCACTCCCCGGCAACGGCGCCAGAAAATAGCCTTGATGACCCACAAGTATATGGGATCAATTGTAGCCTTTTCGATAAGTAAGAGTGTCGAACCCAACGAGGAGCAGAAGGAAATGACAAGTGGTTTTCAACAAGGTAATGTCTGCAAGTACTGAAATTGTAAGTAGCAGAGTAGTTTGATAGCAAGATAATTTGTAACGAGAAAGTAACGGTAGTAGTAATAAAGTGTAGCAAGGTAGCCCAATCCTTTTGAGGCAAATGACAGGCCAAAACGGTCTCTTATAATAAGCAAAGCGTTCTTGAGGGTACACGGGAATTTCATCTAGTCACTTTCATCATGTTAGTTCGATTCACGTTCGCTACTTTGATAATTTGATATGTGGGTGGACCGGTGCTTAGGTGTTGTTCTTACTTGAACAAACCTCCTACTTATGATTAACCCCCTCGCAAGAAAAGTATTAAGAATAAATTCTAACCATAGCATTAAACTTTTGGATCCAATCGGTCCCTTAGGGAATAACGTATAAACTAGGGTTTAAGCTTCTGTCACTCTTGCAACCCATCATCTAATAACTACTCCACAATGCATTCCCTTAGGCCCAAATATGGTGAAGTGTCATATAGTCGATGTTCACATGACACCACTATGGGAATCACAACATACACACTATCAAAATATCGAACACATATCAAGTTCACATGATTACTTGCAACATGATTTCTCCCGTGACCTCAAGAACAAAAGTAACTACTCACAAATGATAATCATGCTAAAGATCAGAGGGGTATTAAATAGCATATTGGATCTGAACATATAATCTTCCACCAAATAAACCATATAGTAATCAACTACAAGATGTAATCAACACTACTAGTCACCCACAAGCACCAATCTATAGTTACGATACAAAGATTGAACACAAGAGATGAACTAGGGTTTGAGAGGAGATGGTGCTGTGAAGATGTTGATGGAGATTGCCCTCCCCAAGATGGGAGAGTTGTTGGTGATGATGATGACGATGATTTTCCCCTCCGGGAGGGAAGTTCCCTCGGCGGAATCGCTCCGCCGGAGGGCAAAATTGCTGCTGCCCAAGTTCCGCCTCGAGACGGCAGCGCTCCGTCCCGAAAGTCCTCCCTTGATTTTTTCTAGGTCAAAATGACTTATATACCAAAAGATGGGCACCGAAGGTGGGCCGAGGGGAGCACAACCAACCAGGGCGCGCCTGGACTCCCTGGCGCGCCCAGGTGGGTTGTGCCCACCTGGTGGGCCCCCTCTGGTACTTATTGGCTCCAATATTCCTCATTTATTCCATAAAAAATCTGTGTAAAGTTTCAGCTCATTTGGAGTTGTGCAGAATAGGTAGCCTGACGTAGCTTTTTCAGGTCCAGATTTTCAGCTGCCGGAATTCTCCCTCTTTGTGTATACCATGCATACTATGAGAGAAAAGGCATTAGAATTACTCCAAAAAGCATTATTATGCATAAAAACATCATAAATAACAGTAGGAAAACATGATGCAAAATGGACGTATCACGCCGCCACCGCTCGAGTTCGGATCTGGGGCTCCGGTGTTCTCTTCGGCCCAGGTACGCCGTCCCGCGCTCCCTTCCGTATGTCCTTCCTCTTCTCGCGGTCGTCGCTCCTGGCTTGGGTGATTTCGTGGTCATGCTGCAGTTCCGCGTCCAGGTCGTCGTCGCCGTCTTCCTCGCGTGCCAACGTCGGGAGGCGCCGCCCTCCTCTCGCGCCATCAACTGCAGCATCCAGGGGGTCTGGCTCTGAGCTCCTGAGCCGAGGCGAGCTGCCGCCGGATGCCCTAGAGACGGTTGGAGCTCCGGGCTTCCAACTCCAGCCCCCATCCCCTCATTGCGTCCAGGTTCGCCTCTCTGTCCCTCTCCCTCTCTCCAACCAATAGCCGCAACATAGACGGAGGAGGACATCCAGCCTCACGCTAGCGGACAAACCTTGACTTATGTGACTTTTAGTATCTGATGCTAGAGGTGTGTGATGATGCAACAAATTCTATGTTTGTGCTTTCAGGTAAACTCAGCCGATGGACCTTTTCACGGTTTAAATCCCAATGTTGTGCTGAAGAGAAACAATTCACTTTGGAAAGAGGTTAAAATGTAATCTACTTGGACTATGTTGCCCATACAGGTTTGATTCGTATATACATATGAACTTGGCCATGCCTCGATGGGTTGTAGTTTGCTTCTTTCAAAAAGGCGAGGTGTTTTGGGTTGATTTGCTTAGCTGCTTTAAGCATGGGCATCTAATAGATTATATGGTTTTGTTATGTTTCAGTACATTGGCATGACCTCTTAAACAAGTCTCAGGCCATAGGATTGTCATAATGTATTTTATTTAGTTATATAAAAAACCAAGCACAGAATAGTGTTGCTTCTAAACTGGTGTTGGCATTGATAAGGTTAGTAATTCTGTAGTACTTATTTGTTCGAACTGAATTCTGTAGCACTCAGTAAGGTACACAAAAGAACACGTGCTTTGTATTAGCAGATTTGCAATTGGCTTGATCAAACTTTGGCTGTATAATCATCCTCGTGTTAATGTGTATAAGTGGTAGCGGATGTTCTTTCTTTTTGACTTTAGAAGGGACATACTAAGGCATCAGTTTATTCCTACTGAATTACTTTTGACCTATGAAAAACCACATGTGTTATTGACCTTTCAGATAATACTGTGAGATGTGTGCATTCCTTCATGCTTCAGGTTATTCTGAAGTCTGCGCTTCGTGACAAGTTGGAACTATTACCTTTGGCATATTTCATGGGATGTTGCTAACTCATTTTTTTGGGGGTCAAGTAACATGTATGAACATTAGTGATGGTCCTGTTTCCACTGACGGTTAAGTGCACCTAACAGGTTCCAGTAGCTCCGCTGCTGATACCGACTGAATTTTCACCTTTTTTACCATTCATGGATTAATGGTTCAGATGAATCCACCAACAATAGCCCCCTGGAAAAGGGAATTCCAACTTTGATTACATCGAGTCAAGGAGTAAATGAGGTAGTTTCTAGAAGGATCATGGGATAGCTGGACATCAAGGTTTAACCTTTACCTGATCTGCTCTTGAAATGTTTTATCTAGTTCTGGAAATGGCATGCTAAAATACTAAAAAGTTGATATGATTACTTCAGGAAGGTGTTAGAGAGGTCTGGGAAATATCATGCTGTATTGTTGGTTCTGCCATCTGGAGTATATCATCGCAGGATAATTGTTGATGGGGTGCCGAGACATGTGTCTGAACTACCTCATGTGACTGATGAAAGAGGGCAGGTAGCCAACCTCCTTGATGTGCACACCAGGAAGGATTATATATGTCCTTTTCAGCATTTTGTTCACATATATGCCATTCGGTAATGACTGATGTCTTTAGATTTGGATTCAGAGATACTGTAGTGTGTGTTCTATGTTGGTTATTTTAATGGTAGGAGCTTGCAGTCAAGTTGTTTTATTGTCTCAAGAGGTGGGCATTCGGAGTTGTTAATTGGCTAAACATGTACCTTCTGGGAAATGTTTTATTTGATGGTCTGGTAAGTGACTTGCTTCCAGCAATGGTTAGTTGTTTTTATATTTTTTATGGCTACTAGATGGGTGATCGAGATTTGAGATTGTAACTATTGATTTTCTTGGTGTGCCTGGATTTGGTATGAGGCGTTTGTGTGTTTGGATGCTCTTCAGCTTTTCTGGTTATACTAGATACTAATCTTGATATATATGCCATGCTATTCGGCTATTCATTTTCTTACTTGATCTAGATAAATTGGTAATATAGATATGTCTGATATGTGTGTGTGTGTGTGTGTGTGTGTTTTGGCAGTTTAGCCTCCTATTCGTTTTGACGCTTGGTTTTGCTATTAGGAGAATCAAGGAGGTTCTGTTCGGATAATTTCCTTTTATATTCCAAGGTTAATTAATCCTGGGACTATTCAAAAGCAGGCCATCATTGTGCCCTCCTTCAATTATTTTGCTTGGTGGTGCGTCGATGTGGTTGTGCACCTGGTGAGCCATCCCTTCTCCCTCACCTTCTCCTCTGATATTTTGTGCAATTCATGCATTGATCTGTGCTCAGTCAGTGTAGAATTTGATTGATGTTTCCCAGACCTGCATGTATTGCTCTATGACGAACTAATTAGGTTTTTTCATTAAGAACTATGGAATCGCCATTTGGATTGTGTAAATTCTAGCTTTGAATGGTACTAATTCCACCATTGGCCTGATCATACTTTAGACAAATAATCAACACTCCATTTTCGGTAATTAGCATACTTTCTAAAAGACTATGTTCTGCACCTACCTATATTCATACAGACAAACCAATCCTCCTTTGAGACTATGTCAATCCAAAAAATTGTTAGAACAGACTCTTAAGCCTTAGCACAGGTTTATTTACATGGTAGGCACTGCTTGATTAAAACAGAAGATGATATGCACGGTAGTAAATGTAGGGAGTAGCAACTTAACCAGGGATGATACATCTGTTGGTATAAATACTACAATTTGCCATTATGGTGTGAGACTTGATTCAATTTGTATTACAGTAGTACATCTTTTTTTACTGTATAGTTCTATATTCCTTCTTATATAAGAAGTCAACTTAGACAGGTTGGCTTACCGCAAGTAGCCATAAACTGGTTGAGACGGTGCTAAGTGGGGATCCAATTGTTGAATTAGGATTAGAATGATCCATCCATAAAGACGGAAGAAGAGTGAGTAGCAAGAAGAGTCAACATCCAGGCAGAGATCCCTGATTGGTCTCCTTTGCTCTCAGCAATGTTATATACATCTGGTTTATACAACATAGGAGAAGTGACCTTAGAAAAATATTTCCTGATGGTAGAGAATATGGCTAACCACATCCTATATGTTCATTTATTACTTTTATTTCGCCATGTATACATGACGCTATATCTAATTTTTGCTGGCTCAGGTTGACTCAACCATTGTGAGAATCTCGGCCAGGATGATTCTTGGTATTATGTTGGAGAAACTTGGAATTCCTAAGGCTGTTTATCATCGAAGAACGTATTTGCACAACACAATGAGTGTCACTCTGTGCTCTTCTGCACCTCTGCCCCGAGTAATGGGGCGTGTGCAGCACATATGTCAACACGGGTATTCGCTCTGCTGATGGGGAAATAGCGGAAGACTCTGCTGCAGTAGAGGCAATTAGATACATTGAACAAGCTACAAATACTGTGGGGAAAGATTTGAATTACGAACGGCTACAGAAGATGCAACAAAAGAATGCTTTTCTAGCTCCAGCTTGATGAAGCATTCACTATGATAAATAGACTTGCCAGGTTTTGTATGCTAGCTGTGAGATACATCTGCTCTTTTGCAGATCAGTTTCAGAGCTTAATGGCGTTTAATTTCCCTCCTACGAGTGGTGTGGATGGATCGACGCTCAGGGCCCTTACCAATATCCATGTTGTAGAACATAGGAAACGAAGGCAGGTGCATCAACACCAGAAATGTACACATGTGAGTATGCCCGTTGTACATATTGCTAGATCAGAACCTATATCTCACTGAAATTATATTTGTTTATCTCCACAGGCATCTTGCTGCTGAACGACCATCGGTGTTAAGAGTCGAATACTTAAAGTAAAGATGACTGGACATATTATTTACACCGCGCACTGTTGTTATTGTTTTGTATAGGCTTCTATCTCATCATAACTAGCCTTTTGTATAAATGCCTTGCTTTGATGTTTTTGTGTTGTCTTGCCTTAATGCACCATTTACTTCCCGTGTAAATTACTCATGAACGGTCCTTTGACCTATGTAATGACTCCTGGTCCTATTTTATCCTTCCAAGAAATAAGACTCATGAAGTTATCATGCCTTGCTTTGAGTAGCTGTTTTCATTCTGGTTTAAATGTTTATTAGATTGTTGCTTATTTATGTTCTGCTTTTGATCACTTTCAGTTATTTAGTTACGGGGTTGGATATGACATCAACCACAGGGATGTGGCTCTTTTAACTCTGATAAAGAATGTTTATGGGATTGTTGCTTGCTGATGTTCTTACATCTTTGATCTGATTGCTTTATTACCGGGTCGGAAATGATCGCACCCGTAGGGGTGCGGCAAGGCGCACTTCCTACCTAGTTTACATGGAGCACGAGCAGGTGCTTCTGCCTGTGATTTTCTGGCTTCTGGTTTTAATTAGATCAATATTAAACATTCGATAAATCTCACAAAATAATAACAATTTATATCTATATCTATGTAACTAATAATAAAGGAACTATTACCTCTGGCGGTACGTTGCCCCTCGAAGTTGCCATAAATTACCCACTATGCCACCCATAAATAAAGAAAATGATTCGGGTTTTTCAAAATCGCCGCCGGATTTCGTTCTTATAACCTGATACATTCATATATTACAAACATAGAACCAACGCAATGGCTAAGGCGTTAGGCTTCCGCACGGGAGACAAGCGATCTATCCCTGTTTCCAACCTTTTTTCTCCCCTTTTCTCTTATATATAGCAGGCCCCGCGAGTGGTAATAGGCCGGCCCATATGCCAGTCGTGACGCCCCCTGTTTTTTTATTTTGCTTTTTTCTTTCACAATTTTGATTCTGTTTTTTATTTTTTATCTTTAAATTAATCCAGGGTTTCCAAAAAATCCAATTTACAAAAACTTGCGAGTACTGAAAAAATAAATCAAGAAATCATAAAATGTTTGTGGATTACAAAAACATTCGGGAAATCATAAAATGAACCATCACCCCCTTTTTTTATTTTTCTTTTTCTTTCTCATTTTTGTTTCTGTTTTTCCTTCTTTACATTAATCCCTGATTTCCAAAAAATCCAAATTTCAAAAAGTTGCGAGTACTGAAAAAGTAAATCGAGAAACCATAAAATATTTGTGAATTCAAAAAACATTTGGGAAAGCATAAAATGTTCGTGATTACAAAAAAATGTTCGCATATTATTTAAAAAATCACGATTTAATAAAATCAGGAAATAAAAAATGTTCATGATTTCCAATATATGATCATTTATTCAAAACACATTCGGGAATTTGAAAAAAATGACCATGAAATTTTAGAAAATGTTCACAAAAATTAAAACAGATTCATAAATAACGAACAAAATGAACCATCACTTAGGTAGAGGTTTTATTAGGGGCTCTGTAGAGGTCGCTTAAAAATGTTCATGATTTTTAAAATATGATCATGTATTCCAAAGTTTTCGAGAATTTGAAAACAACATCCATGAAATTTTAGAAAATGTTCACAAAAATTAAAATAAATTCGTAAATAACGAACAAAACGGACCATCGCTTATGTTGAGGTTTTATTAGGGGATCTGTAGAGGTTGTTTTATTTAGTCCCTCGCGTGTCGGGTAAAAAAAGGTTTCCGCGTTCTGTACAACGCTGAGCCCCAAAGAAATTGACACACCTTCCTATGGTTAGTTTTTGTAAGCTATATGAAAACGACTAAATGTCTATTTTACATCCATATATAGCTATTCTGGTACCATAGTTTTATTGGTTATGGGAAACACCGCTACGCTAGGTCAAGGCGAGACACATCTTGCATCAGTCTAGCTCAGAGAGGGGTCCATCAATGTAGTTTGCTCAGTCAAAAAATATTTCTTGTGGCGCCTTAGGAAATCAAGTCATGATGAGACCATCGCATTTTCAATTTTTGAAATGACTTTTTAAAGGTCCCTTCTCATCATGACATCACTCAGACATAGTCTGTGAAACGACATTTTAAAAATCCTTATCTCATCCTCGCATTTGATTCACACTTTTTTTATATCTCTAATACATCTGCATAATCTGATTGTTTTTCTCCCGTTGCAACGCACGAGCATATTTGCTAGTAATAATAAACGAGCTATTGCTTTTTGCTGTACGTCATGAAAATTGCCCTCAAAGTTGCAAAATATTACCCACCAATGCCACCTATAAGTGATCAAAAAACGTTTCACACAGGGGGAATGATCCGCCTGTACCGGCCAATGCAGTAGAGACTAGAGACCTCCTATACTATGCTATGCGCGCTGGAAGAAGATGAAAAGTGCCAATTTGGGCCGGCCCATGTCTGGGCGGCCTTTTTCAAATTTTGATTTTTGATTTTTTCTATTTTTCCGTTTTTGTTTTTTTCTACTTTAAATAATTTGGAACTTCAAAAAAGTTCTGAAGATTTAAAAATGAGAATTTTGAAATAAAATGTTTGTGGATTCAAAAAATGTTCGAGATTCTATAGAAAAAATGTTTGCTTATTCAAAAAATGTTAGAAATTTTGAAAACAAATGTTCGGGAAATCAAAATATGTTCATGATTTTTTAGAAAGCTCGTGTATTAAAAAATTTAATTAAATTAAACAAAATCTCGCCAATTCAAAAATGAGCATGAATGAAAAAAATCATAAAAATTCCAAAAAATGTCCTTGGCTTACAAAATAGATTATTCATTCATAAAATGGTCGCCGATTCAAAAAATGATCATGTATTTCAAGAAATGTTTGTTAAATCAAAAAAATGTTCGTGAATTTCAAAATTTGTTCTACCAATTTCGAAAACAATGTCTGTCCATTCTAGAAATGTCCGCTGATTCAAGAAAGTTGTTAGAAAAATGTTCACAATTTTAAAAAATTGTTTAGAATAGTATAAAATGTTCATGAATTCAAAAAATGTTCTTGATTTTTGAAATTGTTTGAAATTTTCTGAAAGTGTTCATGAATTTAAAAAATGTTCATGATTCCAAATATGTTCACGAGTTTAAAAAAATGTTCATGATTGCATGAAATTAAGAGTGATAGTGTATCTCGATGATGCAGCACAATGTGATCATGGCCATTGAAGATTATGAATTCTTTTTCTACCGTTGCAACGCACATACCCTTTTGCTAATAATAATAATAATAGTTAACATTAGATACAACTAATGTAGACTAACTAAACTCGCCCATCATCCACCCTGCTACCGGGCCTGGGATCCGCTGAGCTGACAAGTGCATCTCTAGCAGATCCGCTATAAATCGGTACCGCAAAAAAACACTTTTGTGGTACCACGCAAGCCATGGCAGAAAAAATCCTCTAAAACGATATAGCAAATTTGGAAACAAGATATGCGCGAGAATTTGTTGACGATCAAGCAGCAGCTCTTCGCATCACACAAAGTTCTTCAACGTAGATAGTTCAAACATACATAAATGATAACCGAAACCAAGATAAAACCTAACTCTAGATCATTCATCGAATCTGCGGTAAAACTTCCCAACCGATTTGCGTAATCACGGTGAGCTCGTGCTCGTTCCTTGCAACTTTGAGCCGCCCCTACTCCTTCTTCGCCGGCCGTCGTCGCACTCTCAGCTGCGTGCAACACTTCTTCAGTCTCACGGCACCGTAGGATCTGGGGGTGATGTGCTCGTCCAGTACATCGAACCCACTCCACACCCCTTGGCCGTGCTCCCGGGCCTTCCTCGCCCTCCAGCCGCACCGCCCGTTGTCGTTATTGTCGCTTAAGCTCGAATGTGCCACCACGGCATGACTTGAGGAGGCTTGCTCAGTGTCGTGGCGGCGAGGCCTATTCGCCTCGCTCCCATGCCCGCCTCGGCCTCCGCTAGCGCCTGTGTGCCCCCATGGCCGCGGTAGTGCCCGCCTGCCATGGATCACGGTCGACGATGAGAAAGGAGAGGAGATGAGCGCCTAATTGCTCGCTGGAGTGCTCTATCTCTAGCGGCGGAGGCGGCAGATTGTGGTGGAGCTTATCCAGTGCACTAACCATAAAAAGCCCCCGACCCCGTCATATAGCAGTGGACGGGTGGATGGGTGCCTCTAAAAATTTTACGGGCCGACAGACTTTTAATTGACTTGTTCAGGAAGGGAAAAAAAGCAGAAAACTGTAAAACGGGCGGAATTTTACGTGCCGGCGAGGTTATAGTGGGCTCTAACGGCTCCATGTGCCACCCCAGTCCCACATGCCCCCTCTTTTCTCTATTTTTGAGATGGCATGCTGATGAGGAACAACAAAGCGAGGGGAGGGAGAAATGATGGCAAATGTTGGAGAAGATGCAAAAGAAGCAGATGAGCACGAGGGAGCCTACCAGCATGAGCTCTAGCGCCAGGTGCTCTTTTCTGTCCCCTCCCTCCCCCTTCTTTCTCTCTTCTTCGTTGAAGATGATATGCAAAAAACCCATAGATAGCAAACAAAAGCCAAAATGAGCAGCTGTTGCTAGAGTTAACCAAACTATTACATTGAGCAGTGAAAAATGGAGACAAAGCATGACTGCTTTGGCATATCGAAACATTTAATGAGAGTTTGTCTTTACTCAAGCTAATGGCACACACGAGGAGAAAGAAAGAGAATAAAGATGTACTGCAGGGGGGATGATCACTGTGTAAACTATGATGGGAAGTGTATCTCCACCCGTAGGTGGCCGCGTGGTATATATTGATTGAGGCAACAAGCCAGCCGTGGCGTACAAGAAAGGAACTATCGCACGGATGCATTCCAGGTTATAGGAGACGAAGAAGGAGAAGTTACAGAAGAAAGGGTAGAAGTTTGAACATGATTCTATCTCTACCAATCTATCTAACACTCCCCCTCAATCTAAACCCTATGAACCTTTGCCTAGGTTAAGATTGTACTTAAAATCATCTAACCTTCTCATTGTGAGAGGTTTCTGAAACCATCAGCTAGTTGATCCCTAGTTGGAATGAACTTGATATCAAGCAACTTGCGAGCTACTCTTTCTGATACAAAATCAAAATCAACTTCAATGTGCTTGGTACGTGCATGGAAGACAGGATTGGCTGAGAGATAGGTAGCACCAATATTATCACACCGCAATCTTGCAGCTTGTGGAGCTTTAGTTCCTAGCTCATAGAGTAGAGTCTGTATCCATGTTATTTCAGCTGTAGCATTTGCCAAAGCTTTATATTCAACATCAGTACTTGATCTTCAGACGGTCGCCTATTTCCTTGCACTCCATGATACAAGATTTGTTCCCAGGAACACAGCAAAGCCACCTGTAGATCTCCTATCATCAGCACACCCTCCCCAGTCTGCATCAGAATAGGCACTAACAAGCATAGATGGTGCCTTGACAA
Organism: Thinopyrum elongatum; assembly: GCA_011799875.1. NCBI lineage: Eukaryota > Viridiplantae > Streptophyta > Magnoliopsida > Poales > Poaceae > Thinopyrum > Thinopyrum elongatum. The sequence continues at coordinate 566,867,077 of CM022299.1, read as the reverse complement.
TCTGAACTCCAAGTACTTCTGTAAACTTTAGATACCTCAAAATTCTTTTAACTGCAGTCCAATGAGCTGAACTAAGAGCATGTAGATATTGACATACTTTATTCACAGAATGTGTAATATCAGGACGAGTAAGAGTAAGATATTGCAATGCACCTACAACACTTCTGTAGTTTGTTGCATCCTCTGGTCCCCGTTCTTCACCACTCTCAATTGTGAGTTTTTCTGAAGTTGAGATTGGTGTACTTACTGGTTTGCAATGTTCCAATCCTACTCTCCTGAGTATGTTAGTGGTATATTTTTCCTGTGTAAGAAGTATACCATCTTTTACCTGTTTGACCTCTATGCCAAGGAAGTAGTGCAGGTCTCCCAAGTCCTTTAGAGCAAATTCCAACTTCAAATCTTTAAGCAAACAAGTAGTAGCATCTGGACTAGAGCTGGCAACAATAATATCATCTACATAGACAAGAACAAATATGGTGACACTGCCTTTGTTGTAAATAAATAGTGAGATATCTGTCTTAGACGGAGTAAACCCAAGTTGTTGTAACTGTGTGCTCAACTTTGAGTACCATGCCCTTGGTGACAGCTTTAGTCCTTATATAGCTTTATCTAACTTACAGGCATAATCTGGCGTGCTTTTATTTTCATAACCCGGTGGCTGCCGCATGAACACTTCTTCCTCTAGAACACCTTGAAGAAACGCGTTCTGAACATCTAGCTGTCCCAAACTCCATCCTTTGGAAACAACAATTGACAGTACAAGTCCAATGGTAGCTAATTTTACAACAGGACTAAAAGTATCGTCATAATCAATCGAAAACTATTGTTTGAATCCTTTTGCAACCAACCTTGCTTTGTACCTATCTAGACTTCCATCGGATTTTCTTTTGATCTTGTAAACCCATTTACAGTCAATGACATTTTTTACTTCTCCCTGGTGGTACTAGGTGCCAAGTTCTATTTTTCATGAGTGCATGATATTCATTATCCATAGCCTTTTTCCATTCTTCATGAGCAAGAGCATCATTCAAATGACTTGGTTCACCAGTACTAGTAAGAAAGGCATGTTTAATCTTATCATACCTTATTGTACCATATGTGTACTGTTTTGGTTGGAAAACACCAGTCTTTGACCTGGTAACCCGTTTGGGAATTTCTGGAACATATGGAGGAGCTGCTGTTTCTGCTACAGAAAATCCAGGCGTAACAGGATCTACAGCCGAAACATTATCCGCAGAAGATCCCGTTGTATCAGCCGTTGCCACAGAAGATCCCGCCCCTGCCAAAGCTGGGTCTGACGGCTCCTGATCCGAGAGCAAAATCCGCCTCATGATCCCTGCGCCAACAGACGCGTGACAAGTGGCGCTGGCAGGAGAGGCACGTGGGGGCGTGCGGCCTGGAGAGTGGAGGCTTGGCCCCGCCTCGGTCGCCTTGTCCCCCGCCAGCCCAGCCCGATCGGGCGTGGTGCGAGGTGAGCCGCACGGTTGTGCGTTGGCTGGGCCTCTGGGTCCCATGCTGTCAGCCACCGCACCCTCCTACGTCGTGGGGTGAGCCGCTGTACGCCAATCCTCCTCGGATCGCTCGTTGGCAGGCGTAGGCGCATTAGCATCAGCTCCGGATCTTGCGCTGTCTCCTCTGTTTGTATCTTCGCACATAAAATGATGGTCTGCACACTTAGCAACTAAATTAAAATTCTCCTTTTCTGTTTCTTTTTTTGACTAAAGCACATGATAAGCCTTTATTAATTCACCACAGTGATCTAGATTAGGCTTATATTCGGGAAGAAGAGCTATTTCAGCCTGACGAAGAGTGCCCACATTTGGGTGAAGCTTTGCAAAGGGAAATAAGGTTTCATCAGAAACAACATTTCTAGAAATATAGATGCGTCCGGTTGCAACTTCAAGGCATTTGTACCCCTTGTGAAGATTGCTATAACCAATGAAGACACATTGAGTGGAACGAAGTTCAAGTTTGTGGCCATTGTAAGGACGTAGATTGGGATAACACACACACCCAAATATTTTGAGAGAGTCATAGTCCGGTTTTTGATGAAACAATCATTCTAAACGAGTGGAATTTCCAATCACTTTACTAGGTAAACGATTTATGAGATAGGTGGCCGCAATGAAAGCTTCATCCTAATATTTAAGGGGCATGGATGCATAAGCAAGAAGGGAAAGATCAACTTCAACAATATGACGATGTTTACGTTCGGCAGAGCCATTTTGTTGATGAGCATGTGGGCAGGATACATGATGTTCTATGCCTACATCTCGAAAGAAAGAGTTGTGTTTCTCATACTCCCCTCCCTAGTCACTTTGGACTGCAAGAATTTTTCTGTCAAATTGTCGCTCTACAAGTTTTTGGAATTCTTGGAAAATAGAGAGAACTTCAGATTTGAACTTGAGCAAATATATCCAAGTGAATTTACTAAAGTCATCGATAAAACTAACATAGTATTTCTTTGTTCCAAAAGAATCTCTTGCATGACCCCATACATCAATAGAAATAAGCTCTAATGGAGCATGAGACACACTATTTGACTTAGGATAAGGGAGTTGATGACTCTTGGCACATTGACAAGCATCACAAACAAACTCTTCACTTTGACTATGAGACAACATAAGATTGCCTTTATTCACTACTTGCTTAACTATGATCGATGACGGATGTCCTAATCTTTGATGCCATCTTACCAAGCAGGGCTTGACGACGGAGTAGACTTGACGATGATGAAGACGACTAAGGGCTCTTGACGTGATGGGGTAGAGTCCTCCAATGCATCTACCATGATGGATGAGCTCCCTCGTTGCCCGATCCTTAATGAAAAATATATTTAAGATGAGTTTGAAAGAAGACATTGTTGTCGGAAGTTAAGCGAGACATGGATGCAAGGTTTTTATCAGCTTGTGGAACATGTAAGACATCTTTTAAAAGAAGATCACGTTCGCAAGTAGGGGAATTAATAATTGCTTGACCTATGTGATGGATGCCCATACCTTCGCCGCTTGCGGTGTGAATTTGATAACTACCAAAGTACTTCCCACGGAGAGCAAGCTTCTCAAGTTCATTGGTGACATGATTTATGGCACCAGAATCAGCATACCACACTGTGCCGGCATCTTCCTCTTGTTCCCTTATTGCTGCAGCTACGTGGCGTTCATCAGGGATGTAGTTCTCATCGAACCTATGCCAGCACTCCATGACCTCATGCCCAGCTTTCTACATAATTGGCAGCGGGGACGGCCGCTATTGGAGGAGGATGAACCCCCGCCATACTGGTTGTAGCCGCCCCTTCTTGCGCCGATCTGTGTGTTGCCTCCCGCACCCGAGCGCTCGTACTGGATGGCACCACGCCCACGTCCGCTGCTGTTGTTGCTGTAACTGCGCACCTGATGACCGCGCCTACGACCCCCTCATCACGCCCTCATGAGATGGTGTTAGCAAAGGACTGCCGTGGGTTCAAGCCATGGAGCAGGTTGATGCGAGTATCAAAGGAGAGGAGCTGGCTATAGAGTTCTGCAACGGTGACAGGTTCCACCCGAGCGGCAAGGGCAGAGACAACCGGGTTGTACTCGAGATCGGGTCCAGCAAGAATATGTGACATGATCTCGCCATTAGAGAGAGCTATTTCGCCGGCACAAGCAATCTCGTCCATGAGGGACTTGATCTTGGCGAGGTAGTCAGCCATGCTTAGGTTCCCCTTCTGGAGGTTGTGCAGCGCGATTGTAGTGTTGATCGCCTGCGCCTGCATTTGAGCTGCGAAGGTAGCGTGGACGGCGGCCCAAACCTCGTGCGGCATCTGGAGTATGACGACTTGGGCAAGGATCTTGCGGGAGAAGGATCCCGTCAAGTACCCCTTAAGTTGTTGCTGCTGAGCGGACCAGAGGACTCGGGCCATGTTGACAACTTGTTCCTCCTTCCCGTCCTTGGTGACGGTGAGAGTGGCCGGCGGAGCTTGGCTCGTCGGCTCGAGGAAGTGCTGCACCTGGGCGCCTTTGATCTGAGGCAACACGATGGCCTTCCACAGGAGAAAATTGCTGCTGGTTAGCTTCTCCTGCGGTGGTGGTCCTCTGGACATAGCGTGGCTGGTGCTTGATGATGGGGCGAAGAGGGAGGTGGAGGAATCGGTGATGAGCGGACTCGTGGTGCTGGCGGGGGCGGACAAGGTAGTTCCGGCCATGGCTTTCGCTCTAGCTAGATGAGATTCGATCTAGGAGGAAGAGGCTCTGATACCATGTAAACTATGATGGTAAGCGTAGCTCCACCCGTAGGTGGCCGCATGGTATATATTGATTAAGGCAACAAGATGCCATGGCGTACAAGAAAGGAACTATCGCACAAATGCGTTCCAGGTTACAGGAGACCGAGAAGGAGAAGTTACAGAAGAAAGGATAGAAGTGTGAACATGATTCTATCTCTACCAATCTATCTAACACACTGCAATAATGAGAAAACATAATGGGAAAAACATATGAAGATCTATTCCTACTCAAGATTGGCACAGGTAGATCTTCATGGAGTACTAGAAGAAAACACGATGATCCTGCTTATCCACTGAAACTGAGAACGTAAATAATACATGAGCAGAAAGAGGCTCGATACAACACAACACACAGAGAGAAAGAGAGATAAATTTGCGTTATATACAGATGGACTTTGCTACTGCCAGCTACTAATATACGCCAGACAACGCCACCATCCTGCACGTATCCGTCCACACGCGCCCGTTGCCGAACCTCCGCAGCGCCATGCTGCCAAGATCCGCCGTCGGCCTTGCAGTGGATGTAACACCGCTCCTCAGGAGAGACCACCCATTGAATCCCAACTGGCAATTACTTGGTCAGATCCCCCTGACCCCTGCATCGCCAACCCTAGGCGACACGGGGAGAGATCGCGCCGCCGGCCCTCAGCCACCTCTCTCCGATCTCTCCCTCCCGCTGCCGCCCGAGTTCACGCTGGCGAAGCTTGGGCTGTGAGCTGTGACAGCGGCGGCGGGGTTTTCTCCCTCGTGTGTCGTAGCATCTTCTTTTGGCGGCGGCGACATGGTCTATGGTGATTCGGTGGCGGACGTGGCGGCGGCGACAGTGGCAGCGCGGCCTTCCCGCGGCGGAGGCGCCCTTGTGGCGGCGGCCGGAGTCTCGGATCTCGCCGGGCCCAGATGGGCTTTGGTGGGCCGACGGATCTAGTACACAGCGGCAGGTTGGCGTGGTGGGCCTGCCAAGCCATTTGCTTTGGCACCGTGGTGGTGTCGCGGCCGGTCAGGCGGCTCAATTCTTGTGCTCCAGTCCTCGACAGAGAAGGCGGCGATCCGTGCACAAGAAGCTGGATGGAGTTCTTCGAACTGATCTGGGTGAAAACCTGCTCTCGGCTAGATGCCAAGGCCGGCGATGACGACACTCTACGGTGTCGTTCCCTTGTTGAAGGAACCGCCATGGAGCTAGACCACTATCTGCTACCTCTGGGGGAAACCCTAGATCAGTAGATCAGAACACGACGACGCTCTCGGAGTCGTTTACCCCTTGGGGGTGTCATTTTTTGAGGTGTACACGGGCTCGAGGGACCAGTGGACGACATCTTTGGTGGAGCGGTGCTTCATCTTACGCATTGATGGCGACGGATCTCGACGGCATGGCGCCCTGGAGATTCGGTGTCCGATGTGCGACGATGGACTCGCGCAGCAGGATGACGTTGTCTGTCGTCATGGTGGCGTCGATGGCAGAGAGGCCTGGTACGGTCGATGCGCCAGTTTCTGCCTTGAAGATGGATCGATGGAAGACAGTAGTGACAGGCCTTACAGTGTGCAGACGTGGTGCCCACTGTGAGTGTGCTGGACCGGTGTGTGACGCAGTCCAGGTATGTGCCTAGGCTGGGGTATCCGTCTTTAGATGTTAGGATTTGGTGCGATGTCTGTTCGGTATTAGACTCGGACATTTGGCACCCCTTCATCAAGGAGATAGAAGTAGCAACAGGTATTGTCAAGATGGTGGCATGTATTATTTTGTAAAATCTTTATGAGTAATTAATAAAATGGCTGCATGCATCGCCCAGATGCAAAGACCGGGGTACAACCTCCTTTTCTAAAAAAAGAAACAAAGAAAATGAGTCGGCCACCCCCGTTTTGCTACCTAATGCAGGATAAAAGTCTCAAACCTGAAGTGAAGATGAATACCAATAAAAAAAACCAAGAGCTGAACATATTATGTAGTTAGTTGTAAGTTTGTTCATTGGAAATCAAATTGTCTTCGTAAAAATAGACTAATGAACCAATTAAATTTTCTAAAAATGGCATATAACCGAAAAATTCTGAATTTGAACAATGAAAACATACCATCAACTGCCGTCTGATGTTTGTCGTGCTAAGACGGTGAACAAAAGAAACACCTTTGTATCCTGGACGGGCGGCAAGATGTCAAGAAATTTGCAAAGCTCATCATCATCCACGTCTATGGCCCCTGGTGAACACAGAAGCTTCCAAGGCGTCGCCAAAAGGGCTGCTGAGGACCAAATTGATATAGGCGAGGTTCACCTTGGGCACAAGCCCATCCAAGTTGCAGCGGGCTAAATCGCCCTCTTCCATGTTGTAGTCCTGCATGAAGCTGACTGAAAAAACAGGTTGCGGCCGATGCTATTGTTGAATGGGACCCTTGAGTTGCATGGGGCGAACGGCCCATCCAAAACAATAAGCTAAGCATAATGGGCGCTCGCTCGCGTGGTACACCTGTCCATTTTTACTGTGCACTAGGTTTTAGTGTACGGGACGAAACAAGACTTGTTCGTGAGTGCTGGACTGGGCAGCGAGCCACTTCCTCCCCTCGCGCTCAGCGCCCCTCTCCTCCCACTCCCACAGCTAGGGTTACCGCCGCCGCCGCCCTCCCCACTCACGCCCTCTCCATCTCGCGCCCGGAGCTCCCGCGCCGCCACATCCCCTCGCCCACGCCGTCCTCGCCGCAGAAGAGGGCCAACGCGCCGGCGCCGCCGGGGAGCAGCCGTGCCCGGAGGGGGTTGTCCATGGAGCCCGCATCCCCGCCGTCGACCTTGCGCACACGGAAGGTCGCTGCTGCTGCCGAGGTCGCCCAGGTTGACAGCGCGCCGGCCGGCCTGCAGCTCATCCTGGAGCCTTGAACTCAAGGTTAGCGGCGGAGATGGGTGTTCCTACTGGTGGCTGGCGGAGAAGTGCACGATGGTGGTGGTGGACGTGGTGGAGGCGGAGCACGTCGAGACCGAGGGTGTCAAGGTATGTACGATCGCTTGCTCCCCCCGTCCTTCCCCTATCGATCTTGAGATGTGTTGATGACATGGAACGCGACAAACAATTGTGTTTTCATAGCCAAGGAAGTGGATCCGTCAAATATCATCAGGGCGATCAGGGAAAACATGGAGCAATGGCGCCTTGCTGGAGCCAAAGCCATCGAGCCCCCGTTCGGGGATTTAGGCGCGAGATAAAACCTAGAGGCACAGAGTTTTGGGGGACCGGAAAGCCACCCCCCACGAACACTCTTTTTTATTTTGTTTCTCTGATCGCTTTGATCTAACTTTGTATTTCTATCACTCTTCTGCTAAATCAAATGAAGCCAGCCAAGCTGGATCTTCAAAAAAAAAAAGATGTGTTGATGACTGGGCTGTTCGATTCAGTGTTTCCGAGCGAGGAAGACTGGGGCGTGGGATGGCCTAGCAGGGTAAGATTTGTGCTTGCTGATTGATGCCCATGTGGAGCTATGTAGTTACCCCAAGGGAAATTTTCTGGCTTGCTTCACGGGCCATAGCTCCTCCTTACCCAGCCCCACTTTGTCTCCCTTGTGATTTGGCTGTTCCTGATCTTGGTGGCTGACATGTCTCAAATTTTCATTGGGCAGGGCTACTAATGTAAAGGAGCAAACTGGAAATTCCCACCTGCATATTTTAGGTAATTATATCATGTTTTTGAATTCTTTGTGTGCATATGGTAGGCATGAACTTGTCCCTACAGCTCATGATAAGAGTAGGACCTTAAATTCGCCAGAATGAAATTAACAAAATGAACTCCTATCAACTACTCCGAAGGTTTTCTGAAACTGCATGAACATTTGCTACCAAAAACTTAAGTTACCAACTTAGCATAGCTGCTTAGCTACCAAGTTGCTCTGCAGTTAATATACACCTATGTTAAATACATATACTTGTTTCCAAGGTTTTTGTGTACTGCTCCTTGTCCTTTATGTGATATTTACTTTCGTAGTATGTCATAAATGGATCCAGGTAGATGTATGGATATCTATGGTGGATGATCCGTGTCATTCTTTTACAGGTCATAATATGCACCCACACAATTCAAGTTCATATTCTGGAAGGACGTTGACCAATGAACCTTGTAGTAATGTTATAGGTAAGTTCGTTGCTTTAGTTCTATCCGAATTGTGTATATCTATACCTCAAAAAAGAAAAACTGTGTATTTCTACTAACCATCATTGCATGTGTGCAGTGGTTAGAGATATTGTAGTGGATAGTTAATTATCTTTATCTGCTTCTAACTCAAGGATTCATACCACAACATTTCCTCCATTGCAGGCAAACGAGCTTTGGAAGAGCCAAAACAGATATGTGATGGGGCTAGAAGGGTGGGAATTTGAAGATGCTACCCTCTGGAACATGAATTCTACGGAGGCAAAAATAGTAAGGTCTGGTCATGGACTCATGGTGATGGCTCAATCATCGCCAGTGAGCCCAGCGAGGCCATGTCAAGGACAACACAACTAGGTACGTGTTTGCAACCCTTTTTCTGCTACAGGTGAGGTTCAGTTTCCTGTTGGCTGCAATTGCTTACAGATTGGTGTATTTTGTTGTGGGTTAAATGGATGTAGTAAGATCATAAGATACTAATGGGCTCCCTGTAATCCCAAAGTGCATTGGCTGGCAGATAGATATTTTACAAGATCCTCTAGATGTGTTTCATTTTTGCCAACGGAAATGATTGCTAACAAAGTGCAAATATGATAATTTCGCTGCTGGATATATTATCCTCCAATTATTTCAGAAATCTGACTATGAGGTTCAGAGCAGTAACAATGTTGTGTTATCCAGTCCCACAAAACGATTTTCAAAACTTCTTGAAACCGTGAGCGACCAACCTTCATGATATTATTGTGTGCATGAAATATATTACTTTCTGTTTGTTGAATTGAAAATTTCTTGCCAATTATCTGTTATGGTGGGCGTGTTGCCGCAACCATTTTAATAGACTGAAACTATTGCCTTTTCTTTTGTTCTACCTTTTCCCTTAAAAATTTCTGATGTAGCCGCATTCGTACATTACTGAATTAGCGGTATACTTTATTGGAACATGTTGTCAAGCCTTTTTTTACTGAATTACCAGTGATATGAGAAGGCACCAGACAAATAGGGATCTAAACTGATACGGGATATAGATGGAAACTATGACAGAAATATAAGAACGGAAAGAGATGGAGAACTGAAAATGAAGTTCAGATTTTTTATTTCTTGCTTCTCATCCACCCTCGCACTAGCCTCCACAATCTTCTTAGTGGCATGTTTTTTTATCACTTTGAGTAGCGGGGTTCAAATGGCAGGTAAGTTCTTGTAGATAAGATACGGGAGAAATGGTAGGTGCAGCCTGCCTAGGTATAATTGCAACTATATGATGTTTACCAGTCAATCTGTAAGCAAATTACTTACTTGAAGAACTATAGTTGGTATTGTCCTGTGTCAAATCTTGGGGTAACTATTTAAAGACCAGGTTGCAAGATTATTACTAGAAGTTGCAACAAATCGATCGTGTATAACCTAGAAATGCATTTGTACTAAAGTGTTCTGACACACTGCATGATATAGGGGCTGTAGTAGGCTCGTATGGGCCATAGCAAACTCTTGAAGGCGCTACAGCTGCACAAAGCAATAAGCTTCTGCATAGCATAATGCGCTATTTAAAACACTATTTGGTACCAACAAATAGAGAAACTGTGTTGGTAAGGGTATAAACAGCTGCCTCTTCTTGTCTCAGGAGTTGTGGCAGTTCAGTTGTATGGACATTGAGGTGGATTTGATTATGATACCTTTGCCACGTTGAGCTGCTTTTGGAAATTGAGCGTTTGATTACCCTGTTATCTTTCAATTAGTTAATAGCTTCTCATTGCGGCACACATAAGATGAAATGTTGGACAATCATCGATCAACCTGATTTATCTACAATTTAATTTTATGTTTAAAGAAGAGCAATGAACTTATTATGAATCTTTTCTGCAACAGCTTAAAAGCTGAGCACATCATATTTTGTTTATTTTCTGCGGGGATGCATCACAGTTCATTAACCACATACTTTTTTAGGGTCTCATCAACCACATACTGATGTTAAGTTATACCATTTATTCATTCCTAGCAGATTTGAATATTCTGGAGATGAGATAGATTGCAGTAGTACACCCTATCTCCTGGTGGAGAAAAGGAGCCTAGAGGAACGTTCAACTTGAGCTGGAACGTGAGGTATATGCTTTTTCAGTTTACGAATTTATTTACCATTACCTATGATAGTTCAACTAAAAAGAACTCCAAAATTGTCAAGAGGACGTTGTAGTTCAACTATTCAAACTTTATGCTGCAGTTCTATGATTATATCGGAGTCTTTCACTTTCTGTCAAAACACACTACAAATTAATGTCTGGACAAGTGAATCTCCCAATAATATTCAATTTTATTTTAGTTAGGAGGCCCAGCAGTTTGCGGATTGCACAGTGCTACTTTATTCACAGTCTTACTAGAAGCATTTTATTCCCCCCCCTAATAAGAACATTTGAACTTTATCAATATCAAATTCTATGTTGATTGTGGTTCTCTCTTCTACTGCCATAGCCCTCGACGACAACATTTGTTGAGGTTTTCCAGTGCATGTTTCATTACATATATATGCTCTTTCTCATGGTTCACCATTGGAAGCTTTTACACATGGCCATTGGTATGCATTTCATCACTTTGTTATGGAGGGAATTCTCTCGCTGATCTTTTCTGCTTAGCAGTTCTGCTTGAACTTGTGCAATTCATATGGTTATATGTACTGGTTTAGTGGTAGAAGTTTGGAGTGCTCATTATACTAACTCTGTAACTCGTTAGGTATTATCATGCAGAACATCTTGCCATAATGCAACTATGTATAGTTTGCTGCTGTATGGTCGAGTTTATGAAGTTGCCACTACACCATCACACTGTTAAATAATTTATGATTGAGTACTACTGTTTACTTGATGTTTGGTTGAGAAAATAGGATCTAGCTTCACTTAAGTTAACCATCAATTTGTTTCAGGTTTAATCTCTATTCTTTCCCACAATGGTTGTGCACACTTTAGGTTATGAGGTCGTGCTGGTGCTGGTTGACGAGCTCACTACCGGCAATGCACGCCCCGAGGTGACTGTCTGAAAGATCTTTTCCTCCGCATGTTCATATTATTGTTAACAATGCCTAAACTCTGAGCTTCTCTACCTGTTGATATAGGAGGCAACATAAATTTTCTTTAGTTCGAAATTTGTTTGCTTCTTCTCTGTATTTGGTGTAGTATAGTGTGCACCTTTTAAATGATCCAGCTATTCACCGTCTTGATAATGGTGTTCAGCAAGGTGGAAGTGAACATGAGAAGTAAATTCAAAACTTCAAGTTTAATTAGTCAGTTTGACTCTCCATGTCCGCAAGGAATGTAAATAGAAAACTTCTTTGACGATAATTCTTTGCAAAGGATCGATTTTTAATTAGTCAGTCTGTTTCATGTTGTGCAGACAAACGGTCAGTGCGTAGCGGTGGATGTGAGAGTACTGTCATGGCCATCTGTGAACGACACCAAAGAAACTTTGAATGACAAAGATGCGGGTATGTTCACAGGCCACAAAGATTTGATAATTGTTTGATGAACCCTAGGCATTATTGTTGTAACTCAACCTCTGTTTTATTGGGAACTTTTCTGTCAGTCACCAAGCAGTTGGATAGTGGTGATCACCTGACACCAGCTACCTATTAGCCCGAGGACAAAGACTCTAAAAGGTCAGATATTTCCCCTTTATTTTTATAGTTCATTTATTTATTTCAGCTTGAATGAACACTAGTAGAAAACAGGGCTTTGGTTCGGGCAGCCCAGCCCATTAGTCCCGGTTCAGTCACGAACCGGGACCCATGGGGGGCATACGTCCCGGTTCATGCGCCCAGGGGGCCGGCCGGGGCCTCGTGGGCATTGGGCCCGGTTCGTCTGGACCCATTTGTCCCGGTTCCTGGCACGAACCGGGACCAATGGGCCTCGCTCCTGGCCCACATCCATTGGTCCCGGTTCGTGGCTTGAATCGGGACAGAAGGGGGGCCTTTAGTCCCGGTTCCACGCACGAACCGGGACCAATGAGGTGGCTATATATACCCCATCACCGGCGAGCAGAGCACTCCACACTGCTCTATTTTTTCTGGCCGGCGAGGGGAGAGCTTTGTGGTGCTCTAGCTCACCTCCTATGCACATGAGGTGTTTGATGAAATGCCCGAGCCACACTAGTTAAGCTTTCTCCTCTCGAAGCTCGACCTTCAAGCTCCATTTTCCTCAAGATTTGTCTAGGTTTAGCGGTCCGTCACGTCCCGTCCCCGTCTTCACCGCCGTCCATCGCCTGCGACGATCTCGTCGCCGGCATAACCGTGGTGAGCCTCTTGTTCTTATCTTCTTTCTAAAAAAAAAATTTCTTACTTGTATGATTTAGATAGATACTTGTCTAATTTTCCTACTTTTATTATTGTTTGTTATTATATAGTGCGATGGTTTTGGTATCCGCCCCCGTCGGCCCTCGTCCTGTCTATGATTCGGATGTGGTATATATTATATTTTATAACTATTTGGTTCATTTATTGTTTATGACAATTATGCCGACCAACGTGACATAGATTTTTTTATCTAGGAGGTATGTGAACTGGAAATTCCAACCGACCTATTGTCGAGAGGTTAAATTTAGTTGAAGAAGAAAACAATTACTTGAAGGAAAAATTGAAAAAAATTGAGGAGGAGAAGATGATATTGGAGTTGCATGTTGCGGATGTCGTCGATGATAACAAGATCAAGATGGATGCAATGCGCTTCAAGATTAGAAAGTATAGAAAATATGTCATTCATACCGAGGCTTGGTATCATTATGCCGTTGGATCAATTGTTACCTTGGTTGCGATTATGATCGCATTTGTTGTTGCATTGAAATGTTTTACATAGTTTCAATGTATGGTTTAATTAGATGCTCTGAAGAGCTATATGTTGTTCAATGAAAACTATGTATGTACTTTGGTTTTAATGTGATGATGAACTTCTATTAATTTGGTCACTTATCTATTCATGATATTTTGTAATGGTTTTTTACACACTTAATTATATATAATGCACGTGGATGAACCGGCAATGGATGTACGGTGACAGACGCACCTTCGAGTACATTAAGGGCGTGCATAATTTTCTTGAAGTGATTGAGGCAAACAAGCAGAATGGTTTTATGTGTTGTCCATGCCCTATATGTGAGAATACGAAGTCTTACTCTGACCGGAAAATCCTTCACACCCACCTGCTTAAGAAGGGTTTCATGCCACACTATAATGTTTGGACCAGGCACGGAGAAATAGGGGTTATGATGGAAGACAGCGAAGAAGAAGAGGACGATGACAACTATGTGATGCTGCAACGGGGGAAGCTGAAGATCAAGAGGAACCAGACGATGTGCCCGATGATGATCTCCGCCGGGTCATTGTTGATGCAAGGAGACAGTGTGAAAGTGAAAAGAAGAAGCTGAAATTCGATCGCATGTTAGAGGATCACCAAAAAGGGTTGTACCCCAATTGCGAAGATGGCAACACAAAGCTCGGTACCGTACTGGAATTGCTGCAGTGGAAGGCAGAGAATGCTGTGCCTAACAAAGGATTTGAGAAGCTACTAAAAATATTGAAGAAGAAGCTTCCAAAGGATAACGAATTGCCCGACAGTACGTACGCAGCAAAGAAGGTCGTATGCCCTCTAGGATTGGAGGTGCAGAAGATACATGCATGCCCTAATGACTGCCTCCTGTACCGCGGTGCGTACGAGGATTTGAACGCATGCCCGGTATGCGGTGCATTGCGGTATAAGATCAAAGAAGATGACCCTGGTGATGTTGACGGCAAGCCCCCCAGGAAGAGGGTTCCTGCCAAGGTGATGTGGTATGCTCCTATAATACTACGGTTGAAACGTCTGTTCAGAAACAAAGAGCATGCCAAGTTGATGCGATGTCACAGAGAGGACCGTAAGAAAGACGGGAAGTTGAGAGCACTCGCTGACGGGTCGCAGTGGAGAAAAATCGAGAGAAGGTACCGGGCTGAGTTTGCAGGTGACCCAAGGAACGTATGGTTTGGTTTAAGCGCGGATGGCATTAATCCTTTCGGGGAGCAGAGCAGTAATCACAGCACCTAGCCCGTGACTCTATGTATCTATAACCTTCCTACTTGGCTGTGCATGAAGCGGAAGTTCATTATGATGCCAGTACTCATCCAAGGCCGTAAGCAACCCGACAACGACATTGATGTGTACCTAAGGCCATTAGTTGAAGAACTTTTACAGCTGTGGAATGGAAACGGTGTACGTGTGTGGGATGAGCACAGACAGGAGGAATTTGACCTGCATGCATTGCTGTTTGTAACCATCAATGATTGGCCTCCTCTCAGTAACCTTTCAGGACAGACAAACAAGGGATACCACATATGCACGCACTGTTTAGCTGACACCGAAAGTATATACCTGGACAAATGCAGGAAGAATGTGTACCTGGGGCATCGTCGATTTCTTCCGACCAACCATCAATGTCGAAAGAAAGGCAAGCATTTCAAAGGCGAGGCAGATCACAGGTGAAGCCCGCCATGCGTACCGGTGATCACGTACTTGCTATGGTCAATGATTTACACGTAATCTTTGGAAAGGGTCCCGGCGGACTATCTGTTTCGAATGACGCTGAGGGACGCGCTCCCATGTGGAAGAAGAAATCTATATTTTGGGACCTACCCTACTGGAAAGACCTAGAGGTCCGCTCTTCAATCGACGTGATGGACGTGACAAAGAACCTTTGCGTGAACCTGCTAGGCTTCTTGGGCGTGTATGAAAAGACAAAAGATACACTGGAGGCACGGGAGGACCTCCAACGTTGGCACGAAAAAGACGGCATGCCTCCAAAGCAGTATGAAGGTCCTGCCAGCTACGCTCTTACCAAAGAAGAGAAGGAAATCTTCTTTGAATGCCTGCTCAGTATGAAAGTCCCGTCTGGCTTCTCGTCGAATATAAAGGGAATAATAAATGTGGCAGAGAAAAAGTTCCAGAACCTAAAGTCTCATGACTGCCACGTGATTATGATGCAACTGCTTCCGGTTGCATTGAGGGGGCTTCTACCGGAAAACGTTCGATTAGCCATTGTGAAGCTATGTGCATTCCTCAATGCAATCTCTCAGAAGGTGATCGATCCAGAAATCATACCAAGGCTAAGGAGTGATGTGGCGCAATGTCTTGTCAGTTTCGAGCTGGTGTTCCCACCATCCTTCTTCAATATCATGACGCACGTCCTAGTTCATCTAGTCGACGAGATTGTCGTTCCGGGCCCCGTATTTCTACACAATATGTTCCCCTTTGAGAGGTTCATGGGAGTCCTAAAGAAATATGTCCGTAACCACGCTAGGCCAGAAGGAAGCATCTCCATGGGCCATCAAACAGAGGATGTCATTGGGTTTTGTGTTGACTTCATTCCTGACCTTAAGAAGATTGGTCTTCCTCAATCGCGGTATGAGGGGAGACTGATTGGAAAAGGCACGCTAGGAGGGGACTCAATAATATGCAGGGACGGGCATTCTTGGTCTCAAGCACACTACACAGTTCTACAGAACTCTACCTTGGTGACCCCGTATGTCGATGAACACAAGAACATTCTGCGCTCCAAACACCCGGAGCAGTGTGACGACTGGATTACATGTGAACACATCAGGACTTTCGGCAGTTGGTTGGAAACACGTCTCAGAGGTGACAACACTGTTTCTGATGAGCTGTACTCGTTGTCCAGGGGACCATCTTCGACTGTATTGACTTACAAAGGATACGAGATAAATGGGAATACATTTTACACGATCGCCCAAGATCAAAAGAGCACCAACCAAAACAGCGGTGTCCGCTTTGATGCAGCAACCAAGAGGGGAAAGGACACATATTATGGTTACATAGTGGACATATGGGAACTTGACTACGAACATGATTTTAAGGTCCCTTTGTTTAAGTGCAATTGGGTCAATATGTCAGGAGGCGGGGTACAGGTAGACCCACAGTACGGAATGACAACAGTGGATCTGAACATTCTTGGCTACACAGACGAACCATTCGTCTTAGCCAATGATGTGGCACAGGTTTTCTATGTGAAGGACATGTCTTCCAAACCGAGAAAAAGAAAAGATAAGGAAGCGAATACATCATACGATGAGCCAAAGCGCCACATAGTTCTTTTAGGAAAAAGAGACATTGTGGGATTGGAGGGCAAGACAGACATGTCTGAAGATTATGAAAAGTTTCATGAAATTCCTCCCTTCAAAGTCAAGGCTGACCCAAGCACCCTGTTAAGGGATGAAGAATATCCATGGTTACGGCGCAATAAGCAAAGGACACAAGCGAAGAAAAAGTGAAGACTTTCTCTCCACAACTATTATGATGATGCCTTTGATCTAGAATATCACTGCAGTTACATGTGAAGAAACGAAATCCCTTTGTAACAGACGAGTTTCCGTATGAAACCCTGATTCTTCGAAAGAGATTGTCCGTTTTGTACACGAACTGCAACCAGTTTTTGCCGTAACCCTCTCAACTTTTTAGCACATGCTATGTGGGTGAAATGATGATACGATGCCAACTTTCAACCTTTTCAGAGTTCATTTGAAGTGCTTTTCAATTTCAGGGTCATTTAGCGTAAAAAATCAGTAAATGCATGAAAAACAACAAATGAATTCAGAAAGGGTTGAAAATTGATGATGTGGCTTTGAATGGTGCATTTTGAAGACACAAAAACTATGGAGTTCAAATAAGTTCAAAAAAATGAAATCCCTTTGTAACAGACGAGTTTCCTTATGAAACCCTGATACTTCGAAAGAGATTGTCCGTTTTGTACATGAAGTGCATCCAGTTTTTGCCGTGACCCTCTCAACTTTTTAGCACATGCTATGTGGTTGAAATGATGATACCATGCCAACTTTCAACCTTTTCAGAGTTCATTTGAAGTGCTTTTCAATTTCAGGGTCATTTAGCGCAAAAAATCAGTAAATGCATGAAAAATAACAAATGAAGTCAGAAAGGGTTGAAAATAAATGATGTGGCTTTGAATGGTGCATTTTGAACACACAAAAAGTCTGGAGTTCAAATAAGTTCAAAAAAATGAAATCCCTTTGTAACAGATGAGTTTCCGTATGAAACCTTGATACTTCGACAGAGATTATCCGTTTTGTACACGAAGTGCATCCAGTTTTTGCCGTAACCCTCTCAACTTTTTAGCACATGCTATGTGGGTGAAATGATGATACCATGCCAACTTTCAACCTTTTCAGAGTTCATTTGAAGTGCTTTTCAATTTCAGGGTCATATAGCTCAAAAAAATTTAGTAAATGCATGAAAAATAACTAATGAAGTCAGAAAGGGTTGAAAATTGATGATGTGGCTCAAAAAATAGCTCAAAAAATTTAATAGCAGTTCATCCCGCATCTTTCAATTCCTCTTGAATTCCTTTTATGCGATCTTGTGGTAGGAGTTCATCCCGCATCTGCCAAATCTAATTTGAAGAAGGGGGTCAATACATATATATGAATGAAACTCAACACAAATGATGGTAATAAAATAAAATTGCGAATATTATTGCTTACGCACTTCATATTGTTTTTCAGAGTAGCCCCTCTTAGAGGTCGTCGCGTTGTAGATGTACTCGCAAATGTAGTATCCACAAAAATTATTCCCGCCTTCCTGCCACAACCACTTTACGAGAAATAAAGGTCAATCAAACTGATAATCAAGCATTATAAATGGTATTGATTAAACTAGCTAGAATCAATGGGAGATGCGCGGAACTAGCTAGTAGTACTTACTTTCGGGTGTGTAAATCGCAGCTCCCCCAGCAGTCCCGGAGCTTCTGTGGTGAACACTTTCCAAACCGTGCGAGACAAATAAAATAATTACTTGATATGAGGAAATGACCAAAGTTGTCGATATGGTGCGATAATGATCGATTGAACTTAATTCTGGAGCATTTCAGTCATGGCCGTATACTCCTTGGGTTCTTTTCATCTTGAGTCTAAGACGGTTACTAGTCCCTGCTCAAGCTTAATCTCTAGGAGAATAAAGTGGAAGCTGCGCACGCATGCGTAACTCATCAATTACATTACTATAACCTCGAGTAATAAGGGAAACTGAATATGCAGAAGACAGTAACACTCACTTGAAGTTGTAAGGAAAGAGTATTTTATCTTTGTTTTGATTTTTAAGCAACGATTGTAGCAAGTTGGCCTCGGTTTCTTTCGCATGATATGTAACCGTCCATTCATCTATGAGATTTGTGTTAATGAACCCAATATCATAGATTTGTGCATTTCTGCATTCGACGATCTTCAATCTGCATAATATAGTGAGGATAATTATATATACATGCAATGAAAGAGCTGAGCTATATATAGAGACTTAATTACAGAAGTATAGTACTTACAGACAGTAGCAAGCGATGATTATTTTATCGAGGTCCTTTTGATTGAAAAACTGGAAGAACTCCTCAAATGGAATAGACAACAGATCAATTCCAACGAGGTCGTGCTCCTCTTTAACTCTCAGCATCAAAATATCCTTCCCAGACTTGCAGGTGTCCATGTACCACTTATGGAATCTTTGCATCATCGTTGTTAGAGGAGGATCACCAGGTCAGACGAGAGGCTTCCCGTACTGGTATTTGTGTTCATCCACCTCCATTGTATCGAAATGTGCATCGTCGGGCAGGTAATCACCAGGATTGGTACCGGGCAGCATCCCCGGCAGATTTGCGACGATATCGCTAGACACCTTGAGCGGGGGGCACGATTGGTTTGCCTGTTCGCCGAGCTGGGAAATTTTGTTCCCTCTTCTTCGTTCTTGTAACCTTTTGTCACTTGAAGTAGTTCCCGACCGGCGCGCTCCTTCCACTACCTTTTTCAGAGCGCGGACATGGTTGTCATCCGGCGGAGGCGATGGTGGTCGCTTTAGGTTCTTCAAAGTGCGCTTCAATTTCACCGGATCCAGATTCTCCTTCGGAGGTGGATTTTTCTTTGCAAAAAAGTCCTTCACTTGGGCTTGACAGATCTCCGTGTTTTCCTCCTCGGTCATCTCGTATGGTAACTTCTCTAGTGGCTTGAGAGATGGACCGAATTTGTATTGCCTCCCGCCTCTGGCTGTACTGCTAGACGCCGGAGCAACCGGAGCGGCTGCGGCTGTCTTCCTTCGTTGCTTATGAGGCGGAGAAGGAGGTGGAGTGCAACGACGCATCGGAGCAGCCGGAGCGGCGGCGGCTGTCTTCCGCTGTTGTTGATGAGGCTGAGAAGGAGGCGGGCTGCTCGGATGCGCCGGCGCATGCGGAGAAGGAGCCAGAGTGCCACCACGCGCCAGAGCAGCTGGAGAAGGAGACGGAGTGCCGCCATGTGCCGGAGCAGCCGGAGAAGGAGGCGGAATGCCCTGATCACTCGCCAGAGGAGGAGGCGGAGTGCCCTGACTCGCCGGAGGAGGAGGCCGAGGCGTCCAGTTTGGAAGGTTGATGAGCTCCTTCCGCCATAGACATGGAGTCTTCAGAGCAAGACCCAGCTGAGTCTCCCCTTCACCGGTAGGGTGGTCAAGCTCGAGCTCCTCAAATCCCTCCGTTATTTCATCGACCATCACAACAGCATAGCCTTCTGGAATCGGAAGGCAGTGAAAAGTTGCGCCGGGTTGAGGAGGTGCAACAGAGCCGACAGCCGCCTTGACTTTGAGGTGCTGCCATTGCGCCATAAGGTGGCAATCTTGAGCCACCGTGATATCATCCACGGGGTAGCTGGGAGCCGTGAAGTGAGGCTGCTGAAGTATCTCGGTGGAAGCCACGCTGCTTCTCCGCTGAGATGACGGGGTAGCTTCTGGGGTAGCTTCGGCAGGTCGCTGCCTCTGAACTAGTGCTTGTTCCTCTAGCGCTCGTACCCTTGCATTCAGCTTCTGCAGTTCGGTCTGCTCCACTTTCCTCCTCCTCTCCCGGGTTTTGTAACCACCTGCGCTGGGAAACCCTTCCTTCCACGCAACAGAGCCTGCCGTGCCTCGTGTTTGTCCTGGGTGCTCAGGATTCCCGAGGGCCTGTGTGAGCTCGTCATTCTCTCTGTCGGGAACGAACGTCCCTTGCTGCGCTGCGGCAATATACTTCTAAAGCTTCTTGTCGGGTATTTCAAGTTGCTCCTTCCTCCAATGGCACTTCCCTGTTTTAGGGTCCAAGGTTCCCCCAACCCCGAAGAACCAAGTCCTTGAACGGTCTGGCCAGTTCAATGTCTCTGGTTCGACCCCTTTATCAAGCAGGTCCTTCTCAGCCTTGACCCACAACGGCCGGGCTTTGAGGTAGCCACCTGACCCCGTGCGATGGTGATACTCCTTCTTTGCAGAATTTTTCTTGTTTGTCGCTGACATCTTCTTACTCTTCTCTGATGTCTTGTGGGCCACAAATGCGGGCCAGTGATCTCTTATCTTCTCAAATCGGCGGTGAATTCTGGAGTCTTCCCTTTGTCGACAAACGTTGATTTCAACTCATTCTTCCACCTGTTGAATAGATCTGCCATCTTCTTAAGAGCATGAGCCTTGACCAATGGCTCTATAACTGGCTTATCCGGATCCTCCTTTGGCGGTAGGGTGAAATTTGCCTTCAGCGCGGTCCAAAGATCATCTTTCTGTCTATCGTTGACAGAAGACACTTGAGGGTCTTCGCTCTTAGGCTTATTCCATTGGTGGATGCTGATCGGGATCATGTCCCTAACAAGAACCCCGCACTGAGCAGAAAATGCTTCCTTGGTCCGGCTGGGTTCAATTGGTTGGCCATCGCCCTTGATTGCTGTGATCGTGAACCTTTCATCCTGGTGCAACCTTTTCTTCGGGCCTCGTCTCGTTACCGAAGTTTGGCTCGATCCGGAGGGCTAGAAAAGAAGAAAGAAGAGAGTTAATATGTGTACATACCAAAATAATTAATGCATCAATTAGCTAGTCAGCACAGGCTTAATTAATATATATACCTCGCCGGACTTTGCAACATCTCCTTCCTCCGTTCGCTCACCGGAGCAGTCATCACGGTCTCCTTCTTCCACCGGCATTCCGTCACCGGAGCACTCATAATCATGTCCTTCCACCTCCATTGTTCGATCACCGGAGCCTGCTTCACCCTCTCCTTCCAGACCATCGGTGTCCTTGAGAAACGACAAGACATCACATCCGCCGAGGATTATGTCCCCCAACAACTGTTCTGCTTCGATGTCTCGGTGCTCCATAGTTTCTGCAAATATTACAACATGGCAATTAATATACAAACATGACAGATGGATATATTAGTGCAAATGTAGACCTAGCTAGCTCGATGCTTCTACGGTTTGGGGTGGCCTCGACAACGCTTCTAGGGTTTGGGGTGGCCTAGGCAACGCTTCTAGGGTTTGGGGTGGCCTCGACAACGCTTCTAGGGTTTGGGTCGGACCGGCTCTCTCATGAATGTCCGACGTCCGGACCGACAAGGGATTTAACGAAATGACGCCATTCTCGATGTGCAGAAAATGGTCCATATTTTTCCTGATCTCATCTACCCTTCTATATATGTCACGTTGTCTAGTGTCAAAGAATTCAAGAAAACCATGACTTCATCATTAGCCGGAAATGACAGGCGTATAATGGTACGAAGCTCTTCAAAGTTGTTTTGGAACGGAGTTCCCGATAGAATAATTCGCTTTTTGGTACAAAGTTCAGCAAGAGCCTTCTGAATATCGCTATTTGGAAGGCCTTTGCTGAAATTCGTACCAAAAGGCGAATTATTCTATCAGGAACTCCGTTCCAAAACAACTTTGAAGAGCTTCGTAGCATCATACGCCTATTACTTCTAGCAAATGATGAGACCTAGCTAATATCACAACAAGGAATCATATGCATATCTAAGCAATGGATTAGTTGCGGACCGCCTCTCTCATGCATGTCCGACGTCCCCCCTCATGTCGATCGGGCCGGGGTTATACTTTCAGGGTTTAGGTGGACTCGAGAGTTGGTCGGGCGAGAGGGGGTTGATTGACGTCCCCCCTCATGTCGAAGTTACCGGAGTTTTCTTCTTGGGGGTTCGGGTGGCCTCGAGAGTTTATCAGGTAGGGGCGGGAGGGGGTAGGAGAACAAAAATGCTCTTTCTTCTAGGGTTTGGGTGGCCTCGAGAGTTGGTCGGGCTAGCGGACCGGGAGTAAATTTTGAATGTATGATTCTTTTAACTCATTTTGAATATATGAACATTTTAACTTAGTAACTTAGTAACTTGGTAAATTTTGAATATATGTTGAATTCCCGAGAGAGTTAGGGGTGTTCTAACGCGGCACTACACGATATATAGGTGAAGGGGGATAACATCCAGGAATGTTTGGACAGATGAACCGGAGGGGGACTCCTCCCCCCTCATATCTGATGAGTTTTTACTCCCTCTCTCCCATGAAACATTCATCGAACAACCTTAATATGAGTTTTAATAGAAAACATTCATGAACATAATTACAACGGAAAAAATTGACCAAGTTTTCATATATCATCATCATCATCTACTACAAAAAAAATTGACCAAGTTTTCATATCATCATCATCATCTACTACAAAAAATTTTGATCAAGTTTTCATATATATACTACAGAGAAAATTATCTAACAAAATGTTCATCCATCCATCCATCCATATTCAAAAGGTTCATATTCTACAATATCACCAAAAAAATTTCTATGAACATAAAAAATTCTAACTTTTGCATATTCTTTGCATATGAATATACATACATTTTCTTTTTTTCTTAAATGTAACTTTTGCGTATGAACATACATACATAAAATTCTTATGAACAAAAAATAGACTTTTTTGTGAGCATTACATAATCTCCAATATTTTTCTAAAAATGCAAAAAAGAGCATATACAGAGCATATACCTAAAATTTCAAAAAGAGCATATACATAGCATATATTGAGCATTACATAATCTCCAATAATCTCCATTACATAATTCAACTTGAACAAAGGAGAAAAAGGAAAAAAAATAGGGGCGGTCGTCGGAGCGGCCGGAGCGCGGGCGGCATCGGCGTTGGGGTGGGCGGCGGCATTGGGGCGCGGGGGGTGAGGAGGAGAGGAGGGGAACGGCGAGGCACGGACATAGTGTTGCAGGGGAGCGGGGACGGCGTCGGGGCAGGGCGACGGCGAGGTCGGGGCAGGGCTCGGCGACGGCGAGGCGACGGCGATCTCCGGCGCAGCAGCCTGGCGGCGTCGTGCTACGGTTCGGCCGTCGTGGGAGATAATGGGAGATTTGGGGAAAAATTTCTAAGTGTGGCCTTATATACCACAACCTTTGGTCCCGGTTGGTGGCACAAACCGGGACCAATACCCACCTTTGGTCCCGGTTCGTGCCACCAACCGGGACCAAAAGTCAGTTTTCAGTAGCCCAAAGGGCGGGAAACAGAGACCTTTGGTCCCGGTTGGTGGCACGAACCGGGACCAAAGGGGGGCATACCATTGGTCCCGGTTCGTGCCACCAACCGGGACCAATGCACCCCCTTTGTCCCGGTTGGTTCTACCAACCGGGACCAAAGGCCTTGCGCTGGCGCGTTGCGGTGGGATGTTTAGTCCCACCTCACTAGTTGAGAGAGCTCGAGAGTAGTTTATAAGGGCTGCTGCGCCCACCGTCTCAAGCTCCTCTCAACTGCAGGCTTTCGGGCCTACTCTATCAATCCTTGCCTGTGGGCCTACTGGGCCTGCTGCGGGCCTGAATCCTGGCCCATGGTTGGGTTCCTAGTCGTATTCAGGCCGTGGTGGCCCAGTAGGTGTCATTTTTTTTAAATTTTTCCAGTTTTTTTGTTTTCTTTTTTGCTTTATTTATTTTATTTTGGTTCTACTTACAACAAAATACTTACTGTTTTTTAGTGATTCTTTTTGCTTTTAGCTAATAAAAATTATAAACTTTCTGTTAGTGCCATTAGTTTTGCAATTTGAATAGTTTAAATTTGAATTTTTTGAAATTTGTGTGAATCAATAGTTTGTGAATAACTTTACTATAAAAATAGATTTTTGAGTGATTATTTTTCCTGCTATTTAATATTACTGTGTTTTATCATTAAATTCAATTTGGTAATTTTTAGGTTATTTGAAATGTCTGTTTTAATCAAAAACAGATTTTGTTATTTTAGTTTGCTATTAAAGTTTCGAACAAAAAAATTCTGTAGACATTTTTTTGAACTTATTTGAACTCCAGACTTTTTGTGTGTTCAAAATGCACCATTCAAAGCCACATCATCAATTTTCAACCCTTTCTGACTTCATCCGTTATTTTTCATGCATTTACTGATTTTTTTGAGCTATATGACCCTGAAATTGAAAAGCACTTCAAATGAACTCTGAAAAGGTTGAAAGTTGGCATGGTATCATCGTTTCACCCACATAGCATGTGCTAAAAAGTTGAGAGGGTTACGGCAAAAACTGGATGCACTTCGTGTACAAAACGGACAATCCCTTTCGAAGTATCAAGGTTTCATACGGAAACTCGTCTGTTACAAAGGGATTTCATTTTTTTGAACTTATTTGAACTCCAGACTTTTTGTGTGTTCAAAATGCACCATTCAAAGCCACATCATCAATTTTCAACCCTTTCTGACTTCATTTGTTATTTTTCATGCATTTACTGATTTTTTG
Source organism: Thinopyrum elongatum (assembly GCA_011799875.1). Classification (NCBI taxonomy): domain Eukaryota; kingdom Viridiplantae; phylum Streptophyta; class Magnoliopsida; order Poales; family Poaceae; genus Thinopyrum; species Thinopyrum elongatum. The sequence continues at coordinate 566,842,129 of CM022299.1, read as the reverse complement.
CGCTAAATGACCCTGAAATTGAAAAGCACTTCAAATGAACTCTGAAAAGGTTGAAAGTTGGCATGGTATCATCATTTCACCCACATAGCATGTGCTAAAAAGTTGAGAGGGTCACGGCAAAAACTGGATGCACTTCAGTGTAAAAACGGACAATCTCTTTGAAGTATCAGGGTTTCATACGGAAACTCGTCTGTTACAAAGGGATTTCATTTTTTTGAACTTACTGAACTCCAGAGTTTTTGTGTGTTCAAAATGCACCATTCAAAGCCACATCATCAATTTTCAACCCTTTCTGAATTCATTTGTTGTTTTTCATGCATTTACTGATTTTTTGCGCTAAATGACCCTGAAATTGAAAAGCACTTCAAATGAACTCTGAAAAGGTTGAAAGTTGGCATGGTATCATCATTTCACCCACATAGCATGTGCTAAAAAGTTGAGAGGGTTACGGCAAAAACTGGATGCAGTTCGTGTACAAAATGGACAATCTCTTTCGAAGTATCAGGGTTTCATACGGAAACTCGTCTGTTACAAAGGGATTTCATTTCTTCACATGTAACTGTAGTGATATTCTAGATCAAAGGCATCATCATAATAGTTGTGGAGAGAAATTCTTCACTTTTCCTTCGCTTGTGTCCTTTGCTTATTGCGCCGTAACCATGGATATTATTCATCTCTTAACAGGGTGCTTGGGTCAGCCTTGACTTTGAAGGGAGGAATTTCATGAAAGTTTTGATAATCTTCAGACATGTCTATCTTGCCCTCCAATCCCACGATGTCTCTTTTTCCTAAAAGAACTATGTGGCGCTTTGGCTCATCGTATGATGTATTCGCTTCCTTATCTTATCTTTTTCTCGGTTTGGTAGACATGTCCTTCACATAGAAAACCTATGCCACATCATTGGCTAGGATGAATGGTTCGTCTGTGTAGCCAAGAATGTTCAGATCCACTGTTGTCATTCCGTACTGTGGGTCTACCTGTACCCCGCCTCCTGACATATTGACCCATTTGCACTTAAACAAAGGGACCTTAAAATCATGTCCGTAGTCAAGTTCCCATATGTCCACTATGTAACCATAATATGTGTCCTTTCCCCTCTTGGTTGCTGCATCAAAGCGGACACCGCTATTTTGGTTGGTGCTCTTTTGATCTTGGGCGTTCGTGTAAAATGTATTACCATTTATCTCGTATCCTTTGTAAGTCAATACAGTCAAAGATGGTCCCCTGGACAACGAGTACAGCTCATCAGAAATAGTGTTGTCACCTCTGAGACGTGTTTCCAACCAACTGCCGAAAGTCCTGATGTGTTCACATGTAATCCAATCGTCACACTGCTTCGGGTGTTTGGAGCGCAGAATGTTCTTGTGTTCATCGACATACGGGGTCACCAAGGTAGAGTTCTGTAGAACTGTGTAGTGTGCTTGAGACCAAGAATGCCTGTCCCTGCATATTATTGAGTCCCCTCCTAGCGTGCCTTTTCCAGTCAGTCTCCCCTCATACCGCGATTGAGGGAGACCAATCTTCTTAATGTCAGGAATGAAGTCAACACAAAACCCAATGACATCCTCTGTTTGATGGCCCATGGAGATGCTTCCTTCTGGCCTAGCGCGGTTACGGACATATTTCTTTAGGACTCCCATGAACCTCTCAAAGGGGAACATATTGTGTAGAAATACGGGGCCCAGAACGACAATCTCGTCGACTAGATGAACTAGGACGTGCATCATGATATTGAAGAAGGATGGTGGGAACACCAGCTCGAAACTGACAAGACATTGCGCCACATCACTCCTTAGCCTTGGTATGATTTCTGGATCGATCACCTTCTGAGAGATTGCATTGAGGAATGCACATAGCTTCACAATGGCTAATCGAACGTTTTCCGGTAGAAGCCCCCTCAATGCAACCGGAAGCAGTTGCGTCATAATCACGTGGCAGTCATGAGACTTTAGGTTCTGGAACTTTTTCTCTGCCTTATTTATTATTCCCTTTATATTCGACGAGAAGCCAGACGGGACCGTCATACTAAGCAGGCATTCAAAGAAGATTTCCTTCTCTTCTTTGGTAAGAGCGTAGCTGGCAGGACCTTCATACTGCTTTGGAGGCATGCCGTCTTTTTCGTGCCAACGTTGGAGGTCCTCCCGTGCCTCTGTTGTATCTTTTGTCTTTCCATAGACGCCCAAGAAGCCTAGCAGGTTCACGCAAAGGTTCTTTGTCACGTGCATCACGTCGATTGAAGAGCGGACCTCTAGGTCTTTCCAGTAGGGTAGGCCCCAAAGTATAGATTTGTTCTTCCACATGGGAGCACGTCCCTCAGCGTCATTCGGAACAGATAGTCCGCCGGGACCCTTTCCAAAGATTACGTGTAAATCATTGACCATAGCAAGTAAGTGATCACCGATACGCATGGCGGGCTTCTTCCGGTGATCTGCCTCGCCTTTGAAATGCTTGCCTTTCTTTCAAAATTGATGGTTGGTCGGAAGAAATCGACGATACCCCAGGTACACATTCTTCCTGCATTTGTCCAGGTATATACTTTCGGTGTGAGCAAAACAGTGCGTGCATGCGTGGTATCCCTTGTTTGTCTGTCCTGAAAGGTTACTGAGAGCAGGCCAATCATTGATGGTTACAAACAGCAACGCATGCAGGTCAAATTCCTCCTGTCTGTGCTCATCCCACACACGTACACCGTTTCCATTCCACAGCTGTAAAAGTTCTTCAACTAATGGCCTTAGGTACACATCAATGTCGTTACCGGGTTGCTTAGGGCCTTGGATGAGTATTGGCATCATAATGAACTTCCGCTTCATGCACAGCCACGGAGGAAGGTTATAGATGCATAGAGTCACGGCCAGGTGCTGTGATTGCTGCTCTGCTCCCCGAAAGAATTAATGCCATCCGCGCTTAAACCAAACCATACGTTCCTTGGGTCACCTGCAAACTCAGCCAGGTACTTTCTCTCGATTTTTCTCCACTGCGACCCGTCAGCGATTGCTCTCAACTTCCCGTCTTTCTTACGGTCCTCTCTGTGCCATCGCATCAACTTGGCATGCTCATTGTTTCTGAACAGACGTTTCAACCGTGGTATTATAGGAGCATACCACATCACCTTGGCAGGAACCTTCTTCTTGGGGGGCTCGCCGTCAACATCACCAGGGTCATCTCGTCTGATCTTATACCTGTTCGCACACGAACACGTCAGCGTGTACCCTCGACGCCGGGGGTGATGCACCACAGCTCACGTCGAAGGAGACCCGTCTGGAAGCGCGGTACGTAAGCAGTCCGGCAGGCGCTTTTGAAGGCCCGAAACCCCACACGCCCAGGAGGGACCCCGTCAGGGTGCGCGGCGGCTATGGGCTGCCCTAGATCGACCTGATCGCCCCTAGGGCCTCGAGGTTCGCTGCCCTCCTTCAGGAAGAACGAACGAAGAACGAGAAGAAGAAGAACAAAGGGAGAAGATAAAAGTAAAGGTAAAAAGTGGTAGATTGATATGTCGATTGTGTGTTGTTCAATCGGCCGTCACCCCCAACATATATAAGAGGCGGCTGGACTTCCCGTACAAGCAAAGGATTTATTTAGGCTTTCCTTACAAGAAAATTACATCAATTCACGTCCTAGAGTCCTAGTTCTGTTCTCACTTGGATTCAGCCCGAATCTGGTCCAATCTTCTGTCTTGCTCCTTGCGTGGGCTGCGGAATCTGCATATGACTTCCGATGGAGACGGTTCAAATACCAATTTTGTGTGGTTCGACGAGGCCAAAAATCCGTATGTTGATCACTTTTCCAAATAAGGCCATCTTGAATACTCCACGAGGTCATCTTCAATTTCGAGTCGGATTCGTTCATGTAGCTGACTGGACCGTACGACTCTTGTAGCGTCTCTGCAGGTCGTATACTACATCAGATGATGATGACTCCAAAAGCAATTTTAACCGTTTCGACGAGACGAACAACTTTGATGTTGAACACTTTTTGATCTGAAGTCATCTTGAGGGCCGAATCTCTCACGCCCGGCAAGGTTATCACCCGGCAAGATTTCTGTCTGTACCTTGCGGGTACTTTTTGAGGCAATAAACGACCTTGGATGAAAATGAGCCCAAAAGAAATTTTAACCGTTCCGACGAGACGAACAACTTTCATGTTGAACACTTTTTGATCTGAGGCCATCTAGATAAGTATTTAAGCCCATCTTCAGCATCTGGTCGGATTGGCCTTGACAGTTTCTACTGTTCCCGGGAAGATTTCTCCGGCAAGGTTTCCATCCCGGCAAGTTTTCTCACCCCGGCAAGGTTACTGTTCCTGGCAAGATTTCCCCGGCAAGGTTTTCATCCCGGCATGTTTTCTCACCCCGGCAAGGTTACTGTTCCCGGCAAGATTTCCCCGGCAAGGTTTCCATCCCGGCAAGTTTTCTGGCTGCACATTGCGGGTCTTTTTGGAGGCAGTAAACGACCTCAGCTGAAAATGTGCCCAAAAGCAAAGTTGACCGTTTCGACGAGGCGAACAACTTTCATGTTTACCGTTTTTCAATTCGAGGACATCTGGAAGGGCTAATTGCTCACGTATTGCATCAGACACCCATCAGACATGTGTCTGATGGGGCGCGCCATATTTCGCCTCTTGACAGGGCTGCATTCACATAGCTCTAACTTTTACATACGAACTCAGATTGAGACGATTTTTATATGAAAATCGAACGATTCAACGAGACGAAGACAATTCATGCAGAGCATTCCTTCATCAGAGGTTGTCTTGGAGGCGTAATGGACTAAAAGCACTCAGAACACCTTGTCATTTGAGGCCATCTCTATTGCATTCTGCATTGTGCGAAAATCAGGTTTCAACACATGCCCCCCTGTTTTTCGGCAAAGCTTGCATGCCGAAAAATAATTTGCACCATGTTTGTTCTAAGAACGATGTCAACACTCCATCGGCCATCTATATTTCTCAGGGCGATACTTATGTATCGGCCGGGTTTATGCTAAGGGCGATAATCATACATCGGCCATTGCCTAATCAGGCTTCTTGCCACACACTTGGGTGGTACTTCTTCAGATATCTGCCATTGAGAGCTCAAGGTAATAATACTCCTTGCATGGATTCCACCAAATATGAATTTCCAGGAACTATCCTTGCAATCCTAAAAGGACCTTCCCAGTTTGGAGACCACTTCCCGAATTTTCTATCTCTAGAACCAATCGGCAGAATCACTTTCCACACAAGATCGCCAACCTGAATGTTCTTCTACTTGACCTTTTTATTATAAGCCCTTGCTACCCTCAGCTTGTCCCTCTCTATGGCCTTCAAAGCAGCCAAACGTTTATCGGCAACTTCATCAATGTTGTCCATCATCAAATTGTAAAAGTCCACTGCCGATAAATCATTTTGTTTGGCTATTCTCAAAGCACTCAAATTCACTTCCACTGGTAAAACAGCCTCTTGACCGTATACTAGCTCATATGGAGTTACCTTGGTAGCACCATGCCTTGAGATTCTATGTGCCCATAAAGCTTCAGACAATAACTCATGCCATTTTCTTGGATTATCCTCAATCTTCTTTTTGATGAGCTTGATAAATATCTTATTGCTAGACTCAGCTTGTCCATTAGCTTGGGCATAATACGGAGATGAATTGAGCAACTTTATGTTATATGAGTCGGCAAATTCTCTAACTTGATGTGACATAAAAGATGAACCTTGATCTGTAGTCAATGTCTGAGGAATGCCGAATCTATGAATAATGTGCTCAGTTATGAATTGAATTACCTCTGTATGTGTCATGTTCTTGAGAGGTACTGCTTCAGACCACTTGGTGAAATAATCGGTTGCCACCAACACGAACCGATGCCCCTTCGAGGAAGATGGATGAATTTGCCCAATGAAATCTAAACCCCATCCTCCGAAAGGCCACGGCTTGACAATAGGATGTAACATAGCAGCAGGAGCCAATTGAATATCACCAAATTTTTGACAAGCTTCACACCCTTTATAATATCTGAAGCAATCATTAATCATAGTCGGCCAATAAAATCCAGCACGTCGCAATAACCACTTCATCTTGGGAGCTGACTGATGAGTGCCACAAATGCCTTCATGTACCTCTCCCATAGCAACTCTTGCTTGGTCCTCATCCAAGCACTTTAAAAGAACATCGTCAACTGTTCGGCGATAAAGGTCATCATTCCTCATCGTATATTTAAAAGCCATACGCCGAATAGCCTTGTCCACCTTTCTACTAGGATCACACAAATAATCAATGATGGGTTTCCTCCAGTCTTGATTTTCTCCTGCATTGAATATTTCATTAGTGGCCGAAACAGTGGGCTTCGGTTCGGCCTCCCCTATGTTGGCCAGACTAGACATCGGCCTTTGAGAAATATGAAACATGCCATGATCAACATGATAGCCGGATGCTTGTTGTGCCAACTCATTTGCTCTCCAATTATCATGTCTAGATATATGAGCAATGCTAAAATAATCCAAAGTAGAAATTATATCTAGACATTTATCAAGATAAACATTAAGTGATTCGTCAAAACATTGAAAGACTTTGGATATTTGTTGCACTACTAATAACGAATCACCAAAAGCCTCAATATGTGTAGCACCTATGGCAAGCAACATCTCTAAGCCGAATAACAATACTTCATATTCGGCTTGATTATTTGTGCAAAAATATTCTAAGCAGCATGAGGCTTCAAAAACAGCACCATGAGGAGATATATAAACAATACCAACACCCCGTCCATTGCTACATACTGAACCATCAAAGTATAATTTCCACGGTACTAGCGAAACAAGGTTAATATCAATATTATGCATGTCATTAATCCGATGTTCAGTAATAAAATCAGCTATGATTTGGCCTCTTATAAATCTCAGAGATGCATAAGCCAAATCATATCGAAACAAAGTATAAGCCCATTAGCCAATTCTGCAATTATGAATTGGTCCATGCAGCATATATTCAATGACATCGGTCATGATGTCTCAACTCCATTCAATCATAATATAGACATACATATAAATTTCCATGAGCACGTACCTTGTCTCGCTCTCCAATCGAACTAAGGACGATGTTACAACACTACACCGGCCATGCATTAACATACTCTTAGAAAGATAGATAAATATCGGCCATTACCATGTAAACTTCATTCAAAGCACATCTAGCCGAAATAAACAAATGAAATGACAAATCAAGTATTTCGGCCCTTTGGATCAGCAAAAAACTTGTTGCTAATCAAATGTATAGTGACTTGGTAATACCCTTTCATGATGTAAGAAATTATATTGCATCTATGGATTAAAATAATCCCATTGAGGGTTACCAATCATACCTGATGACGAATTCCATGGCATAGGCGTTAATGGCATAGTTGAAGAATATGGATAATGTGTAGACCGAAGATGCTGAAACCTTCGGCTTGGTCCTTCATAGTTTTCACTCTTTCCTTATTCACCTTTGCCGCACTTCTTGTAATGGAAGCTTGCACATAATTCTCATTTTGAGCACTTTCTTTGGGAATCCATGCCATGTTCCTTTCTTTAAGTTCTTGTGCACTAAGTTTTTGTAATTTCTCCTTTTGCCAATATGATAAGCCGAGTGGGCACCTTGGCTGTGATTCTGTTTTGACCAATGGCAATTCTTTTTTGGCCTTATGCACTCTCAACTTGTTTTCTTCAGAATTGGCACTTTGACTCTCAATAATTGGTTGCTTTGTCTCATTGCCTTTAGTAGCCAATGTCAACACTTTAATTGGCTCTTTTTCATTTGAGATCAAATCTGAAGTTGCACTCTTACGACCATCTCTTTTAACACGGTAAAATTGCTTGACCACCTCTTTCTTCTTCCTTGAGCTCTGAACTGATTCCTTATGATTGATACGGTCTTTAACATTTGATTGTTAAAATGTTGATCTTCTCGGAGCTGCATAATATTGGTGAGATGGTCTAAAATAAGATGGAGAATGTGCCCTTGTATCATACCTGTCCCATGATGGATATGGATCTATATGAGCATAGGGAGGCATCCATGGCATTGGCATTGGCGGCCCAAAATAAGGATATGAATATCTTGCATTAAAATTCTCACTTTGCCAATACCGATCCTCATATTTGCGCCTTGGGGGTGATCTTGGTTTCTTTGCATGATTTGGCCGATAAGCATTCTTCTCTTCATTCTTCTTTTGATATTTATCCAATAGTTCAGCGAAGGTGATTTTTGATCTCTTATACTTGCGCTTATTTCGGCCTTTGTTTTCTTTCAATTTGCTTTCATCGATCACTGGATTTGCTTGCTGCCCCCCAGTCCTTGGCGTCTTCATTGTAGCTTTGACAGAATTCTCGTCCTCAAGATTATGTTCATTATGCTCTTCAACAACTTCTTTACTTGAAAGCTTGATCCCATCACCTGCAGTTTTTACCTTCTCTTTAAATGGATCGGCTTGAAGCAGCCGATGCAAAAACTTTCTGCCATCGGGACCAATCGGAATAGACTGGTCATCTCTTGGTGTCTCAAAAATTTCAATCGTCCTTTATCAATGGACGATTTAACTATTTGACGAAACATGTTGCAATCCTCAAAATTATGCTTGGACGAATCATGCAACTTACAATACATTCGTCCCTGGACAGATGGCTCAACATGGTGATCAAGAATTCTAATATAATTATTTCTCAACAACAAATCAAAGATTTGATCACACATGTTTAAATTGAAGGTAAATTTTTTATTTTCTAGCCGATCTTGCTATGAAAACAGCTTTGGAGTTAAGCAAATGAATTGTTTAGATTTTGTATCACACCATTCGGCTATGATTTTTATTTTGCATTCTTTTTCCGATGTCATTGGATAAGATATTATACTAGCATCTGTTTTTTGAAAAGAATCTAACCTTGGCTTTATGTTTCTGAAACAAAAATAGTTAGAACATGCATGCCTCAATTGAGACCAAGAGTAAGCCAAGTATGAAACAAGCAAAGCTACCCATGTAGATACGAACTTCAAATAAAGCAACTGGGAAAGCTTTGGCTGCAACAATAAGTGATTATCGGTCTTTATAAATGGCGCAATGGGTTGACCGATATGTTCTATAACGATTTTATTGCTAACAAGTAAATTACCCTTCTTCATTGGTCTTTCAAAATTACTTATGAGGATTTTTCTAATAGATGCATCAACAATAAAGTTTTGACCAAATCTGAAAATAGGTAAATTACTTGCTAAACATACCTCTTCAAATATGTTGGGAGAGCATGATGGTGGTGTGACTTGAACAATATCTTGCTCTGCCTTTGGATGGCTCCCCAACGCGTGTTCATCATCTTTTTCTTGATTCCGTGCATCATTACACTGAAGATCTTTGTCGGCCAAACTTTGTTCGGCTACTTGTTCTTGTCCTTGAAGTTCACCAATTTCTCTGGCACGAAACTCATAGGGCAGGAAGTAGGTTCCATTAACTTCAGAAAAATCAAGCATGGTCGTTTTGCCATGCTTTCCATGCCCTTTCTCAATACTACTTGCCTCTTTGGATTTGATGGGTTCGGAATATATACTACTTGATTCGGCTTTTTCAACTGAAGCACTTTCATGTTCCGAATCATCCTTCTTTTCATTGATACTACCAATTGGCAATGCTTCTTTTATCTGAGCCAATTCCTTTTCTATTTGTTTCTGGCGGCGAGCGGCAAAATTGGCTTTAAGCTTTTTCTCAATTTCAGCCCACTCCGGATATGATTGCCCCCCAATGCTTTTAGATTCTTTCGGCAATGGCACACAGGTGTTGCCGAAATTTTGCAATTGTGTAGGGGGTGTATAATATGATGTAGTACTAGGTGAAGGCACATGCATTGTTGTAAAACCATATTTTTATTCGCAAATTTTATCAATTGGCAAAGATTCATCTTCTTGCAAAACTCTAGCTTTTATTGCTGCATAATCAGGAAATAGCCCCTTTTCATGTTGTTCAAGGCAAAGAGCACTAATCCTCTTATTTTGGGCTAAACTCTTCAATGCAACCACCACTACCTCATCTTCTACAATATTGGGCACAACCGCTCCTATAAAATTTACATTTATTCGGCTATGACCAGGAAGGTGTGAGGCCGAATTATGAACATCTACAGTTGTGTATGGTTCTGAAAAATTATTGTCATGAGGTGTGGCATATGACGGTTGAGAATAACTGGCCGAATAGCTAGTAGTAGCATGGCCAATTCTCTCGTTCATCGGCATGGTTGGATTAGTATATTGCACATTACTTGCCGATGAATAAAAGGGTGAAACACTTTCTTGCATGGCATTGGAAATCCTAACATGAGGTGTTTCAAATTTATTAACCGAACTCACCATGTTGTTCATCGGCATAACGATTTGTGGGGTTGCCGATGCATGAGAGTTGGGGTACATATGGTGCATATTACTAGTATCATAAGAAGTTGAAGCATGTAAATTACTTTGAATCGGCCTATGCACGTAATTAGATGCATGATTGAACAAACTAGGGCTGGCCGATAGAGTATACTCATTGAACAATCTAGTAACACCATATGAAATATTTGCCTTTGTAGATTGCAAACCCTAGATGACGATCTCTTCGTAGCAAGAATAGGCCGGAGACCATTCAAAGCTTCGTCCCCAGCGGAGTCGCCAAAAAGTGTGTTCACACACGAACACGTCACCGTGTACCCTCGACGCCGGGGGTGATGCACCACAGCTCACGTCGAAGGAGACCCGTCCGGAAGCGCAGTACGCAAGCAGTCCGGCAGGCGCTTTTGAAGGCCCGAAACCCCACACGCCCGGGAGGGACCCCGTTAGGGCGCGCGGCGGCTATGGGCTGCCTTAGGTCGACCTGATCGCCCCTAGGGCCTCGAGGTTCACTGCCCTCCTTCAGGAAGAACGAACGAAGAACGAGAAGAAGAAGAACAAAGGGAGAAGATAAAAGTAAAGGTAAAAAGTGGTAGATTGATATGTCGATTGTGTGTTGTTCAATCGGCCGTCACCCCCAACATATATAAGAGGTGGCTGGACTTCCCGTACAAGCAAAGGATTTATTTAGGCTTCCCTTACAAGAAAATTGCATCAATTCACGTCCTAGAGTCCTAGTTCTGTTCTCACTTGGATTCAGCCCGAATCTGGTCCAATCTTCTATCTTGCTCCTTGCGTGGGCCGCGGAACCTGCATATGACTTCCGATGGAGACGGTTCAAATACCAATTTTGTGTGCTTCGACGAGGCCAACAATCCGTATGTTGATCACTTTTCCAAATAAGGCAATCTTGAATACTCCACGAGGTCATGTTCAATTTCGAGTCGGATTCGTTCATGTAGCTGACTGGACCGTACGACTCTTGTAGCGTCTCTACAGGTCGTATACTACATCAGATGATGATGACTCCAAAAGCAATTTTAACTTTTTCGATGAGACGAACAACTTTAATGTTGAACACTTTTTGATCTGAAGCCATCTTGAGGGCCGAATCTCTCACGCCCGGCAAGCTTCTCACCCGGCAAGATTTCTGGCTGTACCTTGCGGGTACTTTTTGAGGCAGTAAACGACCTTGGATGAAAATGAGCCAAAAAGCAATTTTAACTGTTCCAACGAGAAGAACAACTTTGATGTTGAACACTTTTTGATCTGAGTTCATCTAGATAAGTATTTAAGCCCATCTTCAGCATCTGGTCGGATTGGCCTTGACAGTTTCTACTGTTCCCGGCAAGATTTCTCCGGCAAGGTTTCCATCCCGGCAAGTTTTCTCACCCCGGCAAGGTTACTGTTCCCGGCAAGATTTCTCCGGCAAGCTTTTCATCCCGGCAAGTTTTCTCACCCCGGCAAGGTTACTGTTCCCGGCAAGATTTCCCCGGCATGGTTTCCATCCCGGTAAGTTTTCTGGCTGCACCTTGCGGGTCTTTTTTGAGGCAGTAAACGACCTCGGCTGAAAATGTGCCCAAAAGCAAAGTTGACCGTTTCGATGATACGAATTCATGTTTACCATTTTTCGATTCGTAGCAATCTGGAAGAGCTAATTGCTCACGCATTGCATCAGACACCCATCAGACATGTGTCTGATGGGGCGCGCCATATTTCGCCTCTTGACAGGGCTGCATTCAGATAGCTCTAACTTTTACATACGAACTCGGATTGAGACGATTTTTATATGAAAATCGACCGATTCGACGAGACGAAGACAATTGATGTAGAGCATTCCTTCATAAGAGGTTGAATTTGAGGCGTAATGGACCAAAAGCACTCAGAACACCTTGTCATTTGAGGCCATCTCTATTGCATTCTGCATTGTGCCAAAATCAGGTGTCAACAATACCGGAATGCACCGCATACCGGGCATGCATTCAAATTCTCGTACGTACTGCGGTACAGGATGCAGTCATTAGGGCATGCATATATCTTCTGCACCTCCAATCCTAGAGGGCATACGACCTTCTTTGCTTCGTACGTACTGTCGGGCAATTCGTTATCCTTTGGAAGCTTCTTCTTCAATATTTTCAGTAGCTTCTCAAATCCTTTGTCAGGCACAGCATTCTCTGCCTTCCACTGCAGCAATTCCAGTACGGTACTGAGCTTTGTGTTGCCATCTTCGCAATTGGGGTACAACCCTTTTTGGTGATCCTCTAACATGCGATCAAATTTCAGCTTCTCCTTTTCACTTTCACACTGTCTCCTTGCATCAACAATGAACCGGTGGAGATCATCATCGGGCACATCGTCTGGTTCCTCTTGATCTTCAGCTTCCCCCGTTGCAGCATCACCGTATTCAGGGGGCACATAGTTGTCATTGTCCTCTTCTTCTTCGCTGTCTTCCATCATAACCCCTATTTCTCCGTGCCTGGTCCAAACATTATAGTGTGGCATGAAACCCATCTCAAGCAGGTGGGTGTGAAGGATTTTCCGGTCAGAGTAAGACTTCGTATTCCCACATATAGGGCATGGACAACACATAAAACCATTCTGCTTGTTTGCCTCAGCCACTTCGAGAAAATTATGCACGCCCTTAATGTACTCGGAGGTGCGTCTGTCACCGTACATCCATTGTCGGTTCATCTACGTGCATTATATATAATTAAGTGTGTAAAAAACCATTACAAAACATCATGAATAGGTAAGTGACCAAATTAATAGAAGTTCATCATCACATTAAAACCAAAGTACATACATAGTTCTCATTGAACAACATATAGCTCTCCAGAGCATCTAATTAAACCATACATTGAAACTATGTAAAACATTTCAATGCAACAACAAATGCGATCATAATCGCAACCAAGGTAACAATTGATCCAATGGCATAATGATACCAAGCCTCGGTATGAATGACATATTTTCTATACTTTCTAATCTTGAAGCGCATTGCATCCATCTTGATCTTGTGATCATCGACGACATCCGCAACATGCAACTCCAATATCATCTTCTCCTCCTCAATTTTTTTCAATTTTTCCTTCAAGTAATCGTTTTCTTCTTCAACTAAATTTAACCTCTCAACAATAGGGTCGGTTGGAATTTCCGGTTCACATACCTCCTAGATAAAAAAATCTATGTCACGTTGGTCGGCATAATTGTCATAAACAATAAATGAACCAAATAGTTATAAAATATAATATATACCACATTCGAATCATAGACAGGACGAGGGCCGACGGGGGCGGATACCAAAACCATCGCACTATATAATAACAAACAATAATAAAAGTAAGAAAATTAGACAAGTATCTATCTAAATCATACAAGTAAGAATTTTTTTCTTTTAGAAAGAAGATAAGAACAAGAGGCTCACCACGGTTATGCCGACGACGAGATCGGCGCGGGCGATCGACAGCGGTGAAGACGGGGACGGGACGTGACGGACCGCTAAACCTAGACAAATCTTGAGGAAAATGGAGCTTGAAGGTCGAGCTTCGAGAGGAGAAAGCTTAACTAGTGTGGCTCGGGCATTTCATCAAACACCTCATGTGCATAGGAGGTGAGCTAGAGCACCACAAAGCTCTCCCCTCGCCGGCCAGAAGAAACAGAGCAGTGTGGAGTGCTCTGCTCGCCGGCGATGGGGTATATATAGCCACCTCATTGGTCCCGGTTCGTGCGTGGAACCGGGACTAAAGGCCCCCCTTCTGTCACGGTTCAAGCCACGAACCGGAACCAATGGATGTGGGCCAGGAGCGAGGCCCATTGGTCCCGGTTTGTGCCAGTAACCGGGACAAATGGGTCCAGACGAACCGGGACCAATCCCCATGAGGCCCCGGCCGGCCCCCTGGGCGCATGAACCGGGACGTATGCCCCCCATGGGTCCCGGTTCATGACTGAACCGGGACTAATGGGCTGGGCTGGCCCGAACCAAAGCCCTGTTTTCTACTAGTGTTGAGGATTTTGCTTTGGATTGTAAATGCACATTGTAGAGTAATATCATGGTGATCCCCTCTATATCTTGTAATTCATACACACATTTAACATATGATATGAAGAATTTGAAATGCATGATGAAATATGGTGTCTGACGAAATTCAGCATGCGTGCATTAATGTACTTGAGGAAATAAGCATGCAGAAAGCAGTTCAAAAGTATCAGACCACCATCGGACTTAAGTTTACAACTCAACCAACAAACACTTCAGAAGAGCGACAGTTGTAACTAAACAAAAAAAACTGCCCATATATAAGACCCGCTTGAAGACTAACTCAAATTTCACCCCCTTTGTCATCGAAGGACCAAAAGGGACGAAAAATGAGGACTAACACCCCTGAATAATATCAGCTTGAGGTTGGTGGAGGAGAGCCAGCGTTGTTGGGGTTATCCGTTGAGGTAGGGCCTGCCGCAGTGTCGTTCAAATCTTCAGCTTCATCCGTCTCGCGCGATGAAGAATATGAACTTGTGACCAGCTGAGGAACTTTGACCTTCTTGAATTTCTTCGAAGGTGGCTGGGACCAGTCAAAGTCCTGTTGAAATCCCATCTGCTTGAGATCTTCATCACTGTAAAGATGAGATAGAATAGCCCAAGTGCGATCAAAGATTTCATGTGCACAGTAATGATTCTTCTTCATAGTGTTTTGCGTGACAGTCATATTCTGAAGAATTGAGCCAAATTGACGCTTGACCCACTTGTGATTACGATCGACCTTCTGATGAAAACTTAGAAGAAGCTCACGATCAGTCATCACTCATGGAGCAGTGGCTTGAGGAGTTGGCTTTGAAGCTTTTGCAGCAGAATCTTGGGTTGCAGAGTCATCATTGGTGGAGTAAGATGCAGCTTTGCGAAACTGACCATCCAATGGACGAGTGCCCTCATCAATAATAGCAGCTTTACCTTTTCCATCAACCGAAGAAATAGTTCGGTTGAGGACTTCAATAGGAGGCAAATAGCTGAGATGATTCTGACAATCTGCTTGGTAGAAAATTGAAGACCTGGTTCTGATGAACTTCATGATCCATGGAGCATAAGGCTTCAACACAAACGGTGACAGTGCAACCTTCGCCAAAGTCCTCAAGAAGAAATCATGGTAGTTAATGGGAATGCCATGTATCATGTTGAACATCAGATTCTTCATGATGCCAACAACCTCTTCTTCTTCAGAGTTGTGGCCTTTGATTGGACTGAGGGTTTTGGTCAGAATGCGATAGATTGTCCTAGGCACATAAAGCAAATCCTTCACTAGGAAGGTAGTTCTTGGAGCTTGGCCTGCCTTCAAAGGCTTCATCAACACTTGCATCATATGATTTGGAAGCTCAGGTTCTTCATACATGAGTCTGGCGCCTTCAGCAGGAGGACTGACTGGTACGGCATGAAGTAATTCAGAGGTCGGGGCTTTGTAATGAGTGTTCTCAGTCATCCAGTCAAGCACTCATGAGTTCACATCAGCCACATTTCCAGTGAGGTGCAGTGTGGCATAGAATTGAAGAATTAGCTCTTCATTCCAATCACAGATGTTAGTGCAGAAATTCAGAAGCCCAGCTTCATGAAGAACATTCAAGACTGGCTGGAAGCAAGGAATGGACTCCATGTCAACATGAGGAATTTGACGGTGCTCAAATACCTTGTCCTTGTCAAACAGGAGTGAAGAATAGAAGTTCATCTGACTGGCTATCCAGAATCGCTTGCGTCAAAGTCTTGCTGAGTCATATGGATTGAAATCCATGAAGAAATGGTGCTCAGCGAGGAAATCGTCAGCCTTGAATTTTGGCATTTTAGCATGAGGGTTTTCTTGCTTGGGCTGAAGATTAACAGTTGATGTTTTCACAGCCTCTTGGATCAGAATCTCTGGAGCTGCTGACTGAGGAATTGTGGGTTCACGTTCTTCAGCAGCGGTTTGTGTCTCCATTTCTTCAGCTGTAGTAGCTGGAATTTCTTCAGGAATGGAAAGGAGAGATGTTTGACGTTCTTCAGATCCCGTGTGAATTTCTTCAATTTGTACAGGGGATTGAGGAATTGGATGCATAGGTGTGGTCAATGGTGAATTGGGGTGAAGTCTTTCCCAATAATCATCATTAAGCACAGGAGTTGTAGAACCGGTATCCACGTCTTCTTCTTCCATTTCCTCAACGCCTGCCTCTTTAGCTGTGAGCTGAGGCATGGGTGATGATACCAGTGGGGTTGAAGGGATGTCTTCCACATCAATTTCTTCATCCAACTGCTCTGTAGAAGCAGCAGAAGGATTCTCTTCATCGATGTCATCTGGAATGACATAATCCTCACCATAAGGAATGAGCTCCTTGGATGGTACACCAGAGATTGGAACAACATCAATTGGGTTAGTGAAGGAACTTATCAAAGTCTTCACTTTCTTGGGAGCTAAAGACTCTGCAATCGTTGATGCTTTCCTCTTTTTTATAGCTGCCTTCTCTGCAGCTTTGGTTTTCTTCACTTCTGATGCAGAAGGAAGAGTGACATTCTTCATCATTGAGGACTTGGTAGGAGGAGCAAATGAAATGGGTTCAGTTTCTTCAGGCACAACTGATGTAGTTGCCCTAGTATGTTCAGTTTCTTCAGGCGCAGCAAATGCTTCAGCTGGTCTGGGTTGTTCTTCAGGCGCAACATTAGAGGTTGCCCTGGCAATTTCTTCAAGAGCTGGAATTTCTTTGGCAGCCCTGGAATTTTTAGTTTCATCTGCAGTTTGATTTTCATCAGCTGCGCTTGTAGTTTCTTCAATAGACTGGACAGAAACATCAGTCTGAGGAATTTGTTGTTGCGATGGTGCTGCAACGTTGGTCTTGAGGTTCTTGGCCAGCTTGACAAATCTGACTTTGGCACCTAGCCAATCGGCATAATATCTGTCAAATTCATCACTGAGGCCTTTGATCTCCTTTTGCAAAGATACAAGTTCTTTAGGAGACATGTTTAGAACATTGTTCTTCAGAAAGCACTCCTTCTTGTATTGCGCCTTCTTGACTTGCCTGCCCTTTTCAAATTTCCATTTTTCTTCACTGATGAATGCCGTCAACATGTGACTTTGACCAGGAGTGAGGTTTAATTCAGGCAGTGGAGTGTTTGGATCTTTGTGCCAGAGATCGACGAAATCGAGGATCTTCTTCGTATCCAGCATGAGAGGCATAGAACTCCCTTTGGCTCTAGCAGCCCTATCTTGCCTGTCCCTGATGATTTCAACAAGTTCTTCATCATCAGCTTCATCGTCATAAGACGGAACATGGAACGCCACTTGCTTCCTATGAGGACTAGGCCTCGTTCCACGTCTAGCAGTGGCCTTTTTCTTCAGCAGAGTTGGACCAGTTGAGGACCGTGGTGGAGCTGAGGAACTTGCAGATGCTCCAGAAGCAATTGAAAAACCTGCAGTTCGTTGGCATGTTGCAAGATGCACTGGTGTTGAGGACTTAGCAGCAGCAACTGAGGATTTTGTGGCAACAGAGGGAATTGGCACAACCCTTGAAGAAGTTGCCTAAGGAATTTGCTTTGAGGGCTTTGAGGAACTTTGCTGTGAGGGCATTGCTATTGAGGAACTCGGCTTCAGAGCTGATTTTTCGGCATAGCCTTCTTGGGCTTACTGGCAGAGGCCTCAGCAGCAGCAGCTTGAGAATCCTCATTGAATTTCTTCACTGCTTCTTTTGCAAGCTTGGCCAGTTTGGCTTGGCGCTTGGCCCATTCTCTTGGAAATTTTTCACCACGCCTGGTGCTGGTGGGATCAGCAACTTGGCCAGCTGCCAGTGGAAGTCTTGGACATGGAGGGTTTACGGCGAATTTCTTCATGTACTTTGGAGTGACGTATCGGTATTCCCTCCATTCCTTAGTCCATCTCCTTTCAATCCTCTATATGCGCACTTTGCGCTAATTCTTGTTCTCTTTGCCATATTTCGCTTCATCAGGTGTGCAGTACTCAGCATAGATATCGTCAGGGATCTCAATAGCAGTGTTTGTTTCAGGCCTCTTACCTCCCTTCTGAGGTCTCTTCCCATCTGCCATTTTCCTTACTTGAGGATTTTGAACAATGGATGTTTCTGAGGAAGTATGCAACTTATCTTCGAGGAACGCTGCAAATGAATTAAGTTGATGAGAACCTAGTGATTCAGCTGCGGACATTTTGTACCTGTGAACAGAGTATAGGTCCAAAGAATTTGGAGAGGTCATATGCGTTCTCAGAATTTTTTTCAAAAAGTATCAAGTTTGAGGAATTTGACCATAGATGTTTTGAGGAATTTCACTAAGCGTTCTTGACTTAGGTTCCAGAGTTGTATAGATTTTGAAAATCCACACAATTGAGGAATCTTGAAGAAAAACAAAGCTTAGAGAAACAAATCAAGATACAGAAGCATTCAGGTGTTTATGGAATGGGAAGTTGAAGAATAAACACCTTTTGAAGATTTTGTGGAAGTCATAAGAATCAAAGCAGGGCAGTAAAATTAGATTTTATTTACCCTAGACGAAGAACATGACGAACTGGGAGTGGAGTTGGAGAAGTTTGTCTGTTTAAATCACTCACGCCCTAACTTGGCGGTGAGAGACAGCTACGGCGGCGGCGGAGTGAAGGTTTCCGCGGCTGGCGCGAGTACGACAGCGACGAGGTCGAGGCAGTGAAGCTCTTCCTCACCGGCGACGATGGAGAGTAGCGACGGCGCTAGGTCTGGGAGCTCGAGCGAGATGGAGGTCGAGCGGGGTAAATGAGGACAGAGGAAGGGGAGGGGTATTTATAGCCACGGAGAAAAACTGCCCGTTCAAAATTTTTGGACGAACATGCCCCTGACCCTTACTCTTCTAACGACATGTATCACCCACGTACAGAGTGGTGGAGATCGTGGGCGATCGTGGGTGAATATTTTAATCCGTCGTAGGACGCAGAACGGTTTGAGTGGTAGAAGCCAAAAAATCAGATATGAAAATTTTAAAGTTTCGTTCGCAAATTCTTCAGCTGTCAAGGACACAGTGAAGACTTTGAACGGGTTTCAAATAGAACGCACATGAAGAATTTTTGAACAGACTTGGTTGATTTTAGCATAGAGGGGGAACGTGTCCAATCACATTCACTTAGATGAAAATCAACTTGAAGAATTAGCAATAAGTGAATGCTGTTGAGGACATGAAAACTCAAATATATACATATATAGTCAATGAAGAACACCACTCTAAAAGTTTGAGGACTTTGCAAAGTTGAAGAATTTGAAAGTTTGAAGAATTTGCAAAATGAAGAAAAACTCAATTTTGAAGATTTTCAACTTCTTGTTGGTGGCGTGACCTACCGTATAAGAATGATGATTTCAGACACCACGTACAATTGTTGTAGGGCTCTGAGAATCAAATTCTTTATTAATTTCTTCACACTTAGCGGGTTAGTCTTCATTGATTGAAGAAAAACGTTACTTCGTGTGTTGCACATCTAAGTCATCAATTTTGAATAAGTGTTAGGATGTGTGTCCTTTCAAAGAACATTCGAAGATTCTAAGATATTTAGCTCACACCGCAACTTTCTAAATCTCTTCTCATCCAAGGGCTTTGTGAAGATATCAGCTAGTTGTTCTTCAGTCTTTAGGTGATCAATAGAGATGTCGCCCTTCAACACATGATCTCGATGAAAATGATGACGAATCTGGATGTGCTTTGTCTTCGAGTGCAGAACTGGGTTATGAGCAATCTTGATGGCACTCTCGTTGTCGCAGTAGAGTGGCACATTCTTCATGTTGATGCCATAGTCCTTGAGGGTTTGCTTCATCCACAGCAATTGAGCACAACAAGAACCAGCAGCAATGTACTCAGCTTCAGAAGTGGAGAGTGATACGCAGTTCTGCTTCTTCGAGGACCAACATACTAAAGACCGTCTGAGGAAATGGCATGTGCCTGATGTTGACTTTTGATCCACTCGATCACCAGCATAGTCCGAGTCAGAATATCCAATGAGATCAAAAGCCGAGCCCTTGGGATACCATAATCCAAGTGTTGGAGTGTGAGCTAGATATCGAAGAATATGTTTCACAGCCTTAAGGTGAGATTCCTTCGGTGTAGCTTGAAAATGGGCACACATGCAAACACTAAGCATAATATCTGGCCTAGATACACATAGATACAATAATGAGCCAATCATGGAGCGGTATACCTTTTGATCAAAGTCTATACCATTTTCATCGGTGCATAGATGGCCATTTGTGGGCATTGGGATTTTGACGCCTTTGCAATCTTGCATGCCGAATTTCCTCAGAACGTCCTTGAGGTATTTCTCTTGAGAAATGAAGATGCCATTGCGTTGTTGATGAATTTGAAGACCTAAGAAGAATTTCAATTCTCCCATCATAGACATTTGATATTCCTCACTCATCATATAGGCAAATTCATCACTGTAACGTTGGTTAGTACAGCCAAAGACAATATCATCAACATATAATATGGCACACAAATAATTCATCATCATAAGTTTTGGTGAAAAGAGTCGGATCAAGTGAACTGGGTTTGAAGCCTTTCTTCATGAGGAATTCCTTCAGTGTATCATACCACGCCCGAGGGGCCTACTTGAGGCCATAGAGGGCCTTATTGAGTCTGAAGACTTTGTCAGGATGCTTGGGATCTTCAAAACCTGGGGGTTGAGCAACATATACTTCTTCCTCAAGCTTACCATTGAGGAATGCACTCTTCACATCCATTTGATATAAGATGATATTATGATGGTTAGCATAAGCAAGCAATATGCGAATAGCCTCAAGTCTAGCAACAGGTGCAAAAGTTTTATCGAAATCAATTCCTTCAACCTGTGTGTAGCCTTGACCTACAAGACGAGGCTTGTTCCTCACAACTAGGCCATTTTCATCTTGCTTGTTGCAGTAGATCCATTTGGTACTGATGATATTGTGCTTGCGTGGGTCTGGTCGCTTGACAAGCTCCCACACATTGTTCAGCTCGAATTGATGTAATTCCTCTTGCATCGCTTGAATCCACTCAGGCTCCAGAAATGCCTCATCAACTTTGGTGGGCTCTGTGATAGAGACGAAAGCAAAATGCCCACAAAAGTTAGACAAATGTGAAGCTTTTGAGCGTGTGAGAGGACCTGGTGCGTTGATGTCGTTGATGATTCTCTCAATCTGTACTTCATTTGCAACGCGAGGATGAGGAGGTTGACGACTTTGATTTGGCTCAGCATTTTCTTCAGAGCCATTTTCTTCAGATGCACCAGTATGATTTTCTTAACGATCTGGAATGACTTCTTTAGCACATTCCTCAGTAGGTATGACATCCTCAGTAGCCTTTAGCTTGATGGATTCCTTAGGAGTCATTTCATCTAGCATAGGAGGTAGGTGCTCTCTTTGCGAGCCATTAGTTTCATTGAACCGCACATCTACAGTTTCAACAACCTTGTGGTGATAGGTGTTGAAGACTCTGTAGGTGTGCGAGTCCTTTCTGTAACCAAGCATAAAACCTTCATGTGCTTTCGGTGCAAATTTAGAATTGTGATGAGCATCTCTAATCCAACACTTAGCACCGAAGACTTTGAAATAACTCACATTGGTTTTCTTGTCAGTGAGGAGTTCATATGAGGTCATCTTGCAGAATTTGTGAAGATATACCCTGTTGATGATGTGGCATGCAGTATCAATTTCCTCAGGCCAGAAGTGACAAGGTATTTTGTATTCATCAAGCATAGTGCGAGCCATCTCAACAAGAGTCGTATTCTTGCGCTCCACAACGCCATTTTGCTGAGGAGTGTATGGGGCAGATAACTCATGAGTAATACCAAGTTCATCAAGATAGTCATCAAGACCAGTATTCTTGAACTCGGTCCCATTATCACTACGTATATGCTTGATCTTCACACCGAAATTCCTCGAAGACCTTGAGGAAAATCGTCTGAAGACTTCCTACACTTCAGTTTTGTAAGTAATGACATGAACCCATGTTTAACGAGAATAATCATCAACAATGACAAAGCCATATAGAGATGTTGCATTTGTTAGTGTGGCATAATGGGTAGGGCCAAAGAGGTCCATATGAAGCAATTCAAAAGGACGAGAGGTAGTCATGATAGTCTTTGAGGGGTGCTTGGCTCTGGTCATCTTTCCAGCGTCACAAGCCCCACAAAGATGATCTTTGAGGAATTTGACACCCTCAATGCCAATGACGTGCTTCTTCTTCACAAGCGTGTGTAAGTTCCTCATGCCAGCATGACCCAGTCGTCGATGCCATAGCCAGCCTTCTGAAGCTTTTGCAAGTAGACATGTGGCAGGCTGTGGTCCTGCAGAGGAATCAACAATATACAAGCCTCCTCTCCTAAAGCCTTTGAAGACTTTGGAATTGTCAGATTCCATGAGCACTAAGCAGTGATATTTGCCAAAGACAACAACCATATCAAGATCACAAAGCATGGAGACAGACATGATGTTGAATCCGAGGGACTTGACAAGCATGACTTTGTCCATGTGTCGATCCTTTGAGATTGCAACCCTACCTAGACCCAATACCTTGATTTTGCCTTTGTCAGCGTAGGTGATATGCTTCAAATGTGATGGAGATAAAGGAGAGTCCATCAGTAAGCTCTTGTCACCGGTCATTTGATTTGTACATCCATTGTTGAGGACCCACTCAGTAGCTTTGGGTAAATCATCCTGCAGATGAATTAGTGCTTCTTACGAACTCGTATACTTCAGAGTGAAGAATATGACATCAAATTCATCAGATAGAATTTCATCAATTAATGCAACACATGTATATATAGCAGTATGAGGACATGATAAGTGAATGAATCATTTCTTCATAATTAGCTTGCGTCCTTTCAAGCATTTCAGGTCTCTAGCAAATTCTTCAGACGATTTAGTTCGTCCGGAGACCTGACCCTGCATAAGAGATTAGTTCTTTTTCTTCACCACCCACATCTGGAGGGGTGGCAAAGAGTTCATCATTCTGCGAGCTCCATAAGAGAAAGGTGGCATTGAAGCCAATGCGCTTCATTTCACAGAAGAGGGGTTAGAATAGGCATATGAATAAGCAGAGAAATTCTTCGAGGACTTATGAACATAATGATTTGAAGAATAATGCACATATTCATAGCTCTTAGATTTTTCCTGCGAAACAGAAGTGTTAGCACAATGATGTTCTTATGAGGATTTGGATCCATGTTAGGAATTTGATCCATATGAGGAATTTGGTCCGTATGAGGACTTGGATCCATTTGAAGCCTTTGGTCCATATGAAGAATTTGATCTGGGGTTCCTATTCTTCACAGGTGGTGTCATGATGACATTCACCTGGAGACTTTCAAGGCACCTTTTGGGAACCCAGATTTTCTTCATAGGGGGACAGTTCCTGCAGTTAGTTCCAACATATCTAGCAAATACTTCACCATTCTGATTTTTGAATAGTTTATAGTTGGAGTCAAATGACTCATCAGATGAATACGAGGATTCACAAGTAAAGCCTGATAAAGTGGATGGATCTACGGGAGGTCCCTTCACAGCAACCCATGAGGTTTTGGGATACTGCTCAGGTTTCCAGTAGGTTCCATCAGCATTGAGTTTCCTCTCAAAGGCAATACCCTCTTTCCTAGGGTTCCTGTTCAAGATCTGCTTTTTGAGCACATCACAAAGAGTCTGATGCCCTTTGAGGCTTTTGTACATGCCTGTCACATACAATTCCTTTAACCCTGCATTTTCGTGAGTAATACTAATGGTATCCTCAGATAAGGAATTTGTGACCACATAGATAGTTGAAGAATTTGCAGCAATAGAAGCATTTGAACATTCAGGTGAAGAATTAGCAGTTTCACGTTCAATGCATTTCAAACATGGTGGAATAAATTCTTCCTGAGCGGAACTGATCTGTTGAGCAAGTAATGAATCATTTTCCTTCAGAAGATCTTCATGACTCACCCTTAGCTTCTCAAGATCTTGCTTTCTTTGAAGAAATTCATAAGAAAGCTTCTCATGATCGGCTAAGAGAGTTTCTTGACGACTTTGAAGGTTATCAAACTTAGACTGTAGTCGCTGAAGATTATCAGTCAGAGTTTGAGTTCGATCCATTTCCTCACCGAGCAGATCATCGCTTTTGTCTAGCAAATTTTGAACCTTTTCCAAAGCCTTTTGTTGTTTAACAGCAATATTAGCAAGTTTGGAATAGCTGGGTTTGAGATTTTCATTAGATTCATCCTCACTTGATTCAGAGGAGGGATATTTGAGTACCTTGGTACCTTTTGCCATGAAGCAATAGGTGGGAGCATAGTCATCGTTGCTGTCATCAACAGTGTTGGGGAAGCCATTTTCCTCAGTGTTGAAGATGGACTTGCTGACGAAAGCAGTAGCGAGGGCTAGGCTCGCCACACAAGAGTCTGACTCCTCAGATGCCTCCTCTTCCTCATGTTCCTCAGATTCAGCTTCAGAGTCCATTTCCTTGCCAATGAATGCCCGAGCCTTCTTGGAACTGCTCTTCTTGTGAGATGAAGACTTTGAAGATTTTGAGGATGAGGACTTTGAAGATTTCTTCTTCTTCTTTGAGTCATCTGAACTATCATCCTTGTATTTCTTCTTCTTTGATTCCTTTGCCCACTGAGGACCATCAGTTATGTAGTGACCATGTTTCTTGCATTTGTGGCAAGTCCTCTTCTTGTAATCACGGGATGAGGAATCTGATCTCATGTCATCACCTTTTGAAGATTTTACAAAGCGACCACGCCTTGAGAACTTCTGGAATTTTGTCACGAGCATTGCTAGCTCCTGGCTTAGTTCTTCAGGGTCACCAAGGCTGCTATCAGAATCTTCTCCTTCAGATGAGGAAACTGCCTTGGCCTTCAGTGCGCGTGATCTTCCATAGCTTGGCACGTAGAGATCTCTCTTTTCAGCTTGTTGGAATTCATGAGTGTTCAGCCTCTTAAGGATATTAGCAGGATCTAGTGACTTGTAGTCTCCATGTTCTTGAATCATCAGTGCCAGTGTATTGAATGAAGAATCGAGTGACCTCAGCAATTTCTTCACCACCTCATGGTCGGTGATGTCAGTGGCACCAAGTGCTTGAAGCTCGTTTGAAATGTCAGTGAGGCGATCAAAGGTTTGCTGGACATTCTCATTGTTGAGTCTTTTGAAGCGGTTGGAGATTGCGAAGAACATTAACTCGAGAATCACATTGAGTTGAGATTCCTTCGTTGACCTTGGACAGCCTGTCCCAGATAAGCTTTGCAGACTCCAAAGCACTCACTCTGCCGTACTTCCCTTTGCTCAGATGGCCACATATGATATTCTTCGCTTGAGAGGCGAGTTGCTTGAATCTCTTCACATCAGCAGCGTTCACGGAAGGAGTGACAGAGGGAACGCCATTTTCCAAAATGTACCAGAGATCGTTGTCAATTGCCTCAAGGTGCATACACATCTTATTCTTCAAGTAGGGGTAGTCCGTCCCATCAAAGGTAGGACACCCAGCCGAGACCTTGATCATGCCTGCAGTCGACATAACTAAAACTCAAGGTGGTTAAACCAAAATCACACAGAACAAGGGAGTACCTTGCTCTGATACTAATTGAAAGTGCGTTATATCAACTAAAGGGGGGGTGAATAGGCGATTTTTACAAATTCGTCACTGAGGAAACACTACCTGAGGAATTTGCTAAGTGACGAACTACAAGCAGCGGAATAAGTACTCATGTGCAAGCATAACATGGCAGTAACACAGTCATCATGATGATATGAAACAAGCACAGAGCACAGGTAGTGTGTAAAACAGGATAAGCAGGCAAAAGACTAGATGACTGAAGAAATAGGATTGAGGAAATTGAGAAAGTCTTCAGTCAAAGTCTTCAAACAGTAACGATCGATTTCATCAACACATGAATGAGGAAATGAAAGGGTTGAGGAAATAGAACCAGTAGCTCGGTGCAGCCAACCAACTAGTGGTTGTAGGGGATGGCTATTTATAGTTGGGGAGCAGCCCGACATGATAAGACATAAATTCCCTTCAATGATATGACCATTAGGTGGATAGGATATTTTGGACAGCTAGCGCATAGCACATCAACGGTCGGAAATTTGAGCTCTCAAATTCCACAGGGCTATCATGTTCCTCACTTGTAGGCAATCCGCACTGGCAAATTCCTAACTCCTCAGTAAGAACAAATTCCTCAGAGAACAAAAGATCTTCGTCTCTATCAATGAAGAAATTGACTGAATTGTATGAGGTTTCCAATGGCTTCACTCGAAAGGATTGGGTAGGTGTAGGATTTGAGATGAGCATCACTTGGAAACTTTTCCTTAGTTTTACCTCGACCCCCTTTAACAGTACGATGTTTCCTATGACTCAAGAAAGAGAAAATGAAACTACGAAAACAAAAGTCTTCACGCTTCATAATCCTCGCATCAATATCAAGGTCTTCAAGGTCACACCAATTTCCTCATTTTCAAAGTCTTCAAGAAAACCATAGTCTTCAACTGAAGACATTCATTTTTAGGTGTCGACTTTCTTCGTAAATATCAAACTCCTCATAGACTTATAGACCTGTGTACACTCATAAACACATTAGTCCCTTAACCTATAAGTCTTCAATACACCAAAATCACTAAGGGGCACTAGATGCACTTACAGCGGCTACAACCAGTATGGCGGGGGTTCATCCTCCTCCAACAGCCGCCGTCCCCGCTGCCAATTATGTAGAAAGCCGGGTCATGAGGTCATGGAGTGGTGGCATAGGTTCGATGAGAACTACGTCCCTGATGAACGCAACGTAGCTGCAGCAATAAGGGAACAAGAGGAAGATGCCGGCATAGTGTGGTATGCCGATTCTGGTGCCACAGATCATGTCACCAATGAACTTGAGAAGCTTGCTCTCCGTGCGAAGTACTTTGGTAGTTATCAAATTCACACCGCAAGCGGCAAAGGTATGGACATCCAGCACATAGGTCAAGCTATTATTAATTCCCCTACTTGCGAACGTGATCTTCTTTTAAAAGATGTCTTACATGTTCCACAAGCTGATAAAAACCTTGCATCCATGTCTCGCTTAACTTCTGACAACAATGTCTTCTGTGAAACTCATCCTAAATATTTTTTTCATTAAGGATCGGGCAACGAGGGAGCTCATCCATCATGGTAGATGCATTGGAGGCCTCTACCCCATCACGTCAAGAGCCCTTAGTCATCTTCATCATTGTCAAGTCTACTCCGTCGTCAAGCCCTGCTTGGTAAGATGGCGTCAAAGATTAGGACATCTGTCATCGATCATAGTTAAGCAAGTAGTCAATAAAGGCAATCTTATGTTGTCTCATAGTCAAAGTGAAGAGTTTGTTTGTGATGCTTGTCAATGTGCCAAGAGTCATCAACTCCCTTATCCTAAGTCAAATAGTGTGTCTCATGCTCCATTAGAGCTTATTTCTAGTGATGTATGGGGTCATGCATGATATTCTTTTGGAACAAAGAAATACTATGTTAGTTTTATCGATGACTTTAGTAAATTCACTTGGATATATTTGCTCAAGTTCAAATATGAAGTTCTCTCTATTTTCCATGAATTACAAAAACTTGTTGAGCGACAATTTGACAGAAAAATTATTGCAGTCCAAAGTGACTAGGGAGGGGAGTATGAGAAACACAACTCTTTCTTTCGAGATGTAGGCATAGAACATCATGTATCCTACCCACATGCTCATCAAAAAAATGGCTCTGCCAAATGTAAACATCGTCATATTGTTGAAGTTGGTCTTTCCCTTCTTGCTCACGCATCCATGCCCCTTAAATATTGGGAAGAAGCTTTCATTGCGGCCACCTATCTCATAAATCGTTTACCTATTAAAGTGATTGGAAATTCCACTCATTTAGAATGATTGTTTCATCAAAAACCAGACTATAACTCTCTCAAAATATTTGGGTGTGTGTGTGTTATCCCAATCTACATCTTTACAATGGCCACAAACTTGAACTTCATTCCACTCAGTGTGTCTTCATTGGTTATAGCAATCTTCACAAGGGGTACAAATGCCTTGAAGTTGCAACCAGACGCATCTATATTTCTAGAAATGTTGTTTTTGATGAAACCTTATTTCCCTTTGCAAAGCTTCACCCAAATGTGGGCGCTCTTCTTCGGGCTGAAATAGCTCTTCTTCCTGAATATATGCCAAATCCAGATCACGGGGGTGAATTAACTAAGGCTGATCACGTGCTTCAGTCAAAAAAAAAAGAAACTGAAAAGGAGAATTTTAATTCAGTTGCTAAGTGTGCAGACCATCATCTTATGTGTGAAGATACAAACAAAGGAGACAACGCAAGATCCAGAGCTGATGCTGATGCGCCTACGCCTGCCAACGAGCGATCTGAGGAGGATTGGCGTGCAACGGCTCGCCCCACGACTCAAGAGGGTGCGGTGGCTGACAGCATGGGACCTAGAGGTCCAGCCAACGCGCAACCGCGCAGCTCACCTCACACCACGCCCGATCGGGCTAGGCTGGCGGGGGACAAGGCGACCGAGGCGGGGCCCAGCCTCCACTCTCCAGGCCGCACGCCCCCACGTGCCTCTCCTGCCAGCGCCACTTGTCACGCGTCTGTTGGCGCAAGGATCACGAGGCGGATTTCACTCTCGGATCAGGAGCCGTCAGACCCAGCTTTGGCAAGGGCGGGATCTTCTATGGCAATAGCTGATAGAATGGGATCTTCTGCGGATAATGTTTCGGCTGTAGATCCTGATACGCCTGGATTTTCTGTAGCAGAAACAACAGCTCCTCCATATGTGCCAGAAATTCCCAAACGGGTTATTAGGTCAAAGACTGGTGTTTTCCAACCAAAACAGTACACATATGGTACAATGAGGTATGATAAGATTAAACGTGCCTTTCTTACTAGTACTGGTGAACCAAGTCATTTGAATGATGCTCTTGCTGATGAAGAATGGAAAAAGGCTATGGATAATGAATATCATGCACTCATGAAAAATAGAACTTGGCACCTAGTACCACCAGGGAGAAGTGAAAATGTCATTGACTGTAAATGGGTTTACAAGATCAAAAGAAAATCTGATGGAAGTCTAGACAGGTACAAAGCTAGGTTGGTTGCAAAAGGATTCAAACAACAATTTTGGATTGATTATGACGACACTTTTAGTCCTGTTGTAAAATTAGCTACCATTAGACTTGTACTGTCAATTGACGTTTCCAAAGGATGGAGTATGCGACAGCTAGATGTTCAGAACGCGTTTCTTCATGGTGTTCTAGAGGAAGAAGTGTTCATGGGGCAGCCACCAGGTTATGAAAATAAAAGCACTCCAGATTATGTCTGTAAGTTAGATAAAGCTATATAAGGACTAAAGCTGGCACCAAGGGCATGGCACTCAAAGTTGAGCACATAGTTACAACAACTTGGGTTTTCTCCGTCTAAGGCAGATATCTCACTATTTATTTACAATAAAGGCAGTGTCACCATATTTGTTCTTGTCTATGTAGATGATATTATTGTTGCCAGCTCTAGTCCAGATGCTACTACCTGTTTGCTTAAAGATTTGAAGTTGGAATTTGCTCTAAAGGACTTGGGAGACCTGAACTACTTCCTTGGCATAGAGGTCAAATAGGTAAAAGATGGTATACTTCTTACACAGGAAAAATATACCACTGACATACTCAGGAGAGTAGGATTGGAACATTGCAAACCAGTAAGTACACCAATCTCAACTTAAAAAAAACTCACAATTGAGAGTGGTGAAGAACTGTGACTAGAGGATGCAACAAACTACAGAAGTGTTGTAGGTGCATTGCAATATCTTACTCTTACTCGTCCAGATATTACACATTCTATGAATAAAGTATGTCAATATCTACATGCTCCTAGCTAGTTCAGCTCATTGGACTACAGTTAAAAGAATATTGAGGTATCAAAAGTTTACAGAAGTACTTGGACTTCAGATTGTCAAGGCACCATCTATGCTTGTTGGTGTCTATTCTGATGAAGACTGGGGAGGGTGTGCTGATGATAGGAGATCTACAGGTGGCTTTGTTGTGTTCCTGGGAACAAATGTTGTATCATGGAGTGCAAGGAAACATGCTACTGTCTGAAGATCAAGTACTGATGCTGAATATAAAGCTTTCGCAAATGCTACAGCTGAAATAACATGGATACAGACTCTACACTATGAGCTAGGAACTAAAGCTCCACAAGCTGCAAGATGGTGGTGTGATAATATTGGTGCTACCTATCTCTCAGCCAATCCTGTCTTCCATGCATGTACCAAGCACATTGAAGTTGATTTTGATTTTGTCAGAGAAAGAGTAGCTCGCAAGTTGCTTGATATCAAGTTCATTCCAACTAGGGATCAACTAGCTGATGGTTTCAGAAAACCTCTCACAATGAGGAGGTTAGATGATTTTAAGTACAATCTTAACCTAGGCAAAGGTTCATAGGGTTTAGATTGAGGGGGAGTGTTAGATAGATTGGTAGAGATAGAATCATGTACAAACTTCTATCCTTTCTTTTGTAACTTCTCCTTCTTGGTCTCCTGTAGGTAAGAAAGGTTCTTGCTAGAAGCCCGTAGCAGCCACGTAACACTTGCAACAACAAAGTAGAGGACGTCTAACTTGTTTTTGCAGGGCATGTTGTGATGTGGTATGGTTAAGATATGATGTGATATATGTTGATGTATGAGATGATCATGTTTTGTTATGTCGACAACCGATAGAAGCCTTAGGGTTGTCTCTTTTTTGTATGAAGTGCAAGCGCCATGTAATTGCTTTACTTTATCACTATGCGTTAGCGATAGTTGTAGAAGCAATATTTGGCAAGATGACCCCGATGCAACGATGGAGATCAAGGTGTCGAGCCGGTGAAGATGGAGATCATGACGATGCTTTGGAGATGGAGATCAAAAGCACAGGATGATGATGGCCATATCATGTCACATATTTTGATTGCATGTGATGTTTATCCTTTATGCATCTTATTTTGCTTAGAACGGCGGTAGCATTATAAGATGATCCCTTCACTAAATTTCAAGATAAAAGTGTTCTCCCCGAGTATGCACCATTGCCAAAGTTCGTTGTTTTGAAGCACCTCGTGATGATCGGGTGTGATAGACTCTACATTCACATACAACGAGTGTAAGACAGTTTTGCACATGCAGAATACTTGGGTTAAACTTGACGAGCCTAGCATGTACAGACATGGTCTCGGAACACTGGAGACCGAAAGGTCAAACGTGAGTCATATAGTAGATATGATCAACATAGAGATGTTCACCATTGACGACTACCCCATCTCACGTGATGATCAGACATGGGTTAGTTGATTTGGATCATGTATCACTTAGATAACTTGAGGGATTTTGTTTAAGTGGGAGTTCATTAGTAATTTGATTAATTGAATTTAATTTATCTTGAACTAAGTCTTATAGTTTTGCATATCTATGTTGTAGATCAATGGCCCAAGCTATCGTTCCCCTTAATTTTAATGCGTTCCTAGAGAAAGCTAAGTTGAATGATGATGGTAGCAACTACACGGACTGTGTCCGTAACTTGAGGATTATCCTCATGTTGGGGAACGTAGTAATTCAAAAAATTTCCTACGATCATGCAAGATCTATCTAGGAGAAGCATAGCAACGAGCGGGAGAGTGTGTCCACATACCCTCGTAGACCGAAAGTGGAAGCATTTAGTAACGCGGTTGATGTAGTCGAACGTCTTCGCGATCCAACCGATCCAAGTACCGAACGTACGGCACCTCCGCGATCTGCACATGTTCATCTCGGTGACGTCCCTCGTACTCTTGATCCAGCTGAGGCTGAGGGAGAGTTTTGTCAGCACGACGTCGTGGTGACGGTGATGATGAAGTGATTCCGGCAGGGCTTCGCCTAAGCTCTCCGAAAATATGACCGAGGAGGAAATCTGTGGAGGGGGGCACCGCACACGGCTAAAAACAATTAACTTGTGTCTCTATGGGGTGCCCCCTGGCCACGTATATAAAGGATGGAGGGAGAGGCCGGCCGGCCCTCATAGGCGCGCCAAGGGGGGAGGAATCCTCCTCCTAGTAGGAGTAGGACTCCCCCCTTTCCTAGTCCTACTAGGAGAAGAAGGAAGGAGGGGGAAAGAGAAGGAAAGAGGGGGCGCCGCCCCTCCCCCTAGTCCAATTCGGACTAGTCCCATGGGGGGCACGCGGCCAGCCCTTGGCTGCCCCTCTCTCTTTCCCCTAGGCCCAATAAGGCCCATTACTTCTCCGATGGTTCCGATAACCCTTCCGGCACTCTGATAAATATCCAAAACCTTCCGGAACCTTTCCGGAGGCCAAATACTATCTTCCAATATATCAATATTTACCTCTCGGACATTCCGAGACTCCTCGTCATGTCTGTGATCACATCCGGGGCTCCAAACTACCTTCGGTACATCAAAACACATAAACTCATAATACCGATCGTCATCGAACGTTAAGCGTGCGGACCCTACGGGTTCGAGAACTATGTAGACATGACCGAGACTCATCTTCGGTCAATAACCAATAGCGGAACCTGGATGCTCATATTAGCTCCCACATATTCTACGAAGATCTTTATCGGTCAAACCGCATAACAACATACGTTGTTCCCTTTGTCATCGGTATGTTACTTGCCCGAGATTCGATCGTCGGTATCTCAATACCTAGTTCAATCTCGTTACCGGCAAGTCTCTTTACTCGTTCCATAATTTATCATCCCATAACTAACTCATTAGTCACATTGCTTGCAAGGCTTCATATGATGTGCATTACCGAGAGGGCCCAGAGATACCTCTCCGATACTCGGAGTGACAAATCCTAATCTCGATCTATGCCAACTCAACAAACACCTTCGGAGACACCTGTAGAGCATCTTTATAATCACCCAGTTACGTTGTGACGTTTGATAGCACACAAGGTGTTCCTCCGGTATTCGGGAGTTGCATAATCTCATAGTCATAGGAACATGTATAAGTCATGAAGAAAGCAATAGCAACAAACTAAACAATCATCATGCTAAGCTAACGGATGGGTCTTGTCCATCACATCATTCTCCTAATGATGTGATCCCGTTCATCAAATGACAACACATGTCCATGGCTAGGAAACTTAACCATCTTTGATTAACGAGCTAGTCTAGTAGAGGCATACTAGGGACACTCTGTTTGTCTATGTATTCACACATGTACTAAGTTTCCGGTTAATACAATTCTAGCATGAATAATAAACATTTATCATGAAATAAGGAAATAAATAATAACTTTATTATTGCCTCTAGGGCATATTTCCTTTAGTCTCCCACTTGCACTAGAGTCAATAATCTAGTTCACATCGCCATGTGATTTAACACCAATAGTTCACATCACCATGTGATTAACACCCATAGTTCACATTGCTTATGTGACCAACACTCAAAAGGTTTACTAGAGTCAATAATCTAGTTCACATCGCCATGTGATTAACACCCAAAGAGTACTAAGGTGTGATCAAGTTTTGCTTGTGGGAGAAGTTTAGTCAACGGGTCTGCCACATTCAGATCCGTATGTATTTTGCAAATTTCTATGTCTACAATGCTCTGCACGGAGCTACTCTAGCTAATTGCTCCCACTTTCAATATGTTTCCAGATTGAGACTTTTAGTCATCTGGATCGGTGTAAAAGCTTGCATCGACGTAACCTTTTACGACGAACTCTTTTATCACCTCCATAACCGAGAAATATTCCCTTAGTCCTCTTAGGTAACTAAGGATAACTTTGACCGCTATCCAGTAATGTATCCCTGGATCACTATCGTACCTCCTTGCTAAACTCATAGCAAGGAACACAAATAGCATGGCATACTTTATAGAACCTATGACTGAGGCATAGGGAATGACTTTCATTCTCTTTCTATCTTCTGCCGTGGTCGGGTTTTGAGTCTTACTCAATTTTACACCTTGTAACACAGGCAAGAACTCCTTCTTTGACTGATCCATTTTGAACTTCTTCAAAATCTTGTCAAGGTATGTGCTTTGTGAAAGTCCTATTAAGCGTCTCGATCTATCCCGAGATCTTGATGCTCAATACTTAAGCAGCTTCACCGAGGTCCTTTTTATTGAAAAATTCTTATTCAAGTATCCTTTTATGCTATCCAGAAATTCTATATCATTTCCAATATAATATCAGAAATGCTACAGAGCTCCCACTCACTTTCTTGTAAATACAGGCTTCACCGTAAGTCTGTATAAAACCATATGCTTTGATCACTTCATCAAAGCGTATATTCCAACTCTGAGATGCTTGCACCAGTCCATTGATGGATCGCTGGAGCTTGTACATTTTGTTAACACCTTTAGGATTGACAAAACCTTCTGGTTGCATCATATACAACTTCTTCTTTAAAAATTCCATTAAGGAATGTAGTTTTGACATCCATTTGCCAGATTTCATAAAATGCGGCAATTGCTAACATGATTCAGACAGACTTTAAGCATCGATACGAGTGAGAAAATCTCATCGTAGTCAACACCTTGAACTTGTCGAAAAACTTTTGCGACAATTCAAGCTTTGTAGATAGTAACACTACTATCAGCGTCTATCTTCCTCTTGAAGATCCATTTTTTCTCAATGGCTCGCCGATCATCGGGCAAGGGAGTCAAAGTCCATACTTTGTTCTCATACATGGATCCTATCTCAGATTTCATGACCACAAGCCATTTATCGGAATCTGGGCTCATCATCGCTTCCTCATAGTTCGTAGGTTCGTCATGGTCTAGTAACATGACTTCCAGAACAGGATTACCGTACCACTCTGGTGCGGAACGTACTCTGGTTGACCTACGAGGTTCTGTAGTAACTTGATATGAAGTTTCATGATCATTATCATTAACTTCCTCACTAATTGGTGTAGGCATCACTGGAACTGATTTCTGTGATAAACTACTTTCCAATTCGGGAGAAGGTACAATTACATCATCAAGTTCTACTTTCCTCCCACTCACTTCTTTCGAGAGAAACTCCTTCTCTAGAAAGGATCCATTCTTAGCAACGAATATCTTGCCTTTGGATCTGTGATAGAAGGTGTACCCAACGGTCTCCTTTGGGTATCCTATGAAGACACTTTTCTCTGATTTGGGTTCGAGCTTATCAGGTTGAAGCTTTTTCACATAAGCATCGCAGCCTCAAACTTTAAGGAACGACAACTTTGGTTTCTTGCCAAACCACAGTTCATAAGGTGTCGTCTCAACGGATTTAGATGGTGCCCTATTTAACGTGAATGCAGTTGTCTCTAATGCATAACCCCAAAACGATAGTGGTAAATCGGTAAGAGACATCATAGATTGCACTATATCTAATAAAGTACAGTTATGACGTTCGGACACACCATTATGCTGTGGTGTTCCAGGTGGCATGAGTTTGTGAAACTATTCCACATTGTTTTAAATGAAGACCAAACTCGTAACTCAAATATTTTCCTCCGCGATCAGATCGTAGAAACTTTATTTTCTTGTTACGATGATTTTCCACTTCACTCTAAAATTCTTTGACCTTTTCAAACGTTTCAGACTTGTGTTTCATTAAGTAGATATACCCATATCTGCTCAAATCATCTGTGAAGAAAATAATGATACCCGCCGCGAGCCTCAATACTCATCGGACCGCATACATCGGTATGTATTATTTCCAATAAGTCTGTAGCTCGCTCCATTGTTCCAGAGAACGGAGTTTTAGTCATCTTGCCCATGAGGCATGGTTCGCAAGCATCAAATGATTCATAATCAAGTGATTCCAAAAGTCCATCAGTATGGAGTTTCTTCATGCGCTTTACACCAATATGACCTAAACGACAGTGCCACAAATAAGTAGCACTATCATTACTAACTTTGCATCTTTTGGCTTCAATATTATGAATATGTGTATCACTACGATCGAGATTCAATAAACCATTTATATTGGATGTATGACCATAGAAGGTTTTTATTCATGTAAACAGAACAACAATTATTCTCTGACTTAAATGAATAACCGTATTGCAATAAACATGATCCAATCATATTCATGCTCAACGCAAACACCAAATAACTTTTATTTTGCAATAAACATGATCCAATCATATTCATGCTGAACGCAAACACCAAATAACATTTATTTAGGTTCAACACTAATCCCGAAAATAGAGGGAGTGTGCGATGGTGATCTTATTAACTTTGGAATCACTTCCAACACCCATCGTCACCTCGTCATTAACTAGTCTCTGTTCATTTTGCAACTCCTGTTTCGAGTTACTAATGTTAGCAACTGAACCAGTATCAAATACCCAGGGGCTACTATGAACACTAGTAAAATACACATCAATAACATGTATATCAAATATACTTTTGTTCACTTTGCCATCCTTCTTATCCTCCAAATACTTGGGGCAGTTCCGCTTCCAGTGACCAGTCCTTTTGCAGTAGAACCACTCAGTTTCAGGCTTAGGTCCAGACTTGGGCTTCTTCCCGAGAGTAGCAACTTGCTTGCTATTCTTCTTGAAGTTCCCCTTCTTCCCTTTGCCCTTTTCTTGAAACTAGTGGTCTTGTTAACCATCAACACTTGATGCTCTTTCTTGATTTCTACCTTCGTTGATTTCAGCATCACGAAGAGCTCGGGAATCATTTCTGTCATCCCTTGCATATTATAGTTCATCACGAAGTTCCAGTAACTTGGTGATAGTGACTAGAGAATTCTGTCAATTACTATCTTATCCGGAAGATTAACTCCCACTTGATTCAAGCAACTGTAGTACTCAGACATTCCGAGCACATGCTCACTGGTTGAGCTATTCTCCTCCATCCTGTAGGCAAAGTACTTGTCAGAGGTCTCATACCTCTCGACACGGGCATGAGTCTGAAATACCAATTTCATCTCTTTGGAACATCTCATATGCTCTGTGGCGTTCAAAACGTTTTTGAAGTCCCGATTCTAAGCAGTAAAGCATGGTGCACTAAACTATCAAGTAGTCATCATATCGAGCTTGCCAAACGTTCATAACGTCTGCATCTGCTCCTGCAATAGGTCTGTCATTTAGCGGTGCATCAACGACATAATTCTTCTGTGCTGCAATGAGGATAATCCTCAGATCACGGAACCAGTCCGCATCATTGCTACTATCATCTTTCAACTTAGTTTTCTCTAGGAACATATCAAAAATAAAACAGGGGAGCTAAACACGAGCTATTGATCTACAACATAATTTGCAAATACTACCAGGACTAAGTTCATGATAAATTAAAGTTCAATTAATCATATTACTTAAGAACTCCCACTTAGATAGACATCCCTCTAATCATCTAAGTGATCACGTGATCCAAATCAACTAAACCATGTCCGATCATCACGTGAGATGGAGTAGTTTTCAATGGTGAACATCACTATGTTGATCATATCTACTATATGATTCACGTTCGACCTTTCGGTCTCAGTGTTTCGAGGCCATATCTGCATATGCTAGGCTCGTCAAGTTTAACCCGAGTATTCCGCATGTGCAAAACTGTCTTGCACCCGTTGTATTTGAACGTAGAGCCTATCACACCCGATCATCACGTGGTGTCTCAGCACGAAGAACTTTCGCAACGGTGCATACTCAGGGAGAACACTTGTACCTTGAAATTTAGTGAGAGATCATCTTATAATGCTACCGCCGTACTAAGCAAAATAAGATGCATAAAAGGATTAACATCACATGCAATTCAATATGTGACATGATATGGCCATCATCATCTTGTGCTCTTGATCTCCATCATCGAAGCACCGTCATGATCTCCATCGTCACCGACGCCCCAGCATGATCTCCATCATCACCGGCGCTCCAGCATGATCTCCATCGTAGCATCGTTGTCGTCTCGCCAACTTATTGCTTTTACGACTATCGCTACTGCTTAGTGATAAAGTAAAACAATTACATGGCGATTGCATTGCATACAATAAAGCGACAACCATATGGCTCCTGCCGGTTGCCGATAACTCTGTTACAAAACATGATCATCTCATACAACAAATTATATCACATCATGTCTTGACCATATCACATCACAGCAAGCCCTGCAAAAACAAGTTAGACGTTCTCTACTTTGTTGTTGCAAGTTTTACGTGGCTGCTACGGGCTGAGCAAGAACCGTTCTTACCTACGCATCAAAACCACAACAATTTTTCGTCAAGTGTGCTGTTTTAACCTTCAACAAGGACCGGGCGTAGTCACACTTGATTCAACTAAAGTTGGAGAAACTGACACCCACTTGCCACCTGTGTGCGAAGCACGTCGGTTGAACCAGTCTCGCGTAAGCGTACGCGTAATGTCGGTCTGAGCCGCTTCATCCAACAATACCGCCGAATCAAAGTATGACATGCTGGTAA
Source organism: Thinopyrum elongatum (assembly GCA_011799875.1). Classification (NCBI taxonomy): domain Eukaryota; kingdom Viridiplantae; phylum Streptophyta; class Magnoliopsida; order Poales; family Poaceae; genus Thinopyrum; species Thinopyrum elongatum. Next base: position 566,803,415 of record CM022299.1, on the reverse strand, counting down.
GCAGTATGACTATTATCGCCCACAACTCTTTGTGTTCTACTAATGCATATAACATCTACGCATAGACCTGGCTCGGATGCCACTGTTGGGGAACGTAGTAATTCAAAAAAATTCCTACGATCACGCAAGATCTATCTAGGAGAAGCATAGCAACGAGTGGGAGAGTGTGTCCACGTACCCTCGTAGACCGAAAGCGGAAGCATTTAGTAACGCGGTTGATGTAGTCGAACGTCTTCGCGATCCAACCGATCCAAGTACCGAACGCACGGCACCTCCGCGATCTGCACACGTTCAGCTCGGTGACGTCCCTCGTACTCTTGATCTAGCTAAGGCCGAGGGAGAGTTTCTTCAGCACGACGGCATGGTGACGGTGATGATGAAGTGATTCCGGCAGGGCTTCGCCTAAGCTCTCCGAAAATATGACCGAGGTGGAAATCTGTGGAGGGGGGCACCGCACACGGCTAAAAACAATTAACTTGTGTCTCTATGGGGTGCCCCCTGGCCACGTATATAAAGGATGGAGGGAGAGGCCGGCCGGCCCTCATAGGCGTGCCAAGGGGGGAGGAATCCTCCTCCTAGTAGGAGTAGGACTCCCCCCTTTCCTAGTCCTACTAGGAGAAGAAGGAAGGAGGGGGAAAGAGAAGGAAGGAGGGGGCGCCGCCCCTCCCCCTAGTCCAATTCGGACTAGGCCCATGGGCGGGCGCGCGGCCAGCCCTTGGCTGCCCCTCTCTCTTTCCCCTAGGCCCAATAAGGCCCATTACTTCTCCGGTGGTTCCGATAACCCTTCCGGCACACCGATAAATATCCGGAACCTTTCCGGAGGCCAAATACTATCTTCCAATATATCAATCTTTACCTCTCGGACATTCCGAGACTCCTCGTCATGTCCGTGATCATATTCGGGACTCCGAACTACCTTCCGTACATCAAAACACATAAACTTGTAATACCGATCGTCATCGAACGTTAAGCGTGCGGACCCTACGGGTTCGAGAACTATGTAGACATGACCGAGACTCATCTCCAGTCAATAACCAATAGCGGAACCTGGATGCTCATATTTGCTCCCACATATTCTACGAAGATCTTTATCGGTCAAACCGTATAACAACATACGTTGTTCCCTTTGTCATCGGTATGTTACTTGCCCGAGATTCGATCGTCGGTATCTCAATACCTAGTTCAATCTCGTTACCGGCAAGTCCCGTAATGTATCATCCCGTAACTAACTCATTAGTCACATTGCTTGCAAGGCTTCATATGATGTGCATTACCGAGAGGGCCCAGAGATACCTCTCCGATACTCGGAGTGAAAAATCCTAATCTCGATCTATGCCAACTCAACAAACACCTTCGGAGGCACCTGTAGAGCATCTTTATAATCACCCAGTTACGTTGTGACGTTTGATAGCACACAAGGTGTTCCTCCGGTATTCGGGAGTTGCATAATCTCATAGTCATAGGAACATGTATAAGTCATGAAGAAAGCAATAGCAACAAACTAAATGATCATCATGCTAAGCTAACGGATGGGTCTTGTCCATCACATCATTCTCCTAATGATGTGATCCCGTTCATCAAATGACAACACATGTCCATGGCTAGGAAACTTAACCATCTTTGATTAACGAGCTAGTCTAGTAGAGGCATACTAGGGACACTCTGTTTGTCTATGTATTCACACATGTACTAAGTTTCCGGTTAATACAATTCTAGCATGAATAATAAACATTTATCATGAAATAAGGAAATAAATAATAACTTTATTATTGCCTCTAGGGCATATTTCCTTCACCTCATTACTGCACAGAAGGATTATCCTCATTGCTGAACCAGATGTTAAGAACGTCTGGCAGGCTCAATCTGATGACTACTCGATAGTTCAGTGTGCCATGCTTTACGGCTTAGAACCGGGACTTCAAAGACGTTTTGAACATCATGGAGCATATGAGATGTTCCAAGAGTTTAAGTTAACATTTCAAGCAAATGCTCGGGTTGAGAGATATGAAGTCTCCAACAAGTTCTATAGCTGCAAGATGGAGCAGAACAGTTCTGTCAATGAACACATACTCAAAATGTCTGGGTATCATAACCACTTGACTTAGCTGGGAGTTGATCTTCCAGTTGATAGTGTTATTGACAGAGTTCTTCAATCATTGCCACCAAGCTAAAAAGGCTTCGTGATGAACTTTAATATGCAAGGGATGAATAAAATGATTCCTGAGCTCTTCGCAATGCTTAAGGCCGCGGAGGTAGAAATCAAGAAGTAGCATCAAGTGTTGATGGTTAACAAAACCACTAGTTTCAAGAAGAAGGGCAAGGGAAAGAAAGGGAACTTCAAGAAGAATGGCAAGCAAGTTGCCACTCCCGGGAAGAAGCCCAAAGCTGGACCCAAGCCTGAAACTGAGTGCTTCTACTGCCCCTAATACTTGGCGGATAAAAAGGATGGCAAGGTGAACAAACGTATATTTGATATACATGTTATTGATGTGTACCTTACTAATACTTGTAGTAGCACCTGGGTATTTGATTCTGGTTCGGTTGCTCATATTTGTAACTCAAAATAGGAGCTACGGAATAAACGAAGATTGGCTAAGGACGAGGTGACGATGCGTGTCGGAAATGGTTCCAAGGTCGATGTGATCGCCGTCGGCACGCTACCTCTACATCTACCTTCGGGATTAGTTTTAGACCTCAATAATTGTTATTTGGTGCCCGCGTTGAGCATGAACATTGTATTTGGATCTTGTTTATTGTGAGATGGTTATTCATTTAAATCGGAGAATAATGGTTGTTCTATTTATATGAGTAATATCTTTTATCGTCATGCACCCTTGATGAGTGGTATATTCTTGTTGAATCTCGATCGTAGTGATACACATATTCATAATATTGATGCCAAAAGATGCAAAGTTGATAATGATAGTGCAACATACTTGTGGCACTGCCGTTTAGGTCATATTTGTTTAAAGCGCATGAAGAAACTCCATACGGATGGACTTTTGGAATCACTTGATTATGAATCACTTGCGAACCATGCCTCATGGGCAAGATGATTAAAACTCCGTTCTCCAGAACAATGGAGCGAGCTAATGACTTATTGGAAATAATACATATCGATGTATGTGGTCTGATGAGTGTTGAGGCACGCGGCGGGTATCGTTATTTTCTGACCTTCACAGATGATTTAAGTAGGCATGGGTATATCTACTTAATGAAACACAAGTCTGAAACATTTGAAAAGTTCAAAGAATTTCAGAGTGAAGTGGAGAATCATCGTAACAAGAAAATAAAGTTTCTACGATCTGATCGCGGAGGCGAATATTTGTGTTACGAGTTTGGCCTTCATTTAAAACAATGTGGAATTGTTTCACATCTCACGCCACCTAGAACACCACAGTGTAGTGGTGTGTCCGAACGTCGTAATCGTACTTTATTAGATATGGTGCGTTCTACGATGTCTCTTACCGATTTACCACTATCATTTTGGGGTTATGCATTAGAGACAACCGCATTCACTTTAAATAGGGCACCATCCAAATCCGTTGAGACGACACCGTATGAACTGTGGTTTGGCAAGAAACCTAAGCTGTCGTTTCATATAGTTTGGGGTTGCGACACTTATGTCAAAAGGCTCCAGCCTGATAAGCTCGGACCCAAATCGGTGAAGTGCGTCTTCATAGGATACCCTAAGGAAACAATTGGGTACACCTTCTACCACAGATCCGAAGGCAAGATCTTTGTTGCCAAGAATGGAACCTTTCTAGAGAAGGAGTTTCTCTCGAAAGAAGTGAGTGGGAGGAATGTAGAACTTGATGAGGTAATTGTACCTTCTCTCGAATTGGAAAGTAGCACAACACAGAAACTGTTCCCGTGATGCCTACACCAACTAGAGAGGAAGCAAACGATAATGATCATGAAACTTCAGATCAAGTTACTGCTGAACCTCGTAGGTCGACCAGAGCATGATCCGCACAAGAGTGGTATGGTAATCCTGTCTTGGAAGTCATGTTACTAGATCAAGGCGAACCTACGAACTATGAAGAAGCTATGATGAGCCCAGATTCCGACAGATGGCTTGAGGCCATGAAACCTGAGATAGGGTATGAGAACAAAGTGTGGACTTTGGTGGAGTTGCCCGATGATCGGCAAGCCATAGAAAATAAATGGATCTTCAAGAAGAAGACTGACGCTAATGGAAATGTTATTGTCTACAAAGCTCGACTTGTCGCGAAAGGTTTTCGACAAGTTCAAGCAGTTGACTATGACGAGACTTTCTCACCCGTAGCGATGCTTAAGTCTGTCCGAATCATGTTAGCAATTGTTGCATTTTATTATTATGAAATCTGGCAAATGGACGTCAAAACCGCATTCCTTAATGGATATATTAAAGAAGAGTTGTATATGATGCAACCAGAAGGTTTTGTCGAACCTAAAGGTTCTAACGAAGTGTGCAAGCTCTAGCGATCCATCTATGGACTGGTGCAAGCATCTCGGAGTTGGAATATACGCTTTGATGAGGTGTTCAAAGCATATGGTTTTATACAGACTTACGGTGAAGCTTGTATTTACAAAAAAGTGAGTGGGAGCTCTGTAGCATTTCTGATATTATATGTGGATGACATATTGTTGATTGGAAATGATATAGAATTTCTGAATAGCATAAAAGGTTACTTGAATAAGAATTTTTCAATGAAAGACCTCGGTGAAGCTGCTTATATATTGGGCATCAAGATCTATAGAGATAGATCGAGACGCTTGATAGAACTTTCACAAAGCACATACCTTGATAAAGTTATGAAGAAGTTCAAAATGGATCAGTCAAAGAAAGGGTGCTTGCCTGTGTTACAAGGTGTGAAGTTGGGTCAGACTCAAAGCCCGACCACTGCAAAAGATAGAGAGAAAATGAAAGTCATTCCCTATGCCTCAGCCATAGGTTCTATCATGTATGCTATGCTGTGTACCAGACCTGATGTGTGCCTTGCCATAAGTCTGGCAGGAAGGTACCAAAGTAATCCAGGAGTGGTTCACTGGACAGCAGTCAAGAACATCCTGAAGTACCTGAAAAGGACCAAGGATATGTTTCTCATATATGGAGGTGACGAAGAGCTCGTCGTAAATGGTTACGTCGATGCTAGCTTCGACACTGATCCGGATGACTCTAAGTCACAAACAGGATACGTATTTATATTGAACGGTGGAGCTGTCAGTTGGTGCAGTTCCAAGCAAAGCGTCGTGGCGGGATCTACGTGTGAAGCGGAGTACATAGCTGCTTCGGAAGCAGCACATGAAGGAGTCTGGATGAAGGAGTTCATATCTGATCTAGGTGTAACACCTAGTGCATCGGGTCCAATGAAAATATTTTGTGACAACACTGGAGCAATTGCCTTAGCGATGGAATCCAGGTTTCACAAGAGAACCAAACACATCAAGAGACGCTTCAACTCCATTCATTAAAAGGTCAAGGATGGAGACATAGAGATTTGCAAAATACATACGGATCTGAATGTAGCAGACCCGTTGACTAAGCCACTTTCGCGAGCAAAACATGATCAGCACCAAGACTCCATGGGTGTTAGATTCATTACTATGTAATCTAGATTATTGACTCTAGTGCAAGTGGGAGACTGAAGGAAATATGGCCTAGAGGCAATAATAAAGTTGCTATTTTATATTTCCTTATTCATGATAAAGGTTTATTATTCATGTGAGAATTGCATTGATCGAAAACTTAAATACATGTGTGAATACATAAACAAATACCATGTCCCTAGTAAGCCTCTACTAGACTAGATTGTTTGATCAAAGATGGCTAAGGTTTCCTAATCATAGACATGTGTTGTCATTTGATAACGGGATCACATCATTAGGAGAATGATGTGATGGACAAGACCCATCCATTAGCTTAGCATATTGATCGTTCAGTTTATTGCTATTGCTTTCTTCATGTCAAATACATATTCCTCCAACTATACGATTATGCAACTCCCGGATACCGGAGGAATACCTTGTGTGCTATCAAACGTCACAACGTAATTGGGGGATCACAAAGATGCTCTACAGGTATCTCCGAAGGTGTTTGTTGAGATGGCATAGATCGAGATTAGGATTTGTCACTCCGAGTATCGGAGAGGTATCTCTGGGCCCTCTCAGTAATACACATCATAAGCTTGCAAGCAAATGACTAAGGAGTTAGTTACGATGTGATGTATTATGGAATGAGTAAAGAGACTTGCCGGTAACGAGATTGAACTAGGTATGGAGATACCGACGATCGAATCTCGGGCAAGTAACATACCGATGGACAAAGGGAATTACGTATGTTGTCATAACGGTTCGACCGATAAAGATCTTCGTAGAATATGTAGGAGCTAATATGGGCATCCAGGTTTCCCTATTGGTTATTGACCAGAGAGGTGTCTTGGTCATGTCTACATAGTTCTCGAATCCGTAGGGTCCGCACGCTTAACGTTCGTTGACGATATAGTGTTATATGAGTTATATGTTTTGGTGACCGAATGTTGTTCAGAGACCCGGATGAGATAACGGACATGACGAGGAGTCTCGAAATGGTCGAGAGGTAAAGATTGATATATAGGATGATGGTATTCGGCCACCGGAATAGTTTCAGACTGCACCTGGTACTCATCGGGTCACCGGAAGGGGTTCTGGGAACCCCCAGCAAGTGTATGGGCCTTATGGGCCAAAAGGGGGGGGGGGGAGGGGACAGACCAGCCCACAAGGGGGCTAGTGCGCCCCTTCCCTTGGCTGGCCGGCCCTAGGGTAAGGAAATGGGAGGGGTGGCCCCTCCTGCCTTTCCCTCCTCAGGAGAGAAAGGAGGGGGGCGCCACTTGGGGGAAGACCCCAAGTAGGATTCGGCCTACTTGGGGGTGCCTCTTGGCTGCTCCCTCCACCCCCACCTGTATATATGTGGGAGGGGGTGCCTAGCACAACACACAACATTGTCTTAGCTGTGTGCGGCGCCCCCCTCCACCGTTTACACCCCCGGTCATATTTTCGTAGTGCTTAGGTGAAGCCCTGCGGAGATCACTTCACCATCACCGTCACCACACCGTCGTGCTGCCGAAACTCGTCCACTACCTCGCCGTCTTGCTGGATCGAGCTGAACATGGACGTCACCGAGCTGAACGTGTACTGAACGCGGAGGTGCCGTACGTTCGGTACTCGATCGGTTGGATCGCGAAGAAAGTTCGACTACATCAACCGCGTTGTCAAATGCTTCCGCTTACGGTCTACGAGAGTACGTAGACACACTCTCCCCTCTCGTTGCTATGCATCTCCATGGATAGATCTTGCGTGTGCGTAGAATTTTTTTTGTTTTCCATGCAACGTTTCCCAACAGAAACTAAGATATTTAAACTCAACTTCGTCATTCAGATTGATTTGCCTCTGAATGGTATAAACTATTAGTATGTGTTCTGTAGTTGTGCTCCTTCAAATTAAGGCTCTATTTTATGCATTTAATAATCTTTCGGATGTAATGTATAACCGTATAGTGTTTACTAGTTTAATTTGTTGCGGGGCCCTTCCCTCTTGGGGCCCGGGGCGGTCATCCCTTTTGCCCGGCCTATATGCCAGCCCCATAGATGAGTCCCCAGGCGAGGTCGGCCCACCAGAGCATGCTAGAGTGGGAGAGGACGCCGTGTTGAACCCATGCGCGACAGGAGTGAGCCTTGGGGATGTGGAGCTGCTTCTCCTTCCACTCGCCGTCCTCGGTGGTGAAGGTGATCATCCTGGCACGGTTGGTCTTCCACACGGCCTGCAGCTCCGTGACGACGAAGCCGGGAAGCCATCTGGTGCATGGACGACTTGCAGGGAGGGAGGGTGTTGATGCTTGCCGCGGGCGCGTCCTTGGCCACAGAGACAATGGAGAGGTCGGGGTAGGTGTCAGGCTTGCGGAAGTACACCAGGAGCGCACCCAACTTGTCCGCAGAAAGGACGAGCAGCTCCCCTTGCGGGATGGAGGAGTTGAGGCGGTCGATAGGCAGGAGCAGCGCCGTGCCACCCGGCGGGGGCTTCGCGTCGACGGTGATGGTACCATCATGGAAGTGGGGAACCCGCTTGAGGAGTAACCAGGGCGGATGGGGAGCCATGGCAGGCTGATTGGTAGGGTGGGAGCAAGGGAGAGGGGTGGGGGAATGTGGAATGCGGGATGTGGATGCTTGGAGAAGAGGGAAGAGAGGCGCGTGTTTGAAATTGATGTTGGGATGGGCGTGCTCTCTGTCATCGTCCTCCTCCTTGTTTGTTGGTAGAGTTTGCCGCCAGCTGAGAAGCGCCAGCGTCGTATGTGGGCCGGGCCGAGCCTCGCCTGGATTTGGTTCAACTTCTTTCCATTACAAGAATGGCGGCCCACTTCAAAGGGGTACTTTCGTCCGTCTGTCCCTCTCTTCCTTCTCGCTCGCTCTCTTTACCCCCCCCCCCCACGCCGCAGATCCGGAATAGCGACCGCCGCCGCCTCGCCGTGCATCATCGGGTCCGAGTACTCTCGCCTCTCTCGGCTTACGGGAGAGGAGGCAGCGCATGGGCATGCCTGCTTGGCTCCCCCTCCTCCCCACCCCCACCCGCTGGGGTTTTTACTAACGGGCTTTCTAAAAATTAGTCGATTGAGATTTAACAAAGTCTCAGTTGACCTTGTAGCATTTTGTCCCATCGTTTGCAATATTTTTTTCTGCCGGTTGCAACATCCGTCTTGCTGGATGTAGCATGTCGTCCCTCGTCGATTGTCGCATGTTATGTCACCGGTCGCAACATCCCCCTTTGACGGTTGTAGCATTTTTATCAGAGCGGTTGTAGCATATGTTGCCGTTGCTTGTAGTACCATTGCAACATTTTTCACGACCGTTTGCAGCATGCAGCCATGCCGCTTGCAGCACCACAACTACGCTGATGTCAGTCAACTGAGACTTCGTTAAGTCTCAGTCGACTGAGTTCTAGACAGACCCTTTTACTAAGGTATCTTTCTTTTCTGCGCAGTGATAGTTCACTTATCACTAGATGGTGGTGTTTAAGGCTGACCATGGTTGGCAGTATTTCCTAGCACTACCAGTTCTTTGTTCCTCCGTGGTGAATTTTGTTCAGAGGTGGTTTGCCAATGGCGGCAGTGGCGCAAGTGTAGGAAGAGCAAGTTAGGTCCTACCATACTAAGGAGCTCATGTCTGCGGGGAAGGAGTTTATCCAGGATCCACAATCGTTTAGACCTTGCTCATGCACTTGGTTGTTGACTGAAATTTAGTGTAATATTGAGGTCTGGTTTGTGTTCAGTTGTGCTGTCCAAGTAGGCTTTTGTTATGTGATCTAGCTATGAGCTCACCGTTTGGTTATTTGTGTCAGGTAAGTAGCTGAATCTGTTTCAAGAATATTTTTTTGTGATTTAATTGAATCAATTGAGATAGCATATCAGATCAATGCTTGTTATATTCAAAGCTACCGCTGAAGTTGAAATGGATAGTAAAACCTGCTATGAGAGGGAGAACTGGCTGTTCTATAGGGCTATTTAATTTGCATAGGTTGTCTCCTGAGTAATACCTTCTGGATTGTTCAGAAAATGTAGTGGTGTACGGTGTAGCGAGGAGAGGATCGATGATTTGTGATGATGTACAATGGTTGTGGTAAGGCATTCTGTTGAGGCCTTGCTTTGAATTTTGTGAGTTTAGATTTGGAAAGCATCTCGCCTCTCTCGTCTCTTCTATTTTAGACCAATGTTTTAAATAGCGGGCTATGGTATATAGCGGCAGCCCTTAAAAACAACTATAGCGGGGCTATAGCGAGGCTATAGAGGCAAATTGTACATGAAATCAAATAGCGGCAACATGCTCAAACAGCTATAGCGGGGCTATAGCCGGCTATTTAAAACTATGTTTTAGACTAGTTGACGAGTGGCAACTGACTGGTCGACTCAACATGTCGATGAGTGGCAACTGGCTGGTCGACTTGACTAGTTGGCTGAGTCGAGCGACTCGATCAACTAGTCTCGACTAGTCGTTGTTTTTGAGTCAAACGAGTTAATTTTTTTCCAATTGCTTGCCCAATCCCCCTGGAAATCTATATAGCCCAGTTTCCCCCTCCTCCCCCAACCTAGACTCTCTTGCAACCCTCTCCCTTGGTCGCCGCCGCCACAAGCTGGTCTGCTCCTCCCCTGGTTGCTGCTGCTGGTCTGCTCCCCCTGGTTGCTGCGGCCGCTGGTCTGCTCCTCCCCTGGTTGTTGCCTCTCCTCCCTTGGTTGCCGCCCGCTGCTGCTGGTCTGCTCCTCCCCTAGTAACTCATGTCGACTAGTCGACCATGAGTCTTGACTAGTCACGACTAGTCAAGAGTCTCTACCCCAGAACGACTCGTCAACACGAGAACCTTGCTTAACACAGAATTCAGAGCGATCACTTGGTTCATCTTTGCACACTCATCTATTTTATTCAATGTTGATTTAATAACTTCTGTATATTTCAGGGACACTAAGGAATCATGCAAATTTAATTATGCATTAGTAGTTATTAGTGCTTGACGCTGCATATTCATCAGGACTTCTTTTCCTTCTCACTTATTTCCAGTGTGATGTCACCATTTAACAAGGTAATACACTTCAGGATAGGATGAAGATGTTTATATATGCAATGTGTTTTAGTGTTTAATGATGATCTCTATATATGATATTTCCGTGTTATGCTGCCATTACAAGCAATCTGAAGCGACAATGCTTATAGCTTACTTTCAATATTTGTAGGTTGTAATTCAAGAGCTGGCAAAGCAGTCAAAGCAACTTGTATTTCACAAGGCAAAAGGAGTATCGAGCTTTTGATATACATATTTTTATTTGTTAGCTAAATGCACATGATACTTTATGATAAACTTCCTTGCCGGAACAGAACAGGATGCACCTTTTGCGCAGCTGCTTCACCCACTTTGCTCAACTTATCTACCTCTGGCTGATTTGATTTGCCTGAATTGCAGTGTGCCTTCCCTTATTTCAAAGGCAAGTTACCTACTCTGTTAACCGTTAAGTACTTTGAAGAGAACATGCCCCAGAAATTTGCTCTTTTTGGTTCAGGATGAGGCATCAGAGAGTGCTGCTGAAGTTAACTTGGATATTAAATTTGATGTTGTAGCTGACAAAGAACATGGGGGTTCAGAAGACACACTGGTTGCATCTGACAGCAAGAAGGACCCGTTTCAATAGCAACATGAACTGTTGATGAAAAGCGAGCTTGCCGAGTTAATACTCATGTATGTATTTAATTTTCCATTTATTTGTTGACAACAGTTTATTGGAGTAGTGTAATATATATGATTTAAAGGTGACCATTTGTCAAAGAGAACTCCTAATCGCTCCCATTAGTCACATGACACCCCTAAACCCAACATGACTACACTCCAATTAGTCACGTAACCCCTAATCCCAGCATACACAACGTTCAATGGCTCGTGAACCTTGCTAGGATGGAAGGCAAAATTGGTGCAGTTGGAATTTTCTTGTCTTGTGTTGCAACACGGCACAATCATTAGTTGGGTGTTCATCGTTAGATTTTACTGTATTGTCTAGCCTACAGACTGTATGTGCCTGAGTAGTTGCTATCTTCAATAACCCAGACATGCTTGCTGATTATATTCCCGAATGCTGCATGATGACCTTTCATTATGGTTTAATTGGAGATTATGTTTTGGAAGTTTGCCCTTTGTTCGTGATCGGCTTTAGAGTATATAATGTAGGTGTTCTTTTTTCTTTGCGGGCTTTCATCTACACTTGCATTGAAGATGTTGGAGAGTTATTTCGAACAAACTTTAACAAAGATGTACCATATGAGGTATTCTCCTTAGTTCATGATCTACATCTATAGTAGTATCTTGGTACAATATCAATTCATATATGACATTTCGTTGCGAAAAAGGTATCATATGCTTATATTTGCATGGCCTTCTGGCATACCGCTAGCTTGGCTTCAAAGGCAGATCGTTGTCCTCATCGACGAGGACCATCCGGCTTCCCGTCCGCGAGAAGCATCTCATAAAACTTCCTCTGCACCGCTGAGCTGGTTCAATGCTGTCACAAGCGAGGTGCCCCGACCCTCGTCTTCAAGCTAGACTTCGCTAAGGCCTTTGACTCCATCACCTGGTCCAGTTTGCGGCTGATCATGGAGGCGCCGGGCTTTCCCCGCGTTTGGTGCGACTCGATGGACCTCATCTTTCATTCCTCAAGGTCGGCGGTGCTCCTCATCGGTGTACCGGGAAAGTGGTTCCAGGTGCATTGTGGGCTGCGCCAATGTGACCCCCTTTCACCGTACCTCTTCCACTTGGTCGCGGACGTCCTGCAGCGCATGATCAGAGCGGACGGGGTCCTTCGACACCACCTGGTTGATGGGGCGCCCGCTGTGGTGCTCCAGTATGCCGACGACACGCTCATCATGACGCGGGCAAATCCTGTGGCGGCGGCTCGCCTGCGGGTCCTCTTGGACCTGTTCGCCTCCGCGACGGGGCTCATGATGAACTTTGCCAAAAGTACTCTTATGCCCATGCACGTGGAGGCCAGCCCCCTGGCGAGGGTCCTGTCCGCCTTTCAATGCAATGTCGGCGGCTTCCCCTAGTCCTACCTCAGGCCGCCCCTCTCCTACGACAAACTGAAGCTCGCTGACTTCACTCGTGTGATTGCCAAGGTGGACCGCTATCTTGCCGGATGGACGGCGCGCCTCCTCTCGCTGGCAGGCCGCCTTGTGCTGATCAACGATGTGCTCGACTTCGTCCCCACTTACGCCATGGCGGCCATGCGGCTCCCTCCCATGGTGTTCGAACCGCTCGACAAACTCTGGCGCGCCTTCCTTTGGAACGTGGCGGACCGGGCCTCCGGCGCCCAGTGCCTCATTGCAAGGGACAGTGTCTGTCGTTCTAAGGCGGAGGGAGGGTGATAACCCACAAGCATAGGGGATCAATTGTAGCCTTTCTCGATAACTAAGAGTGTCGAACCCAACGAGGATCTTAAGGTAGAACAAATATTCCCACAAGTTCTATCGACCACCGATACAACTCTACGCACACTTAACGTTCGCTTTACCTAGAACAAGTATGAAACTAGAAGTACATTATAGGTGTGATAGGATAGGTTTGCAAGATAATAAAGAACACGTAAATAAAATCTAGGGGATATTTAGATAAAGAAACAATTAAGTTAGTTTTAGTAGAGAGCTTTTTGTCACAAGAAAGTTATCTATCCCTAGGCAATCGATAACTAGACCAGTAATCATTATTGCAATTTTATATGAGGAAGAGGCATAAGCTAACATACTTTCTCTACTTGGAGCACTTATGATTGTAACTCTAGCAAGCATCCGCAAATACTAAAGATCATTAAGGTAAAACCCAACCATAGCATTAAAGTATCAAGTCCTCTTTACTCCCATACGCAAACAACCTACTTACTCGGGTCCGTGCTTCTGTCACTCACGCCATCCACCATAAGGGAATCGTGAACATATTGCAAACCCTACAGCGGGGATCTCTCACGCTTGCGCGACATGGAGAGCACCATAGGGCCGCACCAATAATAAAATATACAACTCAAACCAATCACGATCATCAATGAACACATAGGACAAAATGGATCTACTCAAACATCATAGGATAGCCATACATCATTGGGAAATAATATATAGCGTTGAGCACCATGTATAAGTAGAGATTATAGCGGGGAGCAAAGGTGTTACAGCGCTGCATAGAGGGGGAGAGAGTTGGTGATGACGCCGGCGAAGTTGTTCGTGTAGATCGCCGTCATGATGATGGCCCCGGCGGTGTTCCGGCACCACTAGGAGAGAGGGGGAGAGAGCCCCCTCCTCCTTCTTCTTCTTCTTGTTCTTCCTTGACCTCCCCCTAGATGGGAGAAGAGTTTCCCCTCTGGTCCATGGCCTCCATGGCGGCGGAGGGGCAGGAGCCCCTCCGAGATTCGATCTATCTCTCTATCTCTCTTCTCTTTCACGTTCCTGTTTCCTGGCATTTCACCGTTTCTTAAGTTCCTGGAGATCCGTAACTCCGATTGGGCTGAAATTTTAACACGATTTTTATCCAGATATAAGCTTCCTTGTGGCTGAAGGACACCTCCAACCGACGAACGGGATGGCCACAAGCCTACCAGGCGCGCCCTGGGTAGGGGGACGCGCCACTAGGGCTTGTGGGCCCCTCGGGTATCGTCTCGCGTTGATCCTGCTTCCAAAAAATCACATATATTCTAAAATAAGTTTTCGTAAATTTTTATCGCGTTTGGACTTCGTTTGATATGGGTATTCTGCGAAACAAAAAATATGCAACAAACAGGAACTGGCAGTGGGCTCTGGATCAATATGTTAGTCCCAAAAATAATATAAAATGTTGCAAAAAGTATATGAAAGTTGTAGAATATTGGCATGAAACAATCAAAAATTATAGATACGATGGAGACGTATCAGCATCCCCAAGCTTAATTCCTGCTCGTCCTCGAGTAGGTAAATGATAAAAAAGATAATTTTTTATGTGAAATGCTACCTAGCATAATCTTGATCATATGATCTAATTATGGCATGAATATTAAGACATGAGTGATTCAAAGCAATAGTCTATAGTTTGCCATAAAGACATAAATACTCAGGCATCCCAACAAACAATCATGTCTTTCAAAATATTAATGCTAAAGAATGTTATCCCTAAAAAAATCATATAGCCTTGTCATGCTCCATTTTCTTAACACAAAGTATTTATCATGCACAACCCCGATGACAAGCCGAGCAATTGGTTCATACTTTTTAAAGCGCTTCAGTTTTTTCAACTTCACTCAATACATGAGCATGGGCCATGAATATAGCACTATAGGTGGAATAGAATATGGTGGTAGGGATCAATAGGAGAAGGAAGAAATTCTCGCATTAACTAGGCGGATCAATGGCTATGGAGATGCCCATCAATCAATATCAATGCGAGGAGTAGGGATTCCATGCAACGGATGCACTAAGAGCTATAATTGTATGAAAGCCCAAACTGAAAACTAAGTGGGTGTGCATCCAACTTGCTTGCTCATAAAGACCTCAGGCATTTGAGGAAGTCCATCATCGGAATATACAAGCCAAGTTCTATAATGAAAAATTCTCACTAGTATATGAAAGTGACAACATAGCAGACTTTCTATATGAAAATCATGGTGCTACTCTGAAGCACAAGTGTGGTAAAGAATAGTAGCATTGCTCCTTCTCTCTTTTTCTCTCATATTTTTTTTGTTTTCTCTTTTTTTTTCTTTTTTGTTGGGCTCATTTTGGCCTTTTTTTTTCTTTTTTTATTTTCATCCGGAGTCTCATCCCAACTTGTGGGAGAATCATAGTCTCCATCATCCTTTCCTCACTGGGACAATGCTCTAATAATGATGATCATCACACTTTTATTTACTTACAACTCGACATTACAACTCGATAAAACTAATACATAATGACTCTATATGAATGCCTCTGGTAGTGTACCAGGATGTGCAATGATCTAGCATATCAAAGATATCAAAAAACGGACAAGCCATGAAAACATCATGCTAGCTATCTTTCGATCATGCAAAGCAATATGACAATGAATGCTCAAGTCATGTATATGATGATGATGGAAGTTGCATGGCAATATATCTCGGAATGGCTATAGAAATGCCATAATAGGTAGGTATGTTGACTATTTTGCGGAAGATATAATGAGGATTATGTGTGATAGAGTGTATCATATCACGGGGTTTGGATGCACCGGCGAAGTTTGCACCAACTCTCGAGGTGAGAAAGGGCAATGCACGGTACCGAAGAGGCTAGCAAATTGTGGAGAGGTGAGAGTGCATATAATCCATGGACTCAACATTAGTCATAAAGAACTCGTATACTTATTGTGAAAGTTTTGTTAACCCTCGAAGCAAAGTACTACTACGCATGCCCATAGGGGGATAGATTGGTAGGAAAAGGCCATCCCTTATCCCCGACCGCCACTCATAAGGAAGACAATCAATAATAAATCATGCTCCAATTTCATCGCATAACGAGAGACTATACATGCATGCTTCGGGAATCACAAACCTTAACACCAATATTCTTACTAAACCACAATCATTCACTAGTACCTCTCACATATTATCATCTCTATATCGCAAAACTATTGCAAGGAATCAAACATATCATATTCAGTGATCTACAAGTTTTATGTAGAATTTTATGACTAACCATGTGAATGACCAATTCCCATTGACTCTCTAAATAGATATAAGTAAAGCAAGAGAGTTTAATTATTTCTACAAAAAAAAAATCCCACGCTCAAACAAATATAAGTGAAGCAAAAAAGCATTCTACAAATGACGGTTTTCCTATGTAGAGAAACAGGCAATCCAAACTTCAAAAGATATAAGTGAAGCACATGAAGCATTCTATAAAGCCATGCTCAAAAGATATAAGTGAAGTGCATAGAGCATTCTATAAATAAACCAAGGACTTTCTCATACCAGCATGGTGCATTATTAAAATAAAAATAAAAAGCACACGACACTCCAAGAATTTACGCATATCATGTGACGAATAAAAATATAGTTCCAAGTAAACTTACCGATAGTGGTTAGAAGAAAGAGGGGATGCCTTCCGGGGCATCCCCAAGCTTAGTTGCTTGGGAGTCCCTGAATATTACCTTGGGGTGCCTTGGGCATCCCCAAGCTTAGGCTCTTGCCACTCCTTATTCCTTCATCCATCATGATCTCACCCAAAACTTGAAAACTTCAATCACACAAAACTTAACAAAACCCTCGTGAGATCCGTTAGTATAATAAAGCAAATTACTATTTTAAGTACTGTTGCAAACCCATTTATATTTTATTTTTGCATTATAACTACTGTACTCCAACTTCACCACGGCTTATATCACCGATACAATTCATAGATTCATCAAAACACGTAAAACAATGCATCAAAAACAGAATCTGTAAAAAACAGAGTAGTCTGTAGCAATCTTAATATTGACAATATTTCTGTAACTCCAAAATTTTTGAAAGCTTAGGAAAAAATAAAAAAATTGCATAGTAGTACCGTGTAAAAATTTCAGAAACTTTTGACGTTCCAGTAAAAAATGTAAATTCACGCACTACAACCAAAGTTTTTGTTTTTGCACCGCACAAACCAAACAATCAATCTAATCATTCTAAAGGAAAATCTTGACACATTATTTTTATAATACAATGGATTTATACAAGGGGATAATTTTTTTTTTGAAAAGTTTTTGTAATCAAGGTTCACAAAGTTTCCATGGGCATGAGAAAAGGTCAAGGCTAGCTCCCACTTTAACAATGCTCGTCTTTCTCACTTTCACTTTTCTTTTTGAAAAGTTTTAAGTTTCCATCTATATTTTTTTGTTTTTAAACTTTATAAAAGCACTCAAAAGAATAAAATGACTCTCTAAAACTTCCGGGTTGTCTCCCTGGCAGCGCTTTCTTTAAAGCCATTAAGCTTGGCATATAGTGCTCAAATAATGTATCCACCCGGATCCCAAGGTATATCAAAGTCAATTTTAATTAACAATGATTTGTAATTTAGTAGTGAGCACAAAGCAACATATATCATGCAACAACGAAGTCTATCTCTCTTCCTATGCATCGGCATGTCATAAAAGAACAATTCATGCACACAAAGTAAATGCCTATAACTAGCATAAACAGTTTTTTGTAATTTTATTGTGTTGGAAACATAGAGAGGTGGAGATGTAGTTCCTCTCTCATAATAATTGCAAGTAGGAGCAGCAAGAACATGCATATTATATTCATCAAAATCATCATGTGTAATGGTAGAACGCAACCGCATCAATGTAATTCTTAATAAGAGCAGACTTCTCCGATATAGTGTAGTTGGGAGAATTCAAGAAGATAATAGGCCTATCATGTGTGAGTGCAATAGCAACAATTTCTTTCATAACATAAGGAACTATAGCAAGTTCATCTCCATAAGCATCATTCATATTGGCATCATGGCCACAAGTATAGCAAGCATCAATTTCATCAAAAAGGGATATTTAAAACGAATCCAAGGGATCATAGCAATTATCTTAGCATTCATCCTCCGGTAAGCACGAAGGAAAAGTAAACAATGTATGAGTTGAAGAGTTACTTTCATCGGAATTTAGGCACGGGTAGCTAATCCGCTCTTCCTCCCTTTGTTCTTTGCTCTCCTCCTTATCTTTTTCATACAATGAGCTCATAGTGTCATCAATTTCTTCTTCCATAGATTCCTGCAAAATATTAGTCTCTTCTTGGACAGCGGAGACTTTCTCAATAAAAGCATCAATATCGGCATTGTATTAATAATTTTCATAGCAATATTTAAGTATAGCATAATTTTCAGGTCTGTAAACATCATCATCAAAATTTCCACACTTTTCAGACAAAGATTCAATTTCATAAGCACCCTTAAAAGCAACGAATTCTTCTATTCGTTCCACATCATAGTAATCATATATACCATTAGCATAAGAAGTCAGTGTTTCATTATCATTAAATTTACATGAAAAGGGAAGGTGTGTAGCCTTCATCCTAGAGCAACAAGTATAATCATATCGCAAGCATAAATTCCAAGCATACCAATGCAACATTTCAATTTGATCACATAAGAGTTTCCCTTTTTGAGTCAAGCGATAATCCCTAAAGTATTTGTTGATCCAACGTGTCTCCCATTATCAAATTGAATGGGGTTTTCTCAGGATTATCAAAGTAGTGTTTAATATTTTTCACATCACGAGCATCGAGCTTTTAGGAGGTTCCCCATCTCCATGAATAGCAAGTACACCAATTTTTTTTTGGTATTTCGTGTTCCATATCCATAACTAAAGATCGAGAACAACTTATAACAGAAAATAAAATATACTTAGTGATAAATCAAACAAGTACACACGAGAATATCCATCCCACGCTATCGCTCCCCGGCAACGCCAGAAAAATGTCTTGATAACCCACAAGTATAGGGGATCAATTGTAGCATTTCTGGATAAGTAAGAGTGTCGAACCCAACGAGCAGCTAAAGGTAGAATAAATATTCCCTCAAGTTCTATCGACCACTGATACAACTCTGCGCACACTTAACGTTAGCTTTACCTAGAATAAGTATGAAACTAGAAGTACTTTGTAGGTGTGATAGCATATGTTTGCAAGATAATAAAGAACACGTAAATAAAAGGTAGGGGCTGTTTAGATAAAGAAACAATTAAGTTAGTTTTAGTATAGAGTTTTTTGTCACAAGAAAGTTATTTGTCCCTAGGCAAGCGATAACTAGACCGGTAATCATTATTGCAATTTTTTATGAGGGAGAGGCATAAGCTAACATACTTTGTCTACTTGAATCATATGCACTTATGATTGGAACTCTAGCAAGCATCTGCAAATACTAAAGATCATTAAGGTAAAACCCAACCATAGCATTAAAGTATCAAGTCCTCTTTACTCCCATACGCAAATAACCTACTTATTCGGGCCTGTGCTTCTGTCACTCACACCACCCACCATAAGCGAATCATGAACATATTGCAAACCCTACAGCGGGGATCCCTCACGCTTGCGCGACACGAAGAGAACCACAGGACCGCACCAATAATAAAACATACAACTCAAACCAATCACGATAATCAATCAATCCATAGGACAAAACAAATCTAGTCAAACATCATAGGATAGACATACATTATTGGGAAATAATATATAGCGTTGAGCACCATGTATAAGTAGAGATTATAGCGGGGAGAAGAGGTGTTACAGCGCTGCATAGAGGGGGAGAGAGTTGGTGATGACGCCGGCGAAGTTGTTCGTGTAGATCGCCGTCACGATGATGGCTTCGGCGGCGTTGCAGCGCCACCGGGAGAGAGGTGGAGAGAGCCCCCTCCTACTTCTTCTTTGACATCCACCTAGATGGGCGAAGGGTTTCCCCTCTGGTCTATGGCCTCCATGGCGGCGGAGGGGCGGGAGCCCCTCCGAGATTGGATGTATCTCTCTGTCTCTCTTCTGTTTCACGTTCCCGTTTTCTGGCCTTTCACCGTGAATTAAATTCCCGGAGATTCGTAACTTCGACTGGACTGAAATTTTAACATGTTTTTTATTCGGATATAAGCTTCCTTGCGGCCGAAGTATACCTACAACCGACCTACCGGGAGGCCATCAGCCTGCCAGGCGTGCTCTGTGTAGGGGGGTGCGCCCCTAGGGCTTGTGGGCCACTCGGGCATCGTCTCGCGTTGATTCCGCTTCCCAAAAACCACATATATTCCAAAATAATTCTACGTAAATTTTTATCATGTTTGGACTTCGTTTGATATGGGTATTTTGTGAAACAAAAACATATAACAAACATGAACTGGCACTGGACACTGAATCAATATGTTAGTCCCAAAAATAATATTAAATGTTGCCAAA
>CM022299.1:564965616-564982780 GCA_011799875.1 Thinopyrum elongatum | reverse complement strand
TCTGTCGCTACAGCTATTGTTTCGTTTCTCGCCTAGCGTTTATGCATGTCTTGGATGTTCTTCTAGCTTGCTAGATTGTTGCAGCTAGCTTATCTTTCTAGTCATGAATATTTACTGAATTAATCATGAACTTACCAATTTTTCCAACAATCCAAAAACCTAATTGGTAGGCACATTTCCTATTAACTATGGCTGATTCGCTGCCTGCACTGAGCGCGGACTAAATTTACCGGTTGGCACTTTAAGAGGTGCAGGGGAAGACCACGCTCTGGCTTACTGCTCCTGAAAGTTTTCCACGTTAGTGTGTTGGTGCTCCAGATGGAAATGTCTGACGAAGATCATAGAAGAATTCCAGGAACCAATACTATGTTTTGTGGATGCATTCTGAGTGTTCTTGCTGACCGTCTGTGTGATGTGTACATGCGCAATAGATTGAAACGGAAAAGACTCTGTGGGATGCACTGAATGCAAATCGGGAACAATGATGCCAGTGAACTGTAGCATCATGAGAGAGTTTTTCATGTACTACAAGATGGTGAATACCGTTCTGTGTTGGAACCAAGCTCATGAATACAGTGGCATTGTGAAGAGAACTTGAACTCTTAGTGTGTCATACCCGACAAATTCGTGGCGGGGTGCAATGATTGCAAAGTTGCCTCCTTCATGGAGGAATTTCGCACAACTCTGAAACATAATAAGCCAGAGGAGTATCATTGAAATTCTATTGCATCTCTTGATGTTTGAAAAAAAAAGCTCGGCTAAAGACACTACTGAGAAGGAGGTAGAGGTTTCAGCCATACCCCAATATGGTGCAGAATGTACCCCACATGAACAAGAAATCACCAAGGGAAGCAACCAAACCTGTTTTCAACAAGCCTACGAGACTACTACCTTCAAAAGAAGAAATTACAAGCTGAGGCTAGATTGTACGCTGTGGGAAGCCCGGACACTTTTCCAAGAATGCCCTGAACTTGCAGACCTGCCAGGGGAAAAAACGAGCTGCCAAGACTTGCAACATGGTGACTCGCTAGCAAATCTGTATGGGTAATGTGATTTTACCATTTACTTTCAGTATTGTTCAATCAGCTTCGTGTGGATTGATTCGGGTGCTAAACGTTCATGTTGTGCTTGACTGTCTCCCTGTTTACTTCTTATCAGTCGGCACAGGGATCCTTCCGTCTCTACTGGGAATTGGGTCACATGCTTCTTTTCGTGGCATTGGCACGGTGGATCGACGTTTACTTCGCCGGAAGATCGGCAACTAAGCAACGTGCAGCATTCCCTACATGAACAAGAATCTAGTTAGGCGCTCCTTCTATTGTCGAGATGGTGTTTCATAGAGAGTTTTTAAGCTCGAATACAGTAATCTGTTCAGATTTGGACAATTTATAGGCAAGGCTATGTGCGGAGGCTTGCATTTCCGCTTTTCTCCTTTCAGATTTTTGTCAAAGTAATTTTACAAACCAATTGTGCTAGTCTGTATGAATGATGCAAGTATTTGGCACTCTCGTTTATGTCATATTAATTGTTGGTTGTATAATGTCCCGGCTATCCGGTAGCAGTTAATTCCGCAATTTCACCAAACCGTGGCCAAAGGTTCCTAAGGCCATATTGTTTGTGCAATCGTAAGCAACACTCGACAGACCTCATCAGGCGCCAAGGTAGAAACTTGGCACCTCTAAACTCATACATTCATATCTTTGTGAGCATAATGGTGTGTTGACAAAGGTGGAAAAATATATTTCATGACTTTGATTGATGATGCGACTAGATTTTGCTATGTTTCATTTGTTGCAAACTAAAGATGAGCAATTCAGACTACTTTAAATCTATAAAGCTGAAGTTGTAAAATCAACTAGAGAGAAAGAATCAACGTCCCTTAGGTCCAATTCGTGGTGGAGAGTATTTTCCTCAAAGATTTACGAAATTTGTGAGGACATGGTATTATTCCATGAGAGGACGCCTCCCTATTCACCCCAATCAATGGGTTGCCGAGAGAAAAAACCGCACCTTGACGTGATTTCGGTGAATGCCATGTTGCACTGCTGTTTTATCTAGAGTGCATGGTGGGGGAGGCTCTATTGCTTCATGCTCATGTCCTGAATAGAGTCCACACATAACTAAGGAGAAACCCTAGAGGACTGGTGACCCACACTTTCTTATGCCCCACCGGAGTTGCCCAAAGTCAAAGTCCATTACCTAAAAACGCATAACGTCGAACGGAAAACAGTAAAACCAGTACCAGACGGGTACACAAGAACTGACCCGTACCCACACTAGCAAACAAAAGAATCCCGGCGCCCGGACCAAACTTTCATATGGCGTAGGCGCCCAACATAGTTCGAGGTAGGCAGATGACTTATAGAGTGAGCTCTTTCTGGCATTGGATGTTTGCAAGTCTATCCTATAAGAACCCAATTTAAAAAAATGTTTTCTTCTAGTGTAACGACTTTTATAGTTATACTGACGTACCCCTGATATCATGTTGATCACTATAAATGAATCTCAGGATGCAACATTTTTTCAGAAAATATTTCCTATCGAAAGATAATGCATAGCATTGCCTGTAATTTCTTCTTTTTTTGAGATATTCAGAATCTAACAACCGTGATAGTTTCGAACATCACATGAGGGATCCTTGAGAAGGATAACAATGAGTCCCTATAAGGAACAAGAACAAACGGATTGCACAATCTTTGGTGAATGATTTCATTGTAACCTCTGTGGACGACACACCCAAGTCGATTGCGAAGGCATTGCATCTCCGGATGTAAGATGATGGAAAGACGCCTGTTCATAATGAGATGACTCAATTCTTTGCTAATGACTGGGAACTAACTGATAGACCATTATTGTTTAAACCTGCGGGCTTTAAGTGGGATTCAAAAAACGCTAATCCTGATGGTACTATTGATAGCTACAAGGACGCGTGCTATTGCCAAGGGCTATACTAGAAAGAAGGCGATAGATGTATATTTGACACCTATTTCACCTTGTTGCTAAATGACCACCATTGCGAGTGTTACTTTCCTTGGCTGCATCTTTATGGCTTATCTTCATCAACTGGAGTAAGACAGCTTTCCTTCCTCATGGAAGTTTGGAAGAGAAATCTATATGGATGCCTGACGGTTTTGTTGTAAAGGGTGAAGAAATAGAAGGTGTTGCAATTGTTAACATCTTGTATGCCTGAACGGGCACCTCAAGCGCTGGCATAGAGAATTTGAAAGAACTCGGACTTCTGCAGGATTTTGTTATTAACCGAGAGCTATAGGTGTGTTTTACTATCGCCATGGTGGGGGCAATCAGTGTCTGTTATGTTTAATTTGACGACATACTGAATCTTTGGTAGCAAACATTATGCCAATAATGATGTCAATTCTTTTGCTCATCAAACAAGGTTTGGACTGAAGACTGGGAAGCCGATAGTAATTCTACAAACATCAAACTTATTAGGATGAGAGTGGGGATTACGTAACTCAATCTCACTATGTTAGAAGCAGGGCCTTGATCGACTCGAGTTGGAGGCCTAGGAATCTTCTAACCTTGTACAGTGTGACGCGAAGACGATCAGAATGATCAATGTAGATCTCGGGGGTCCAAGACGGTTCATATGTACTAGACGCTACGACAATTCGGATCTTGGTCGATACTGTGAGAGACTGGAGGTTTTTGTAAACGGGGATAATGGATGCTAGAGGTCGGTCTCTGGCTAATGAGAGGACTGAGTTAGTTATAGGTTCGGGCTGCGCTGTGTGCAGGGAGTATGGATGGATCGATGTTGATTTAGAACAGTGGAGGGAGGTATTGGGGTTAAAATGTAGCGTGGGCGTGTGGCCTGAAGGTGTCTTGAACAACGCATATCGAGTTGTCCTATGGATATCCAGACTATCTTCTCCGGACCAGCACTGTTGATCGCTCAGATGTGCGCTGACTCATTGAAATGACTAATGCCGGAGTCTGAATAAACTTTACTCTACATAATTGTTCAAGGGTTTTCAGCCTACAGTGACTATAGTTCAGTAGCAAGACACAGACATATCTAGAACTTGATCTGTCTGTGAAGCTAAACTCCGAGTAAGGATGTTACATTCAACGTGAGACCAAACTGGCCATCACCCTGTTAAAAGGGTGCTCTCACTCTGTGATGTATTGAGTAGGAATTCCGGTATTCCCAGGCACCTGCATGTGTAAGATCCATAGTGTTCAACCCACTTTGGATCCGGATTCCTTGAATAGTACTCTGGACGCAACAAGGCTATGATTACTTGGAATGGCAAGGTCTATGGTGGAGGATATTAAGCAATGACACGTACTCTGAAGTAAGTGCAACTCTGAGAGCCGTAATCTCATACTGTAGCGGTCATGGCAACATCCTTATGTTGTATTGCTATAATGGCCAGATGTTCCAAGCTCTTGATAGAACACGCCTATAGGTTCTGAAACTTCACGTCGCTATGTCTTATGAATTGTGACCACAGGGTTACGCAAGTGAACATTCTAACAGCGGTCACGAAGAACGGAAGGAGTATGAATCGTTTAAGTCAGAACACTCCAGGGTGCCTAATGACGGTATGTTACGATCCAGTTAAAGACAAGGAACCTGCTTCCTTACAAAGCACTAGCATCGAAGCATAGTCCATATGTATTGCATGAGGATAGTAGGCTTGAGACAGTTTAGCATGTTCACTAACCTGCTCTGAACCTTCCAACATATCAATGGTGATCGAAGGAATCCCTATGCGGTAATTTAGTATCTGGTGGAGCAGTCGGATTGGTTCTTAGGAATTAATGGCTAGGCACATGCAATTCTGAAATCTCAAGCAGTGAAATGGCAGGATTGCAGAGTTATGTCGACTTGCAGTTGGCACACTTCGTGTTTATTGGGCTTAATTAGAAAGAGTCACATAGTCGTGAAGACCATCCTATTAGATTTTTTACTGGTACGTCGCGCTCCTATGAGATCTGTGCATCTCTAGTGGTGATGAGAAGAACAGGGATATGACTCAACCGCAAACGCGGTGCTTAGCCTCGCGCTGCGGGACGGGCCTTTAGACTGGTGACCTGTTGCGAGCAAGACAGGCGATGGGCAGGCGTATGTCGCATGCCTGAATGCCAAATCTGTCATCTGTAGCACTTCTTGCGTTTATTTTTATGCTTGCAAAGTTCTAAGTCTTGTCAAGTTCTAACTCAAACCAACGGTCGGTCTGTGATCGGTCAACAAACTTGGTTATAGCTCGTGGGGCAAAGCACCCGACATGGGTAAGTGCATCTCTCCAACTTGGCAAGGATTCGCCGTCGGGGTAAATTAATGGCTCCATAGCATTTCTGAACTCAAACGTCCGGCATGTGTAATTCGCATGCTGGTGTAGAGTAGTCCCACCCCGTTGAGCTTCCTTTAGTGTTCCTCCTCACCCCAGTGGTGTATGAGAAGACAGAGGTAAATTGAACACGCGACGCGCTCCCTGCCTCTGCACTGGCGGGCCGTGGCGTCTGCGGGCAGGCAGGGAGCGCGTTGCGCTCCGAATGTCGGAACGATCCATCCTGTAGGGCGGCGTTCCTTTTGCCGTTTTTATGCGTGCAAGTTGTCGCGTATACGAATAGCATGTAGGATCGCGAAACCCGTCTTGGTCCAATATATACGCTCGCGAACCAAACCTAGGGTTTGCCATCTCGTTCGCCCCGTTAGGTTACTCACCCAATCCCGCCGGGTCACTCGGGAGGCCCCGAACCGTCGTCTGCCCGCACGAGGGGGGAGAGGACAAATAGGGTTGAGCGTCTGCAATCTAAATTCTCAGGTCTCCCACGTACATCTGATCCCATCGCCGTCGCAGAGATGCCCACAACATACGTCCCAATAGCTAGAACATTACGTCCAAATCTCTCGTATCATGTCTGCTCTCTACAGCTATTGTTTCTGTTCGCTGCTGTTATGCATGCATCTTGCTGTTCTTCTACTTGCTAGCTTGTTGCATGCTAGTTATCTGTTCTATCGCTGACTTATTTACCTACGGAATTCTAATCATGACTTGCCTCATTTTCCAACAATCGCAAAACCTAAGTTAGTGGCAATTTCCTGATTTAACTAGGCTCGATTCGCTAATGTCACTGAGGCCTGAGCTATTTAACCGGTGTGTGCACTTTAAGAGGTGCAGGTGAAGACCACGCTCTGGCTTACTGCTCTGAAAGTTTTGCCAACCGTTAGTGTTGGTGCTCCAGAGGAATGTCTGACGAAGATCAGAGAAAATTCCAGGAATCCCCCATACTATGTTTTGGGATTCATCTGAGTGTTCCAACACACCAAACCAACACTTGCGACCTTCTGTGTGATGTGTACATGGCACTATAGATACGGAAAGTACTCTGTGGGATGTCACTGAATGCAAAATCGGTGCCAACAATGATGCAGTGCTAACTGTACATCATGGAGAGTTTTCATGACTACAGATGGTGAATAACCGTTCTGGGTTGAACACAGATCTCATGAGATACGATGCATTGTGGAAGAACTTGAACTCCTTAAGTGTGTTCTACCCGACAAATGTCCGTGCTGGGTTGTCATGATATGCAAAGTTTCCTCCTTCATGAGGAATTTCCGCACAACTCTAAACCATAATACAGAGTATCAGTTGCAAATCTTATTGCATCTCTGATGTTTTGAAGAAAAGCTCGGCTAAATACACTACTGAGAAGGAGGTGAGGTTCAGCTCACGCCAATATGGTGTGAGGTACCCACAGGAACAAATCAAAGGGAAGACAAACCTGTTTTTCAACAGACCTACTCACAAGCACTACTACCTTCAGAAGAAGAAATTCAACAAGCTGAGCTAAGTGCTCCGCCTGTGGAAGCCGGACACTTTCCAGGAATGCCACTGACGTGCAGACCGCAGATGGACAAAAACGAGATCCAAGACTGTCAACATGGTGACCGCTAGCAATACTGATGGGTTGGTAATTTACCCTATTGTACTTCAGTATATTGCCAATCACTCTCTTCGTGGTGGATTTTTGGGCTAACGTTCATGTGTGTGCTGACGCTCTCCCTTTTTACTTCTCAATCGATGTCGCAAGGGATTCTTCCGGTCCAAGGGGAATGGGTCCAGCTCTGTTCGTGGCATTGGCAGGTGGATCTGAAGTTTACTTCGTGTAAGATCGTGCAACTAAGGACGTGCACATGTCCTATCTATGAACAACGATCTGTTGAGGCGGCTCCTTCTCTATGTCAGATGGCTTTTAAGTAGTTTTAGAGTCGAATAAAGTAATCGTGTCAAGATTTGGACAATTTATAGGCAAAGGCCTTATGAGTGCGGAGGCTTGTTCACCTTTTCCCTTTCAGATTTTTGCAATAGTCAAGTAACCAAATTTGGGTGCTATGTTAATGATGAGCAAGTATTTGGCACTCTCTTTATGTCCATATTATTTTGTTTAATGTCTCGGCTATCCGGTATGAGTTTCAATTCCGAACTTTCACCGTTGCCAAAGGTTCTAAAGTGCCATAGTTGTGATTGCAATCGAAGCAACCTCGCGAACACGCCTCATAAGACTGCCGAGGAGAGAAACTGCACCTCAGAACTCATACATTCTGTATCTTTGTGTGAATGAGTGGTGTGACAAAAAGGTGGCTAAAGAGAATATTTCTCTACTTTGATTGATGAATCGACTATGTTTTGCTTGTTTATTTGTTGGCCAACTAAAGATGAAGCTTAGACTACTTTTAAAATCTATAAAAAGCTGAGTGAAACTCAACTAGAGCGAAGATCAAGCGCCTTAGGTCCGATCGTGGTGGGAGTATTTCCCAAGTATTCTGATGAAGTTTGTGAGGACACATTGTTTTATTCATGATAGGACGCCTCCGTATTCAACGCCCAATCAATGAGTTGCCTGAGAGGAAAACCCGCACGTTGACTGATTGGTGAATGCCATGTTTAACACTGCTGGTTTATCTAAGGCATTGCGTGGGGGGAGGCATCTATTGCTTCATGTCATGTGCTGATAGAGTTCCTAACAATGAATAAGGAAAAACCCCTTATGAGGAGTGGGTTCGTGGAAAAACCATCACTTTCTTGATTTGGCGCACATTGGGATGTTTGAGCAAAGGTCAATATTCCTATTCCTAACGAAACGCAAACTTGGACTCAAGACATTGCTTGTGTCGTTCTAGGTAGGCTCAACACGGAGCATTGCTTATAATTTTTTAGCTGTAAAATCTTGAAGTACCTGATTGCATGTTGATCTATAATGGAATCTCGTGATTGCACTCTTTTTTGAGAACTATTTCCTATGAAGATATGCATAGCGATTGCTACGATTTTCTTTCTGAGATATTCCGAATCTAGTACAAACCGATTGCATATTTTTGACAATCACATGAGAAGTCCGTTGAGAAGGATAACAATGGTTTCCTATAAGGAACACGAGACAAGGATTGCAAAATCTTTGGTGATGATTCATTGTATACCTTGTGGACGACACACCCCAAAAGTCGATTGCCAGAGGCATATGCATCTCCGGTGGAGTGATGGGAAGAAGCGTTCAATAAATAATGGACTCATTCTTTCTAATGGAACTTGGGAATAACGATAGACCATGGTTGTAAACCCTGTGGGCTGTAGTGGGTGTTCAAAAGAACTAAGCTGATGTACTATGATAAGTTTACAAGGCGCGGCTAGTGCCAAGGCTTATACTCAGAAGAAGGCGAAATATTTTGACACTATCACCTGTTGGCCTATGAAGGACCACCATCGCATGTGTTACTTTCCTGGCTGCATCTATGGTCTATCATTCATCAAAATGGATGTAAAGACACGCTTTCCTCAATGGAGAGTTGAAGAGGAAATCTTTATGGATCAGCTGACCGGTGTTTTGGTAAAGGGTGAGAAAGAAAGGTGCAAGTTTTAAATCTTTGTGATGCGCCTAGACAACGGTCCACCTAAAGCAATGTGCAATGAGAATTTACAGACTCTGACTTCCAGATATTTGGATTAACGAGGCTGATAGTGTGTTTGACTATCGCCATGGTGTGGGGCAATAGTTGTCATGTATGTTTTGTATGATGGACGACATACTAATCTTTGGTACAACTCTAATGCAATTAATTGAGGTCACAAGTCCCCTTTTCTATCAAAAAGTTTTACATGAAGATCGGGAAGAACCATGTATCCTAAACATCAACTTATTCGGATGCAGAGTGGATTACGTTAACGCAATCTCACTATGTTGACAGAAGGCGTTGAACGCTTCGGTTTTCTAGGATAGCAGCCTTCCTCAACACCTTAATGATCCTTGTGACACTCAGAAAGACCAGAAAGAAACGAGAGATCAATTAAGACATCTCAAATTGTCGGTTCACTCATGTACTTAGCTAGCGCATACAAGACAGATATCTCTTTGCTGTGAGCAACTGGTAGGTTTCATGGTCCACCGGGTGAGATCATTGTCATGCACTAGAAGGGTTCTTGCTGCTACTGAGAGGTAACACTATGTTTACGGAAATTCCTACCTACAGGGCATCCTGCTGTCTGAGGTATCATAAGTGATTCAAATTGGATCTCCGATGTTGATGTACCTCTACGCACAATGGGTATTTTACCCTGAGAGGTGGCGCATGTCATGGAGGTCTTGCACAGCCAACACCATATGAGAGGTCAACTATGGAAGCAGAACGAACTGCTTTGGACCATCCCCCCCCCACTGTTGAGAGCAAATGCTGCGTAGAGTCCTCTTGATGCCTTGCCTGTGGTTGAAAAACCTGTACCGGCTATTCTTATGAATGGTGACAACAAGGGGTTATGCTAAGTGACAATTCTAACGATAATGCGAAGTCCTCAAGACACGTGAAGAAACAGTTTGAAGTCCCCTGTCTGAGACGTGGAAACTCCGGAGTAATGACTTGTTACGTATATATTCACACAGCAAAAACCTGGCAGATCCCTTTACAAAGGGACTATCACGAAATGTGATAGATATGCATCGAGTGGATATGGGTAATGAGACCCCCCATAGATGTTCATCGGCGATAGTACTCAACCCACCTTTGTGATCGAGATCCCGTGAATCGTATCGGGGAAGAACAAGCTATTGGTAACTGTAGGATATAAATACGTAATGACGCGTCCTAAGTGAGATGCAAAACTCTCAATGAGCTGTATGCTCAGAGCTTTAAGGCAGAGTTGGGCAACATGCCTTCATGTGGTTCTATTGCTATTAATTAGGCAAAAGTGCTGTCCTACAAAGCGTCCTGTGAAAGAACACACCTATTATAGTTCTGACTGGGTAAAACGTCGCAGTCTATAATTTGGGTGAACTCTTAGTAGCTCACTAAGACCAGGGAGTAACTGACGTATAAGCTCCAAACCGCGGGGTAGCCTACTGGCGGTCAGGTACTGGTTAACCGCAAATTTTGATTGAACCTGTTCACAACAAAACTGCATTCAAGGCATGAGTCCATTGGTCAAGTTGTGCAATGGATGTAGCTTAAGTGTTCAGATCGACAGTTTCAACTTAACAGTCCTCGTTTGAACCACTTGTATATTAAACAGTGGGATGAAGGTCAAGTCTCTAAATGGTTATTATGAGATCTGGTGGGGGTTGTTGAGTTATGAATTAATGGTCTAGGCCCGAAAATTTCTGAAATCTCAAAGCCACTATGTACAAATGGGCAATGTGGTGGTGCAAAGTTTAGTCCCACCCCGTCTGGACTGCAAGTCCGTTGGACTCTTTCATACTGGGGGTTCTCTCCACCGACTCATACAGGGGTGTATGAAAGAGAAAGGGAAAGAGCCCCCGCCGAGCAGTCGCTTCCTCTGCTCAGATTGCACTCGCGTGTGCGTGCGCCGTGAGGCGGTCTGCGGTACGTCGACATGGCGCGTGAAGGTACCGCCGAAATCGATCCATCTCCTATGCAGAGGGCGCACTTCCTTTTAGCCTTTTATTTTATGTCTTGCAGGTACAAGCTTTTTGATTTCTTGTCCGGTACAAGTAATCGAATTAGAACCGGTCGAGTTTTGGATATTGTGATCGCGACCACAATACCGCCTCTGGACTCCATAATATATTACCAGCTACCGCGCTACGCGCAAACGACACCAGCTGAAAACACCTAGGCTTTGCCTCATCTCGCACTTGCGCCGTTCGGTCCGTAGTCTAACTCCATCCCAAACGCGGCGGGCATCGTCGCTGTGGGAGAGTCAGGTCTCCGAACGTTCGCTTTGCGATCCTGCACCGCGAGAGAGAATTAGATTTTTGGGAAGCGCTCGGCGCGAACCTCGCCCAAATTCTGTGCATCACGTCTCTTTCGCATCCACGATCGTGCGGTGCGCTCTCATCGTCGTATTCATCGGCCGTCACATCATCACTCGCGTAGCCATCCATCGTCATCACACACCGTCCACCCAAACAATAGCTAACAACAGTACGTCCCAACATCATCGGTTCGTCTGTCTCTACAGCTATTGTTTTCGTGTTCGCTGCCTGTTTTCATGCTCATGCTGCTGTTACTCTCAGCTTGCAGAAATACTGTGTGTGCATGCTAGTAGCTCCATTCTGCCTTACTGGTCCATGAATTATTTTACTGGACATTAACTATGACGTGCCTACATTTTCCAACTTGATTACCTATGCGATCGTAGATTGATTTGCTGGTAAATCCTTGTATAATCTTGCGCAGTCACGGATCTAAATTGTAGTAAATTGAAAGCCTTGGGGGCTAATGGATCACGGCAAACCCCATTACTCTGATTGGTAACGAGCCATCTCGTCTCCCTTCCACTGCTGGTGCCATCGTTTCTCTTTCCATCCGCGGCATCCTCGTACATAGAACCAGCACATTTCCTCAGGTCTCGATCGCGTAGATCAGAAACCTCGTCACCTGCACCCAGTGAGAGCGAAAAATTTCCTCTGGAAAACACCAAGCCTCTACGCCTCCAGCTTCTGGAGTACATGTACGGCTATAATTTGCTCACATCGTCGCGTGTGTTGCCATGCACTTGCCACGGCCGTCGTGAAGATCAACCAAAGACGACCTCCACGACGTGGCCAAGCTAAATACTTCCTCCAACGTGGTATACCAGTTAATTTGAGGCTCAGTGTCCAGATGCATTCTACCGCCCTCCTTGGGTTGATGAATACTGACATAGCTCACCACCGTCAGCCACGGTTGGAAGTACGTCTCCACACATTTGTATCCCTACATCGGGCAACTGTGATTGTACATGCGCTACGAGCTCTCCAAATTGAAGAAGAAGGCTTTGAAGTTGTTGGGCTAAATGGCTGGACGGCATATCGCGCGACCAGTGGCTCCAACTCAGGGACGCTTAACGCCCGACGGTGAGGATGCCTCGTCATCACTCAAGGAGTTGGGTCCTGACGCTCTGGCCCTGCTGTATCACCGAGGAGAGGCCAGGATTGGCGATGACCCTCTCTTCTAGCGGGCGGCCAAGTTGGCGGGCCAGGCCATAGATGACATTTTCTAAAAGTGTCTTGTAATTCTTATAGCTCATGTATACACCAATTCAAACTGCCATCGTCTTATCATGATCTGCTTGACATGGAAACGCTGGACCGCGAGTTCTTTGCAGGAACCTGCGCATGTGTTGGATGACGAAGCACATTACCATCTTTGCATGTGCTTCCCGCCTCTCGCCGTCAAATCTGTCCTCCTGTTCAAGCTCCTACGCGCTCAACCATCACATGTGCGGCCTCATTAGCACTGCCAGCATTTCCTTGAGGCGTCTACTTTAATTATCTTGTGGCTTCGTTCGCTTCCATGTCCGGCTGCCCATGGTACCACCGCACTGCACCAGGACATGTAACACCCTGGGGGCACAAATTTGTGACGAGCTAACAACTTACATTGCTAATGCATGAACCTATTTCAACAAAAAAAAGTTAAAAAACCATGAACAGTCATCCACTTCGCATTTTCGCTCCACAACTACGTAATGGCCAACACGGTGACATTACATGAGCTCCCCTTACAGGCTATAAATAAGCACTCGGAATAGGATTCTCACCAAAATTGAGGCAAGTCCCGTTTGTACCAGTTTACGCAAAAATAAAGAGGGAGCTGGAGCAAATTAATGTGGGAGCTATCATGTTATTCGTGTTCTTTAGAAGTGGGACGGAAACTCGAAACGCAACATCGTATATCGTAAGCTACATGCAAATGTGCGAGCACAAAGAGCCAAACTGCGTTGCAATTGCGGGGTAACATATGGCTCAACTACTAGAGCCTGTCTAATTGGTCATTTTATGGTTGGCACCTTTTACAGTACCTGGGGCATCTTCGCAGACCAATATGTGGCGGAGGAACCCAACATCTAAGTTATGGCCATTCAGATGACGAAACCACAGTTCCATGCTCTATTTTTAATTTTTCTATTCCATGCTCTACTATTTAAATCATGTACATCCATTTCTCTATTACTTTCTGCTACTGGTTCAAATTGTACCCATGGCTACTTTTGGATTACGCTATGGTAAATTAGAACCAATCAAGGTATTTCCGTTTACTGTGAGGATGATTGCTGATTATGAATTGAGAAAACTATAGTTGGTTCGCACTCATGGTTTGTGGTCTGGGATCTGCACTCCTCCAGGCCAGCTATGCTTGGGAGTCTATATACCGAAAAGACATCAACTTCCAGTCAATTTTTCTTTCAAAGGACATTATCTCTAGTGTTCTTTTTCGAACTATTGGTCTTCCTTCGCTCAGAAAAGCTTGTCTGCTACAGTGATAATGTTACCTTACTGGTCGACAAGGTTCATCTTCGTTGAGCAATAGCTCTTGTTACTTGGATCAGCGATATGGAGGGATTTCTTGCAAACAGGTTGAAAAGATTATTATTATTTTGAGCAAAGGTGTTTGGTTATGGTGGAAAACAGTTTTTAATCATTATTCTTATTTCGTGAAATTGAACGAACTTCTGTAAGGGGTGGAAAAAGAAAGTGCACCACAAGGGCCTTCGAAGCGGCACACCCAGTCCTAGTACTTGATTTGTAATATCCTAACGTGCACAGAGGTGCGTATCAGAATGTAAATAGCAGCGTTTGAGATTCAGTTTTTAAGAAGGGCACGGTTTCATCTACATATTATTTTTTCTTGGATTGACGGACTTTGTAGTAGTTGAGAACTAAAAACAAATGTGAACTTCCACACGAGAACTTAGTGCGCTGCATTGATCGCACTCTGACATTAAGACTTGAAATTATGTATGTTTCCCCACATAGATCAGCACCACAAGGTGCGTCAACGAATCGAAAATAACATGGAAGTTTTGAGGCACCATTCTTAAATCTTACTCTGACAGATTAACCAGGTAATATAATGAGAATCCTATTTATGACATCAGAGGGTCCGAAAGGCACCCAAGATACATGTGATGTGATCAGTTTTTGCCGAGTCATTTTCTGTGAAACAAGGCCTCTATGCTTCCTTTGCTGTGACCAACAGACAAGAAAGGTAAGTCGGAATGCTACCTACTAAAAGAGGGTTTCGGCAATAATGATTATTAGAATGTCTTGTACCTGTTTCTCACACCGCACGGCTTTTATTTAGACAAAGCTTGCTCAAAGTGCGATAATTCAATTGAAGCACTGAAACATAATCAACTTACTTAGATAATGCCCCCACTTCTCCAGGAGTTCTCCAAATCTCATCCAAAGCTTCCATTGGCTGCTTCGCCCTAAGCAAGGAATGCATGTTGTGAGTTGCCTATGTTTCTTAAAGTAACATGCTTCATCACCAAACTTCAAAGAATCCCTGCCCTTTGATAAATTACTTTTCTAGACGGGACACTCAATGTAAAAGGCACGAAATTACCCACGATGGCTAGGTCGCACGCAGAAGATTTTGTTTGATCACTCCTCACGACGTGCAAATGCATCTCAATCAACGAGTGCAGGATATCAGGTTTTCTCTCTGAGAACGTATTATGAGGTTGTTCATCTCGAATGCCGCTACATTAGCACGTGGGCAAAGGTTACCACATACTTCTGACCCCAACTTCTACCAGGCCGCTACGAAGATGTCATTTCAGTCTATCACTCGGATTCTGCACCATACATGAAACTCGCACTGTTGGCGGCCTCCATTCGGGACAAATAAGTAAAATGTGTACGACAGGAACCCATGATGTGCTGACACTACACTCTTAGGTAGCACCACACCTAACATGATAATCACGCTCGACCGCCTGATCATCACATTCAGTATCAATAAGCAACAGATAGCAACGTGCAGAACAGAGGAAGAATAACGCTGAGTTGCAAAGGACACCCAAACAAATGAATACAAGAATCTCGGTATTTTGGGACCAAAAACATGGAGTAGCATACTAGAATGGTCAACCTGTTGGGAGAACGTTCAACAACCCGGCTCCCTCCATACCGATCTTTTTGTTTGGCAAAGCCATCTATCTGGCAGCATGTCACAATGAAACACTCCAGTGGAAACTTGTGATCGAGAAAAACACGCTTCACACGCAAGACACCAAAGTGCTGGTGTACACCAGATAGCCACAAATGTAGCCAACCAAATGCAAATCTATGTTTAGAAGACTTGAAGCCAAGTCCCATCTACAACTATAAATGATACTACTCACGACCGTTTGGAACAGTGACGCTGTCTTTATGTCCAGGGAATTTATTCTTGAACGGGAGTAGCAATACAAAATAGACTAACAGAAACTGTTACCTTGTCAAAAATAAAAGGCACCGGGGACATATAGTCGTGCACGGATGCCAAGTCCTCCTTATATATCTTGCACCATCTCCCAAACATACTTGTTCAATCCGCTTCAGTGACCCTAAAGTTCCAGAGAAAGAAATCAGAGCATGTTCGTGTACAGAACTGACACGAGGAAATGGGCTTATTTACCACAGAAATAATCCTCAATACTCACTTGTTCATTAAAAGTGATGTTGCGTATTTCGCATGGTGTAACAACTCAATTCGTTATAGCCAACATACCACGCCATTATCCTATTAAAAAGATTCAGTTTTAAAATCGTCATAGACTTTAGTTTTCTCCCAGGTAGCCAAAAAACTCCCTCACTACGCTTGAACAACGGTCCCTCACCACGCACCATCACAATACCAGGATCAATTGATTTGCAAAACAAGAACATTCTTGCGCAGCTGCATCCATGGAGTGCGGATTCCTGGCTGCAAGAGGTACTATATTGATCAAGCTTCCTCCTGGCTGCCCAACGAGCAACAAGATTCCGAACTGCTGGAGAAGGGGCTAAACTAGCAATCCAATATACTTCAACACTATTACCGTTACTAAAAAAGAGCACTTCTAGGGTTCACCATGAAGTGTGTTCGCAGAGTACAGGCAAGCAAAGAAGGGCAGCATCAAATGTCCTAAAGAAGTATTTTCGAATGCAGGCCAGAGGAAGGAATAGCCGACAGACCTGGGATACCCCGGTTCGTACAGGGCTGTGGATCTAGATGCCAGAATTGCAGAGGCAGTGTTCATCCAAATCATTACGACAACTGACCATTCCGATACGCAAAAGGGTCAAAAATGGTAACTTCACCGTCACTTTTAGTGAAATAAGTGGGGCATTCTCTCTATGTACAGATGCAGGTATCAGAGTACAACTAGGGATGTTATATAGCCGTATTAAGAAAGAAAGGAGCACAACTAATAATTTGAAAACCATTTAACACGACGGGGTTTTAAGCATCCACTTGCAGTCCGATGGCATGTGAGCATCAATTCCGTTCTTGACTGTAAACAAGCCACACACTCTTTTGAGAGCAACAATCAGACGGGTACAATAAGAGCATTTCCCAAAATGGAAGGAGTGTATACTGATGGATATGGAAATCGAAAGCAGGGGGGGGGAGCTACACGATTTACGCTTAATCCTGATGGTACTATTGATAAGTACAAGGCGCGGCTAGTGGCCAAGGGCTATACTCAGAAAGAAGGCGAAGATTATTTTGACACCTATTCACCTGTTGCTAGAATGACCACCATTCGAGTGTTACTTTCCTTGGCTGCATCTTATGGTCTTATCATTCATCAAATGGATGTAAAGACAGCTTTCCTCAATGGAGAGTTGGAAGAGGAAATCTATATGGATCAGCCTGACGGGTTTGTGGTAAAGGGTGAAGAAAGAAAGGTGTGCAAGTTGTTAAAATCTTTGTATGGCCTGAAAC